>VZRZ01004224.1:185466-337017 GCA_013398175.1 Climacteris rufus
TTTTTTTTTTGTGGTCCTCAAGAAGCCAAGTTCACTGAGGCTGCAGCACCACACTTACATGTCCGGCATCGTTCCTGCTCTGGGATCTTTGGGCGACACCAGACCCCATGTTATCTAAGGAACTGCTGAGCTCATTCATCTCCTTTTCACGGCCCGCTTCCTTTTATTTTTAGCCAAATCCGTCAGGCCTCCGTGAGGCCTGACAGGCGGGTAATTTGAGCCAGAGAAAGGGCAAAGCTCCAGGTCCTTTCCACAAAGCAATTCTTCTCCTCCCTCCTGGGAAGGCTCCAAACTTGGCCTGCTCCAGGCAGATGGATTTGTTGAGTCATGTGAGATCATTTACACAAAAACACAGCGAGGCAGTGAAAAGGAAAAAAAAAAAAGGAAAGAAAAAAGAGAAAAAGGTGGGGGGGAAGGGGTGGGAGAGCGTGCACTGCCGGGGCTGCTGTGAGCGTAGGAAATGTGCTGCGAGGCAGCTAGACAGAGGAATGCAGCAGATTCATTCTTGTATAAGGTAATGTCTCGTTTACAGTACAGGGTGGAGCCAGCACGGAGGAGAAATCTCTCGAAAACAGATTACTCATTTAAAGCAAAATTCTCCTTAAAATAAATAATAAGAATAAAAAATAATAAGAATAAAAAAATCAAAACAACAACCCAACCAACAAGCAAGCAGCGCACGCGGGCGCGCAACAAAGGCGGCGTTGTTGACAGCACCGGATTACAGTAGCGGTAAACTCCGGGCTGGGAGGTTGCTGGAAAATGAGTTTGCTCCGTGATGCAATTGGAGTTTGCTTTGTCTGGCCGCTAGTGCAAGCAGAGACTGGGAGCCCAGCGGCAGCAGGGCGCACTTCGCTCCGTCCTCGGATGGTTTCAGATGGTGGGGAGGAATGGAGGGAGCGGTGAAGAATCCTGAGTGGGCAGGCTCGGCTGGGGCATCATTAACAGTGAAAACGAGGGGGGATATGCATGGAGGGGGCGGGAGAGAACCTCTTCTTGTTTTGATTTTGAGCTGGTTATGGCATCATCTTCATTGCATCAAGGAGTAAATTGCATTTTTTCAGTTGAATGTGAATTTTGTTTTCGTTTGCAACCTGAGCTAACCCCAGCATGTTGGGTTTGGGTTTTTTAAGTGGGTGGTAAGAGAGAACATGAAACTTGGAGCTTTTCAGATCTTGTTACATCCTAGAGAATTAGGTTGGGTTAATTTATGCAGTGTTCTAACAAGATGCGTTCAAACCTTTAAATAGACTGTATTTAAGTATTGTTGATATAATTCCCAGTTACTCCTGTTTTCTTAGCAAGGCAGTATCTGAATGTTAGTGTTTTGTCCTAGTGGTGTTTAAAAATCAAGAACAGAAGTAGAAAATGGAATTGGAAATTGGTGGGAAACGTTCAATAAAACAAGTCCAATGCAAAGTATTTCCTAAAATTTTCAGCTACAGTTAAGGAACTTGGGGGAGCATGTAAACATGGGTTTGTATTTTAACATGACCCTTTCCCCTGCTGAGTAGCATCTTCTGTGTTGCTGACTCCACAGCAATGTCTGTTGAGGTGCTTTCCTCTGGGGAGGGGAGAGTTTGTCTGGAGCCTGCCTCCCCCTAAGTTGACCTTGTCTTTCCCTTTTTCTCCTCCTGTTTCTTTTTTAACACTTTTGTCTGAAAGATGTGTGGCTTTCCCAGCCCTCTTGTCCTGCTGGGTTGTGCCGCTGAGCACAGCACGTTCAGTGTGGGGCGAGCCTTCCCTTCTCACGCTTACGAGTTTTCTCACTTGGAAACCTTTTGTATTCTCTGTCTCTTGGGGAGGCCGCCTCCTTACTTATGTTGAAGGAGCACTTGGCAACACCCCAAGTCCCAGCTGGGGTCCTGCACTGCACAAACTTGCAATGGGGTCCTTGCCCATCAGCTGATGTCTGGTGTGAGGATCAGCAGAGGAACAGAAGTATAAAGATGAGTAGTACAGCCAGGCTTGGAACCTAAATGGTGCAATAAGCTGTGACTGGAGCACAGCAGCTTTTAATGGGGAAAGGCTGTAGATTGCTCTGAGATCCTCGGAAAGGTCCTGGAGAAGGACAGCATTGTTATTTATTCTGTTTGCATAGTTACTGTACCTTTCTGTTTCCCCTCTTCCCTAAAATACCTAATCATCCTACATTTTCTGTTGCTGTGAGCAACATTTCCTGTTGTTACCCAGAGCTGCAATTCCAGTTTAATTCTCACTTTGTAAAGCTAATCTCCCAGCAGTGGGTGTGGGATTTCCAAAAGAAAAGACATTTGTGAACAGTCAGTTTTTAAGATTTTTGTCTTAGTGGACAATTCTGCAAAACTCCTTTTTTAACTATTCCATTCGTTATTGGTTGAGAGCTCTAGCTTCATTTCTATTTATGGCACTTAAAAGACTTGTAGGTTTTTAATTCCCCTGCAGAGCACCCCACTCCTCAACGTCTCCTTTTTCCGCTTCAAAGATGCCACATGTGTTGCTTTTTGCATCTCTGCGTCAGACAACCAGCCCAACTAGGCAGGTTTCGGGAACTGTTCATGACCTGTCTATCGGGAAAATCAGCCTTACTCTTCCTTCCCCCTCTTTCACAGCCACTCAACTTCCTCTCCCTCTTCTAAAAGTATGTTGATGCTATCAGCCCCCTAATTCTTTTATCTCACTTCTCCTATCGTTTCCATTCTTCTGTCTGTCTCGTGATTAGACTAGAAATTTCTCTGCTGCTGCTGGCCTCTTTCCCCTTTGCATGTACTCGATCTGAGGAAAGGATGAGTATGGAGTTCATACATGTTGAATCATGTCCTGTGCTTGGCATCAGTTTGCACAGGTAGAGGACATTGTTTATGGCAATTTTTCTCTCATTCCTTCTTTAAGCCACTAACTCTCTCCATATGGGTTGGAGGATGAGCAGAACGTCCCCACCAGGGCTTGGTAAGGGAGGCACTAAGAACCTCCTGCTGAGATTGTTCAATCTCCTTATGTTGTGCCAAGGAGAGATGCCCTGGGAAAGAGGTAACCCTTTATGTTTGACCTCAGATTATCCTCTTGACAGAACAGGATAGCAATTCTCTCCCTCAGAAAACTTAGCCAAACTTTGTAGTACTCTGCAGTGAGACCTAAGGGAGAGGCAAGATTTATTCTAAACAGATTAATCTAAATTTCTGTTGAGCTTTAAATCTATGTAAATTTTTCTCATCCAGCAATGAATTGGTGCAGCAGTGAAGTGCAGGACTGTTTGTAATGTATTCGAAACCTAGCTGTTTTCTGGATGCGGCCAAATCCCATTAACTGTGATTTCCCTGCTTCCTTTTTCCTCCTGTTGAGCCTTCTGGATAGCGGCTTTTCTTAACAGCTTGTTTGTAGAATCTGCTCCGAAAATCTCCCAGCAGCTTCACTCTTCTGAAAGCAAGGGAAACTCTGGGAGCGGCTTATTACCTGCTTATCATCCAACTTCCATTTCTGTTAGAAAGTCTCCATCAGCCACAGACCAAAAAAAGCTTAAATCTTTTTGCCTTCCATGTGGTCAAGCACAGGAGAGGTAAAAGGTCTTTCGGAGATTAAACTTTGCCTGTTGGTTCAGTGAGACATCAGTTCAGACAGCACATTGTGTATAAAATTGGCTTCTTGAATTCTCTTGGAGCATCCTTAGGGAACCTTGAGAGTTGTCTGGAAGTTGCTAGTGAGGTTGTCCAAGCACCTTCTGGCACTGCCAGTACCAAGTTTTTCAAGTTTGTGTTAAAAAATAACAAGTTGTTTTAAGGATCTGTTCACTCCATTAGCTTTTCACTGATAGTTCCTGTAGCATTACTAACTGCTAATGTGTTCCTTTAGTGTTTTGCCTTGATTTTGTTATAATTTAAATTGGCGTTGTCAAAAGCCGCTTCTGTTCACATGCTGTAGAAATAGCTTTTTTTTAACCTCTTTGCAGCCTTTCTATGATTAATGGGAACATACTGTTTCTTCTTGATAAATTCATTCATGTTTAAGAGCTATTTGTGGGCCATATTTGGCTTTGAAGTGGATGTATCACAGTTCTTGAAGCATTTTGGTGGCTAAATAGCTGGGATTAGAGACTCTTGTTGCTCATGCCAGTTGTTTTCCTGTGTTCATACTGAATTGTATGTGTTACAAAAAGATTTTTAGTTATAGCCTTGTCAGATTTGTTTAAGGAAAAGAGATGTCCTCATTTTTCAGAGAAGTTTATCTGTGAGTGAGTGGAATTATATTAATGTTTTTTTCCTCACTTGATCAAATTCTAAGTGCTAAGATGGAAGGCCCACTATTACTTCCAAAAGTAAGACTTGCTTTTGCAGGAGGGGAACAGTTTATCTTCTGCATCTGCTTCACTAGTTGCAGCCCATAAAGACCCTAAAGAGTCCCTCTAGTCAACAATTTCCTTACTGCAACCAGTGAAAAATCAGATTTAAAATGCATTTAACTGTTCCTCTGTTCCACATTTAACACCTCTTGATTACTGTGGTCACAGTATAAATAAATACTTTTTATAGCTTACTGGATCATGGGAATGTTGGATGTCTTCCTTCTTCATCAGAATATTCCTTTTATCAAAGATAGCTGCTGTCATAGAGCCTCAAGCTGTTGATTAGCTAAAAGGGAATGCCATATATGGGAAAATACACCAGCACCCACAAGGTGGCTTCTTACTAGAAAATAGCGAGTTTTGATTTAGAAAATTCAACTTGTTGTTTTCTATGTGAATACTTTTTGAAAATTAATAAAAAAATACTGAAAAATAAACTTGTGCCTTCTGGGAGGATGGCATAGGCAATTAACATGGAATATCTGTCTATTTGGTTTTAGGTTGATTGCTAATTGGCTTCCACATAGTACCATGCATGGGTTTGAAGCCCCTGGTGGTGGGCTTAGACTATTCTGGACCAGCTCAGACTTGTTGCTGCCCTTCTTCATGCTGTTCACTATGGTTAACGGTGTCCCAAGATATGGCAGAACCCAGATGGTCATGATTAAATGATTCTTCTCCTGGGATGCACCGCTTGGACACAAGCATCAGTGAAGCCCTTTCTGGAGCCAGTGATGTCATAGGCAGTGGGGCTGCATGGAGAGGACGTTGTGTGGGCGGCACTGCGCTGCCAAGGGTGCGTGTGGCACAGCCGGACCCGCTCAGCTGGTGTTTGGAGAGTGAGAGGTTAAAAGGACAAGGGTAAACCACGGTCTGAAACACTCTTGCATCTGGCAGGTCTGTTCTTGGGTGACGCGCATTTGGTTGCGCAGCTCAAGTGCAGCAGAAGTTTCACCCCTGCCCACAGACTGACAATCACACGCTCAATGGGAAGTTATTTTTCTGCTGGGTTTTGCCCCTGTGAGTGTTGTCATTGAAGTAACAGCAAATTAAGGGGCAGAGGTTTGTGGGGCTTCATAGTCTGTTCACTGCTTAAAATAAATCTGTGATTAATTCTCCATGGGACAAAGGGGAGGGGAGTTTGTGCCCCAAACTCTGGAGAATTTTTAGTATTTAATGCTAATTTTAACCCTGAAGCATCAGTGAGTTAAGTAGAGCTCAAAGTGCTGCAGTTAGCTTTCATCAGGAAATGCTGGATAGCATTGCTGGAGGAGTGGTGACAGCAGGGAGTTCCCATACGCATGCAGTGGCACTTCTAGAAGAACTAAAGATACAAATACAGATACAAATAAAGATACAAAAACTATTTCCAAACAGCAGCGGAGATGTGCATGAGTTGGTGGCGCATATTTTGGTTTTCAGTACGGTAGGTGGCAGGAGAGACAAAGTGACGGCTTGGCTGGGGTGGCTGTTGGTCCACCTGCTGCAGTAACAAATGAAGGTCTATGCCCAATACTCTGGAAGAAAAGTGACGTTCCAGCCAGGTGCTTTTGTGAAGTCTCTCATCTGGTTTGATCCAACACAGCGACATAACAAGATGGGAATGTTAAATACATGTATTGCGATGCCCCCGTGTTAAGTGCCACACCGTGCACTTGTGTTTTCCTACGATGTCTTCTATCAGAGGCTAGAGGTTTCATGGCAGCCTACACCAGTCCCAGTTACAAATGCTCATAGTCTTTCTCTTCCCACATTGTCCTTGGCCAGGATTTTCCTCATTCCATTTGTGCCAGTGTTGGCGCTAATGAAGCTGTCCATAAGCTTCTTGATGGGGTTAAGCCAGTCAACAACTAAATAAACTAAAGAAGTGGTTGGATTTTGTGCTACTCAGCAGAAGCATCTCACCTCGTGGTCAAGAAACTAGTGTTGAGGTAAAGAACCAAGTGATAGGAAGAGGGACTGACAAATTCAAGCAGTAGAGCTGCACCCTTGATCAATCCTATCAAACAGGATAGAAGACAGAGAAGTAGACACTGGGAACTTCTTGAAGTCAACAACTGATATTCTTGAACTTCTGATCTGCAGTTGCATAAAGTAATCTTAGCCTGAAAAACTTCTTAAGCATGTAAAAGTCTTTCTTAATGGAGAGGCAAACTGAAGAAGTGAAATTAGTGGTGTTTTCCCTTTGTCTCTTAGACATATGTCTCCTTTTTTTAAAGGTGAAAGGGATATTCCGCATCCCACTTCAGTTAAGGTGAACACATTGTTTCCTTTCTTATTTATGGGAGATTTGGTCTCCCATTGCCTGCAAGGACAAAATCTGCTCTGCTGCATGTGTAACTCGAGCAAAGTCTATGAGATCATAAAACAGAGAAGGTGATTTGGCTCTGGGTTTGTAACTGGAGAAAGGAAGCTCTTTTGTCCATTGATTTATAGGAAATTAGTGTATGGCTAAAATATGCCCACCTGTTTGCTTTGCTTTTTTTCCAAAGATTGTTCCCCGGAAGACTTTTGGTCCTGATGGAAACAGCTTTATGCAAACCTGCCCTAGAGCCAAAAAGAGCAGAGACATTATTTGATTCATACTTTTCAGAGGAATCTTTAATATACCACACCAGCTTCCAGTGATGACTTTAGTCCTCTGTTTATCTGTATTTGGACATAAACTTTGTATTCTGACATACCAAAACATGCATGTATGATGGCCTAAATTCTGCATCTTCATAAGATATCAAGCCCTGTTGCTCAACTCCATTACTTATATTCCATTTCTGTGCCCACTGGTTTTGTAAGATTGTTGTCAGTATTTTTTCAATATATTAATGCTGTTTTTTTCATTGAAGATGACTGAGAATTGAATTGGTGTCAAATTTGTAAAACTGTTGGTGTAATGCAGTAGCAAGGACAAGACATCTGTTTAGGTACTTGCTTGGTTGTCTTTGCTGGAGAGCCTGACTGCCTCACAGACAGAACCTGAACACTTTATACTGATGAAAAATGAAGGCAGGAACACAGTGATTTATTGAAAGTCATGGAGGAAACCTGAAAGGTTGAGACCTAGGTCTCTTCTACCCCACCCCAGGAAGCTGAATCCTGTGATTTCTAGTATGATGAAGTTTACTTCCTCTTCCCCTGAGAAACATGAGACTCTTCCCATTGGAAAATTATTTGTTCTTGTCACGGGAGGTACAGATGCATGTTTACAAATTTGAAACCAAGTTTGACTCATTGCCACAAAACCCAGCACATTTAGAGAGTAGCTAGTTATAGCTGTATTGTGCAGAATGAAAAGGGGAAATGGTCTGAGGGTCACAAATAACAGTTAGCAACTACTCTGTTGTTGCTTTACATGCTCAATGCTCTGAGTTGTGTCTGGACCAGAGGAGGGACCTGGGCATACACCAGGTTTAAGCAGTTTTTGAACTGCTCCATCCCTTTCACCCAGGACAGGTCCTTTCTCGTGGAAAAAAACATTTGTAAAGAATGGGACCTTGTTGCCCAATTTTTCTTGACTAGACTGGTGTCTTGCAGGTACTGGTATGCTGATAGAAACTGTATGGCTGCAAATAGTGAATTGGTTCTGTAACCATGTGTAACTGTGGAGGGCTCTACTTGGTGAAGAGGATCAGAAAGGAATTCCTATTATTTTAAAGCAGAAGCTATCTGAGGCTAATTATGAAAAACATGCCAAGTTGAAATACTCTTTTTTTTTTTTTAATGAATTTCCGTATGCAGCTCATAGACCGGTTTATGCTGCACTTAATGTTGATACCTGGATTGGTGATTAGGATAAGGTTGTTAAACAACTGGAATTTAAATACCGGTACAGCTTCATTGTAATAATTTCCCCAAAGGCACATTGGTAATTCTGCTAAATAGAGAGTTTAATAGACTTTAATAATGTGTACTTTGGAGACCCTATACACAAAGGAATAATGCATAAAACATTTGTTATGGTAAAGTGCTACATTTTCCTGTAGTGTTAGAAGAAAACTGTTGTGTTGAGTGTGGCAACATGCTGTAGGGTGTTAACGGACTGAAGTCATTGCCACCTCCTCACCTAGCACTTACTTCTCCTGCTGTGGTTGAAGTTGCATCGTTTTACTCAACAGTGAATGAATTATTCAAGGTAGACAGTAGTTTATTTTATGAGAAGTCCTTTGACAGCCAGTAGGCCATGGTGGTTTACAGGGCTTTGCTTTCCTTTGATATGCTCATTCGGTGTCAAGAGAAGAGGTACCTGGTAGGAAAAACAGAATAACCCCATTAAAAAAATGACACAAAAACATTAACATGAAAACAGCAAAAAGCAACCTTAGCAAGTGGCTCTAGGCAAGTTTAGTGTTGTGTTTTGATTCGTTTTTTCTGCCCTGCTGCTGAGGGCCCTGATGGAGAACGGGTGAGAAGGGGAAGGACCAGATGCTTTTGGTAATACAGTAGGGCATTTATCTCTTTTGGTGAGGTAACATTGTTAATGCTGACAAAGTGGTGCAAATCCATACGTGTAATGGACTGCTGCTGTATTTTAGTAGGGTGCAGGCTGTTGTACTTCTGAGCATTTGAATCTGCTGAATCACAGGTCAGGCTTTACCTCTCCTGTCTGATGCTGGGTTGGGTTTTTTGGTGGTTTGTTTTTTATTTTGTTTGTGTTGATTTGTTGGTTGGTTTTAACCATTTTATTTCTAATATCTCTTTGAGCCTGATCCCTTTTGCCTAAAGTGGCTACAGGTTTCAGTTTGGGTGTTGTGTCATTACTGCACATGACTATAATAGTGTGAAAATAACTAAACTTCAACCAAACAAATCGAAATTTGAAAAAGTCAGGAGGTTTTAATAATGTCTCTGTCAAAAATTACTTAATAACCCCAGAGCTCCCATCAAAACCTCCCCTGCAAACAGGCAACATAACCTAAACATTTGAGGTATGCTGTGTGTTTATCAGAGAGCCCTGGAGTGACACTTGGGAATCCGTGCTGATACCAGGAAGAGAGTCGGTAAAAGAAATTTATCTGAATAGATCATGCACACCAGAAAAAGAAGTGGTTCCTCTTTTTTTTATCTGCATGCCCCTCCCATTCTGGGCTTCCCAACACCTGCTTGTGGTGAAAGAATATAAACAGAATTGCAAGATTCCTCAGCATTAACTGTTGCCTGACAGTCCCAGCTAAAACTGCAAGGTCATCCCATTTTTCCTCTTTTTTTGTTTTTTCTTCCTTCCAACCACACTTCTAAGGAGCCTCTGCAGCACCCTCAGGTGGGCCTCCATGTGGTTTTGCTCTGCCATGAACTGAAAGTCAGTTGTGTTCACCAGGGTTGATATGAATCCAGAGTCAGGTGTCTCTCATTGCCCACTCCTGTCATGTTACCCTTGCACCAAGTGGGGGAACACGACTGAGAGCCAAATAAGTCAGAGCTGGTAGAACCATGTATTCACCTACGGAAGTATTATCCACTAGCAGCATCACTGAGTGTAGGCTTAGGTCAAGACTACATAAAGTTCCATTAATACTTCTAAGTTTTGTTAAATTTATTTGTTGTTCCCACTGGAGAGATCCAAGGGTACACTTCAGTGATGCCCGGGGTACAGTCAGCATTCCCCACTGCTGAACTGAAAGCAAAGCAACAATCTCACTAGTGGTTTGGTGCTTTGTAGTGCTCCCAACTGTCTTGAACTGGCAGAAGGTAGTGGCCAACAGGTCAGAGAAAAGGAATTGTCTTGGGAAGGCTTTAGGGCTTTTAGAGCTTGTAGATCTTTTCTGGTTTTACACGCACACACACACACACCCCAGCACTTTTATAAATCATCATTTCTACAGCACATACCAAAGATTTTCTGTGCTGTCTTATTCCAGCAGTGAAACCAGAGTTCACGTACCTCTCTTTAAAGGCTGGGATTACAAAAACTTTACACTATCTCACCCTACTTTCTTGCTGCAGGCACTCCAGTCCAATAAATAAATACTTGGCTGAGTTTTACTGCCCTTCACCCTGTTAACTAAAACCGAATGCCTTCTGCTTTGTTGAAGGCAAGTCATGCCTACTTCTGTTGCTTCAGCCAGCAGTTTCTCAACTGGCTTGGCCTCTGAGGGACTGATTAATTTTCAGTGACTCTGAAACAGTTACCAAACCTTTCTGTGACTGATGTGGGAAAAGGAAAGAACATTGTCCTGGGCTCTTAGGGAGAGAAAATAGCTGGTGATACCCTTTGCCAAGACTACAGATGACCCATCTTTGCTCTCATTTCCCTAATAAAACTGGGGTGAAAGTGTTGTAATGGAAGGCAAAGGGATAGAATGGAAGGGTTTGACAAATAGACAGGTATTAGTAATACAGGCTGTATTAAGGTTATCTACTCCTTTTTTATTTTCTTGCTTGTGGATAGTTTATCAAAAGTATTTTAGCACTTAGCACCACTTCTCAAGAGGGGAAAGTGCAGGTATGCTCATCAGTACTGCTTCACTGCTTCAGGGCAGGCTTAGAGGTGATGCTGCCACAGGCTTGTCTACTTGTCAGGTTTGGTGCTTATTTCTCATAGGAAATACCAGGCAAAGGCCTGATGGAGATGGGCTGCTCGTCAGCAGTTGCAGCACTGGTGGGCCAAAGTGTGTTTGCCTGGCTTTCCTGGGTGGTCGCCTGCTTGTATGCAGCACATGGAAACAGATCTTTTGGAATGTGAAACCATGCCTTCTGCATTTCTCCCACAAGTATTTTATAGTTTTGACTGGCATGTACAAAGGAAATGGAGAATAATAGAAGAAAAAACTTATATAATCCTTCAGCTGTGCTTCCTTTCCATACCAAGGTTTTGCATTCAAAGTAAAAGACCAGTCTTATGTTGTTGTGAAAGTCTTTTTTCAGAGTT
Source organism: Climacteris rufus (assembly GCA_013398175.1). Classification (NCBI taxonomy): domain Eukaryota; kingdom Metazoa; phylum Chordata; class Aves; order Passeriformes; family Climacteridae; genus Climacteris; species Climacteris rufus. Next base: position 196,647 of record VZRZ01004224.1, read on the forward strand.
TAGTGATGAGTTTTTTTGTGAGTAAAGAAGTGGTTTGGAGTTTTTTCCCCTCCTTAAACTCATCTCCAGTTTAGATAATGGATATGCTCAAAGAAACAGAATCTGATTCTTAAAATTCAAAAGATCCCTTTGTCTGAGATGGATTTATTTGATTCCTGGTTTTACAGAAGTAGGTTGTGAAGGGATCTTGTATGTTTAGGGATTTTTTTTTATATCCTTTTCCTTTTAGTAAAGCTGTTATAAACCAGTAAGTATCCAGGCTTTTATGTAAGTCTCATACATTCGTGTGAGTGCTGTATATGGGATGAGGAGAGAAGAATGTATGACCAGCATCTCTTTTTCCTTGTTCTCTCAGTGTGGCTACCATCTGCTTACCAGCTCTGTGGCCACAACTCAACATTTGGTGTAAGGTAGAAGTAGCATGTCTTTTAAACAAGTGCTTGCCAGCAGGACTCCTTTCTCCCTTGGGTTCAGCTGAACAGCCTGGAAAAGGCATCCTGCAGTGTAAGAAGTTGCCCTTTCAGAGTCTGTGGAAGATCCAGCTTTGGTCCAGCTGTGAATCAGCCACTTAATGCTGAGGGTCCTTTGCACTGCCAGAGAAGTTGCCTCCCTGTAACAAACAGAAGGATCTTTGCCTTGAGAGTTTAAAAAGAGACAAACACTTGAAAGGGGCATTGGAGCAGTAATGGTACACAGGTGAACAGCAGTAAAGTAATGCAAGAGATGGTGGGTGAATGAACATGTGTGAGTCAGATAGAAGTGCTTGCTTGGCCCTTAGCTCTGCCTTCAGAGGTAGCTTCAGAGGTAGCCCTCTAGGGATGTAGTCTTGGTTTTGTGAGGAATGCCTGAGAGCTCAAGTAACTTAGATTCTGAGCTTTGTAAATCTGGGTATAAGTGTTTTGTTGTTTGCAAAGCACCTGGCGGTTCTCTGATGGGAAGGTGTAAAAAGTGCATATGTAAAAAGTACCCCTGCCTTTGCGGTGGCTTTTGGATTAAAGATCTGTTTCGTTAACTTGATGGCTCCTTAGCCTGCTTTGTTAGCAGCTCACTGAGATGTTTCCCAGTAGGTCACAGCTCTTGGTTTAATCTAACGAGCAATCTATAATCCAGGGGTGTACAGGTAAGGGAGCTCTTCAGAGGTTTGTGGAAAAGGAACGATGCATTCAGCATGGTACTTGGACAAGGTGAATATTCTGACAGTTTCCCACTGTGTCGTGCTATTCAGTTTTGAAAATTGTGGCTTCCAGTTATCCTTTGAGTAGAACAAGGCACTTCTCTTGGGCTTCTGGAGCCCAAGAAGTGTACACTTAATTGCTTTGTGAATGATGTGAAGTCTTGGAATGCAATCTAGCCATTGCTCATTAACTAGCTGAACCTATTAAACCTGGACAGCAAGCAGGACTGAGTCGTCGGCCCTTGATTGCAGGCAGCTAATGGAGCTGTGGGAGCAAGCTGTGACTGCAGAGTGGAATTGGCAGTAGACTCCCAGCAACCTTCCCTGTTTTGAACTCGCCCTACACTCCATTTAGACTTCTGGCTTTGAGACAGATGGTTTCAGAGCAGCAAGGAGGGGCGAAGGCAGAGCGTGGAAAGCATTGTCTTCTCAGGAAGTTAGCTTTGATTACAAGTTAAAATGAACCAGAATTCAAATGGCACTGATAATTTGACATTTAAACCTGCAGAAACAGAGGGATTTATAATCCGGCTGTGGTTGGCTTTGATTATTGATTGGTTCTCATGCAGATTGTTCTGTTACACAATGCTAAAACAAAAATTGACCAAATAATGTGACTTGTCATCTCCTTGGTGTTTTTTAGCTCTGACGGAACCAGCTGATCTTGCAAATCACACATAGAGGTGGGTTTAGTACACATGAAACACATCCTATCTTCCAAAAGAGCATTGTAGCACTTACTTGTGTCTTCACACCACACTAGCAGCACAGCAGCAAACAAAAATCAATAAATGTTGAGATTTTGGTTTGGTTTTTTTAATAGTAGCTTGAAATAAAATGAAGATAGTTGGGATTTGCCCAGGAAATTTGAAGTGTCTAACCTTTTAAACGCAAGTGTTTAACCTTTTTAACATGTCCTCAACTGGAGATGGATACAGCCCTGGCTATGTGGTGTTTACCTCTAGAGCACTCTTGGCATTGTGCCGGAGCATTGTTTCAGAGCAGTTTGTGCTGCTGGCTGAATCGCCAGGATCTCATCCTTCAGCACTCACATGCCTCCCATCCAGTTGTACTTTGTGCCCAGCCTTATTTACCTTGTGGGTTTTGCCAGGATCACAGCTTGGTGGTGTGGCTTCGGGCCCAGTCAGACCATCTGTCAAGAAGAAGGGGAGGAGAAGGTAGTGGTTTTGACATGTTGCTTGGAGAAGCACATGTCCAAATGTGCTTTGAAATCTTTGTTCTACTTGCTTGTTCAATAGTTTCAAGGTGCTGTGTATTGTGGAATATTTTTCTGTTATGCTGCCTTACTTTCCCTGTTGTGGAGAGATCATCTAATTTCTAGTCTGGATTCATACATTTTGTTTGTGCTGCTGGCAGATCCTATCAACACCCACTTTTCTCTGATATTTAAACTTTGAAAGAGAAAATAAAAATCTTTGGTGTCATGGAACACTGACTTGCTTGTAAAATAGTTCTATATACCAGAGATGCTATTTAAAAATATTGTAGGAGTCTAGTAATACATTAGCATTTTATGCATTTCACTCCAAGCAGTCCCAAAGTGCTTAAACTGTAGTGCACAGATGCAGCCCTGCAGAGATGCCCTTTCCAGGACAGAGGCTGTAAACCTCTGTGCATTTGCTGAGGGAGTGATGGGTGCAAGCAGCTTAGAACACAGCAGCCAGAATAAACTGCCTTCTGTAGGAAAATGCCATGTGAATTTTCAGTCTAGGTGTATGACACCCAGGAGTTCAGCTCGGGATGCTGTCAGAGCTGCCCACCCTGGGATCATGAAGCTGTGGACAGACTGGGACCCCCTGCAGCCTGGGCTGCCCTGGGTTTTGTCACAGCTGTGGGTACAGCCCCCAAACAGCACTGGAGGCTGGATATTTGGAGAGGCAAGCGTTGAACAAGTTTCCTCGTGGGCTCTGTGTTAAGAACTTGTTGCCTTTAGTACTCTTCACTGTACTAACAGCAAGTAACTTGTTTGTTTGTCAGCAGCTGCAAATGGAGTCACCCGCTTTAGCTGGGCTGTGCTGAGTTGGCTGGCAGAGGCCGGGCACTGGGAGCAGTGTGCGGGCAGGCAGCTGCCACATGTCCTTTGGTGGATGATGATTCCTTACATGATGCCAAAGTGGCTGTGTCCCTGTGTGTGTAAAACATGTTTCTCTACATCATCCTAGGTATCATTCAGCTCATTGGATATTTGTGTCCCTTAGAAACCAGTGTGTGAGTTGATCTCAGATTAGCTATTCTATACGTAGCTCAGCAGAGGGGAGATGTACAGCTGTAGTATGAGGACATTTGCAGATTTTTTGAGACAGCAGTTACATCATTCTGGGAAATTCAGCCTTGCAGAAGCTAATTGCAAAATTGCAAAAACTAAAATTCAAGCTCTTATTATGTTTAGCAGAATTAATACCACAGTGTATTTTCTGGTTATCATTTCAAAACCTCAGTGACATTTTCTCTGAATGTTCCCATACAGGCACAGTTATTCACGTGTGAGAATCTCAGGAACTGCTGGGGGTGGGGGTAACAGCAACCTCACTGGTGCATAAGAGAGCTCCATCTTCCAAAAAGAATTACACTGTGGCCAGCCATGATGTTATAGTTCAGGGTTCAGCGAGTTGTCAGCAGCCTCAGTCTCTGGTCTTTCTAAACAAGCAACATAGCAGCCTGTGCTCCTTTTTCACTCTTTAGAGAAAATGAAGCGATTAATTCTTCCAGTTTTAAAATACATCATGTCTAAAAGAGAGAAAAGAAAAAAGGAAAAAAAACCCCCACTATTTTATTTTCATTTGACGCGACTCTGTTAGGCAGAAAGAGCCTTTCAATATATTGAGTTAGGAAGTAATTAGTCTTGGGAGTGTGAGATGGGTTATAATCTTAATGTCATTTTACCGTTTCTAAAATAGGCTAATTTTGTCCTTTGCTAATCCATGTAAATCCCATTGATTTAACAGTGTTGTATGGATGAAAATAAGAAATGCAGCAGCCTGTATTTTGCGATCTCCTTGCCTAGTGTAAAAGCTTACAGAGCACATTGTTTGATAAAGCAGCCATCCCTCTTGTATGCTAGAGCACCACTACCAAGTGCTGGCACAAGCCAGAGCGTCACCTGCAGCTGTTGCTTTTTTCAGATGTAGCAGGTGAAGCACAAACCCTGTCATTTCTCTAGATTCAGCAGAATATGTGTATGTGCGATTTGTCAGTATGTTTACAGCAAAAAGGCTAAGAGCAGACAATATTTCTAGGGATTGTGAAACCTGCTTTGAAAGAAATGAGAGGCTTTAAAAGCTTACACAAATCTTGAAAAACACAAAAGGGCTGGACCGAATATTGTCATTTCCGTCAAATTTAGAACCTACACCTACTTAAACGGGAACACATTTAGGTCAGCATTTTGTGCTTGGCAGTCATCTCCCTAATCTCCTTTGGAGCATTTCTGACTGTGACTTAGGTGCAGGGGGAAGGGAAGTGCTTCCAGGCTGAGACTTGTAGCTAAATTGTCATACAGAGTTATCTGTTGATTACCACTGAAGTGGTGTAGATAGATAGATGCTGAATTCTGAAACCCGCAATTCCCTGTATACTTGTGTACAGTTATTCATTATCTGGAAGCATTCAACCAAGGTATCCAAAATCTTCTGGGTTTTAAACCATTTACCTAAATCATGGCAGCAAATTCTAGTTGCCTGGGTTGATCCTGCTTTGTTTGTGTGTTTCAGCAAGATCCAGAGAGGTTGTGTCAGTTGATCTAGACACAGTTTCTTGCATTTGTCAAGTAAGTGGAGCAGAAATACAGTTTCCTCCTTTCTCCACCTCTTTTTTCATGTAATGAAATGGGAAATGTTGAAGCTACTGGAAACCTTGATGTGACATTTCTAAATGTGATGGTGCTCTCTCGTAGCTTTGGGTCCTGTAAGCAAGTTGCAAACATCAAGAGCTCCTGTATCGTTGGTCTTTAGTGCTGTTGTTATATGAACTTGATAAGGAATAAGTGATCAGGCTAATACATCAGACTAATATATATTTTAAAACATGATGAAAAATGCTTTCTTGGCAGATTATATTAGTGGTAAAGCTGTTGGTAAATCTCTCCATTACTATGAAGGATCCTGAGTTTGACTCTGCTGACAGAGGACTTGGGATAATGGGAGATGGCATTAGGATTTAGGAGGTCTTTAACCAGCATCCTGAGAGCAGAGGCTCCAAGATGACGGTAGCTGGTGCAGCTGTGATTGCAGTGTGAACGTGGGCGACACGTAAGTGAGACGAGTCTCCTGGGAGCGAACGTTGGCGCTCTGTCTTCCATGAAAGCCCCATGTGCTCACCCACGTTGATATCTACGGCTGTCACCTACCCGCTAATGAACAACGAAACAAAAAAGTTCTGCTAGGAAGTCTTCCCTTGGCATTCTTCCCCCAAGTATTTCTTCTTCTGTCTGCTCTACAGGTGCTAAAATGGAAGGCAAGAGAGTTACAGAAGTGGAGGAGTTTAACTAAGGCGAAGGTGGCCCTGTGTGGTCTCTGGGCTTCCCGTGTATCTCAAAGTTCTTGCTTTTGGGAACAGGGATTGGAGCTCATTCAGTTCTTGCCTTTCCATGCCTGCACTTGCTGTTTTTCACAAGCAATAAAATCAAAAGCTGAGAATGAACCCAGTCTCTGGGTTTGACGGCAGCCTGGCTTATCTACAGATAGTATTAAAACATGCTGCATCAAAGAGGGCTAATTGTCAGGACACAGAAACAGAGTTGCAACACAGTCATTCACAGATTTGTTGTCTAGCCATTATGAGGCCAAGTGAAGAAAATCAGGTATCACAAAATTAAAATTCATAATCAAAGTAAATGGAGCAATGTTGTAATTACTTGGAGCAACAGAACTAGCTGTCCTCTTGGAAATCTGAAATAGTCATTTCAGTCTTCTTCAGCTTTCTCTTTGCTTCTTCTGGGACCTACTAGCTACAGATTTTCCTGACACCTGTATTTACTCAGACACCTGCCTTCCTCTAGTAAAAAAGTACATTGGAAGTTCTTTCCTGGAGACTTGGTGTAGGGAGTTAGTGCAGACAGGTAGCAGCTGTATCCTCTTGCTGATCACTCTTTCTCACAGGAGGTAACTCCGCAGTGTGATGGTCCATGTTCCAGAACATCGCTTATGGCATTTTAAAGTCTGGATTTGAACAAGTGGATTCCAGTCTCTTTCCATTTCAGAAACACGGGGCACTTTTTATGCTCTCTGTACTTTCAAAAAAAAAGTTTATTTTCTAGGGACAAATTATGTACCAGATAACCATAAATGGTAAAAATTACATAACTTTTCTCAAAGTTGTGCACTAAAACAGTACTTTAACCACCAAATTTTAATTAAACCTATCTTACAGACACCAACTGCAGTATATACAGCTTTTACATGTGTATAAGCTGAGGCACAGAGTAGTTGCTTGGGGTTATACAAGAAATTTTTTAGCACAGTCCAGGTCCCTTGTTGTTTGCTTTCCATAGCTGTTTGTTTATTACAGTGTGTTAACATGAAGAGGTGAAATGCAGATGGTTTGTCTTTTTTAAAGCAAGCTATATACTGGTTACACTTGCTCAGTCTGTGTTTATACTGCTTTCGAGCTTGTTATCTGCAAATATCATTAAGGCATCTCTGGTTTTTATATTCTTCTGAACATAACTTCTTTGTTTTCCCTGTTCCTTTCTTCTGTCTTGATTAAAAGTTGACTCTCATTTCTAAATATCTCAAATAATAGGGGTTTTTTTGGTCTCATTTTTTAACCGGAAGACTTTTAACCCTGAACCGTGTTTTTTCCTTCTTCCCTCTCCCCACCCCATCTCCCACCCCGTTCACTAACTTGGCTGGTGCCAAAGATGACACCCTCAGTGCAGAAGACCTCAGTGCACTGACCTAATCCATTGTCCATCCTGTAGATTTTCAGAGCAGTCCATAACATCCTGATTTGGTCTTGCTTCTTCATCTTTCATTTTGTTGATAGTTACCCACTACAGTTGTGCTCTGGAAAAGGGAGTTAGCAAGTCCCAGGTACTGGTCCCCTGGGTTAAATTTCCTTCCCCTCTGTGGAGTGTGTCTCCTGAAAGGCTGGGCTTTTTGCAATGTAGGACAGCTGTTCTTTTCAACATTGCTGGCCCATTTTGACTCTCCCTTGAACCTGACTTTTGAATGTTAATATTTCAGGGCTTGACTTGGCCATTCAGGTGCAAAGTCTGCTCTTCCCTTACTGTTTACCCATTGTCAGGTCCAAAATTACCTTGTCACGTGGGGCCTGAGGGTAGATAACATCTCTCACGTGAGGTAGTAAAAATTGTTGGCAAAAGGGACCTTTCTTTTCATTCTCCATCTGCTGAACCAAATAGCATCGTAAGTATAGAAAAATACGAGCTAGTTCAGCCAAAACGAGCCAAAAAGGTTTTTTTCTGAATTTTTTTCTCCCAGCTCTAGTAGCTGTTAAGTTTCTGTGTTTCACTGTATTTAGGGAGTCCTAATGTAAACCTTCATAAGACTCAGGTGGTGATAACTACTAATGTATTAGCGTGCTGGGGACAAGGGAGGGAGGCAAAGCAAAATGTCATGCAGAAGAAGGTATGAACAATTTACAGCAGCTCAGGAGACAGAACACAGCCGTTTCTGAGATGTAAGATGTGGTTTCTTTTTTAAACCAGCTATTGAAATGGCTGCTGTTACTGTAAAATGTGAGTACCCAGAATATTTTCATCTTGCAGCATCCTTATCAAGCAGAATGTAGGTGACAGGAAGACTGCTGTGTTCCTTTTGCAGCTGGCAGGCCATGGGTACCTCTGGAACCCAGAGGCCAAATGAAGGCTCCAACTGACCTTGCTGAGGGGGAGGTTGTAGAGTCTCATGACCCAAACCAAACTGGGGCAACATTGTAGTTGTGATGAAAATCAGTAATATAACACTCTGTGTCTGGGGTTCAGCTACAGGCAAAAATCTGTCCTTGGAAAAGAGGCAAATTAGAGGAAGATGGCAAGGTAACTGCTCCATTGAAGTACTTGCCAGGTAAATAGCAGATTCTGTCTTGGGTGAAATGATGCGACCTGCTTTGGTGAAAGCCATGAGCCAGGCAAGTCTCTGAAGAGTTCTTTAGGAAAAGGTTTGGAAAAAAAACTAACTGCAGAAAGTAGGTTTCTGAAACAGTGAAATAAAGGCTGCAACAACTAAAGAGATGCAGGTGAAAGAGATGGAGGAATACAGTAAGTAAAATCCTTTGAGTAAGCAGACTGTCTGTAACCACGAATTGATGAAGAGCAATCTTCAGAATGAAAACAAAGCTATAATATATTCATGAAGCAAGATGATGATAAGTCAGAGGGAGTAGCATTAATTATGACTTCCAAGGCAGAAAAATAGCTTGTAGACTGGGAACCAATTAGTGGTCGATTGCTCTGAACTAGATTTCAAACGCAGTACATGAAATGACAATTACACAGTATTACCAACAGACAACTCCTGCAATGAGGTAAGAGCTGTCAGCAGATTTGGACCAAATTCCTCAGCCTGACATCTGCTTGCTAAAAGGGAGACTTCTTTCTTGGGGTTGGGGCCAGTGACAGAACAGAGGAATCAATGGCCAAATGTCATCTTCTGTCTCCAAAGCAATAACACAGGGCCTGGCAGAGCTCTGCCTGCTCTCTGGGTTCTTGGTGATGCCTGGACATAGTATAAAGATATCCCCACAGCAGCTGGTGGAATTGCTGTGGTCTGAGTATATTGGAGGCAAACACAATGTTTCTCTTCAGTACATCTTAGCATGCAATAGAAGTGATGGAGCTTTTTTTGTGACAATACAAAAAAAAGAAAAAAAGAGGAAAGTGTGCAGGAGAATTAGTAAGAAGAATTAGTAAAATAGTTTTACTACCAAGTGAACAAACCATATGCTAAAAATGTAACTGGTTTTCAGCTGAGCAATCCCAGATAGTGGGCTTTCCAAGGGTGGACATCAAAGCCAACATTGGACATTTAAATGCATTCAGCAAAATCAGCAGAAAGGTCAGTTTCAAAACAAGAGTAGAGGGCCCCAAGAGAAATATAGAAAATAGCCTTGCCCAAGAAGCTGATCTAGTTCCTGAAAAAACTATTCCCTTTGCTCAGCAGTCCAGGTTCTACCACCCAATAGGCCTATCTGAGGTTAGCAAGTGAAAGCTGTTTAGTGACAGGAGAAGGACAATGATGGTGAGAAGAGCACTGTGACTTTGCCAAAGGAACTGAAAATCCCGAAGTAGAGATGCTGTCTCACAGCACAAAGGCAGATGTGAAAAGCTCGCTAAAACCAAAATTTGGAGTAGCTGCAGGTAGAGAACATTCCTGGAAAATGATTTAATGAGTAGTTGCTGAGTTCTTAAATACAGGAATATGACAAAATTAATAATCCAGATGATACAAAGAAATTGCATTCCAGTTAAAGTATTTTAGAAAGTTGATGCAAGCGATTGCAAAAGTTGAAGAGAAGTTCTGTTCCTTTCAATAGTATAGTCATCAAAAATTTAAAAAAAAACTCAAACCAAAACAAAAAATAGAGATTCTTATTTTTTCTCTTACAGCTTCAGCTCAGACATTTCAATTCAGGAAATAAAGCAATGGCCAGATTTTTGGATAGCCTCTCCGGCTCCCTGGCTTGGGGCAGATCACCTGCCACTTTGATGCAGTTTTTTGTTTGGAGCTCTTAGGGAGGGTATTTTTATTATCTTTTTTTAATCTAAATCTCTTCAAGTATATATTTATAATGGCTGTGAAGTCATTGACAAGCTCAAGCCATTGAAATAAGCAGAGAGCTGAGTGAACTGTTCATCATGGATAATGCTGGTGTAAAACCAACCTGCATTCTTTACGGTTGCTGTTGAGTGGATGGTGACATGACCAAGTCACCATAAGAAAAAGTACAGCTGGTTGTAGTAGGGTGAGTTGTTACGTCAATTAGATTCAGCATCCTGAGCATGGGATGCTTATGTGACAATTCAGAAAACATGTAAGAAAAGATGCTCTGGCTTTGCAGGGCTAATAATTACTTAAGGAAACAAATCTCAAGAGATCTTTTGCAAATCCCAACTGAAGCATGGTATAAAAAGGCAAAGGAATACAAGGAATGAGTCAATTTACATGTCTTGGCAGAGACACACCAACCAGGGGGGAAGTCCAAAAGGAAATGTCACCAACTGGCAAGGCAACAGCTGCGTTTACCAACTTAAACAAAATTAGTCATTGAAAATACAAATGTAAAGACCAAACTAGGAGTCTTCCACTCAGATGTTATTTCCATTTTAACATGTGGATGTGAGTATTGGAAACTCACCAGAGGCACAGACGTCTCATGCCTCCAGAGGTAAATACCTGGGGAAAATACTAGGTAACAGACGGAGTGAATTTGTCACAAATGCAGAGACCTGTCACTTCCTCACCAGAGTGTCCCCCAAGTTCTGCAGGGTAAGTGATGGAAACATTGGGTCGTGTGCAGTGAGTGAAGCCAGCAAGCCTGTCTGAGCAGATGGGCTCTCGAGCAGCTGGAGGAACACGCAAATGGTCAGACCAGATATTACTTGGAGTGTGAACACTTACTGGCACTCAGCAGTACAGAAAAACTGCAGAGAGCGGCTAAAGATTGGCACAGACTTTGGAGCCACATTGGCTCCCATAGCAACATCTGCAGGTGCAAGAAGGCTTTGGGGGAAAAAGTTACTCTCGGTACCCTTGGGGGAGTGGGGGTGGTGTGTGTGCTTACATGGGATTTTCTCCTTTAAAGATCTAGACTATTTAAAGTTAGGTTACTGAGTGGAACCAGAGCTTGCCAGTGACGGCATTTCTGGCCCAGGCTGCATAGAGCTGCATTGCATGGACAAGCCAAGAAATCTGTCATCTCTGGTCTAGTGTGCTTTTTCTGTCTGACCGCAAGGAAATCATGCGACCTCACTGGTTCTCCGGAGTTCTCTGACCACGAGACTATGAGGTTTTAATTAGGAGCAGTGGACAGTACACTACTTTTTCTAGTTTCACAAGCTGTCCTGTGGGGCTAGTAGGTGAAGCAAGTTGCTGTGGAAATGCAAAAAACCCACGTTTTTCACGCACTGCACTGAGAATAAAGAAGTTTCATGTAGCTTTGTTTATAAATGGTCTAAGATGGTGTAAGTGTAGCTACACCTATCTTCCGAGGTGAAGGCTAGCCCTTAGCTTTGTACTTCACATACGAAGTGTTTATGTTAGACTTAATACAGTTTTGTGGGGATTTTTGTGGTGTTTTAGATTATGGTAGTTAGTACAGAATAAAAACAAGTCAGTGTTCAAGTTCCTGAGTTTTAGACCAGTTTGTGGAACATAGGGACAAAATTGATAGCCTGTGCTGTTTTTTAATCCTTCCTTCATTAGTACAAACGTCAGTTGTTTGTTCTTTGTAATTCTGGTTCCTGTATGCAAACCCTGCTTTCACAGAAAGGATGCCAGACCTTATTCATTCTCCCTGTTTTTATCACTGCACCTTAGCACCTTGTGTGTCAGTGTTGAAGCAGTTTGCACCTCTCTTGCTAGGCCACTTGTGCTGCCTCACTTCTGCTGCTTCTTTTTTGACATCTTCATTGGGGTACAGTCATCAAATGATTATTCCTAGTGACAGTGTCACCTCCCTATTGGATGAGAATCTGATTTTTCAGAAAGTTAAAAATTTAAGGCAGAAAAGACTGATGTGATCATCTGTTGCCCTGATTTTTGCAGTTCTGGATGTTGTCATTTTCTGTAGCTAGTTTCTCACACTTTTCTCTGTAAACATGGCCATGTTATTGTAACTGTATCTTACCACTTGCATTCCTTTCTCCTGGACACAGAACTTTGATGGACATTTCCTTTGACCATTGTAATTGAGGGAAGAAGAACTGATTTCCTCCAATGAATAGTGCTTTCTAAATGAATATAAAAAATAAAGAAGGCAGGTCTTGCCCCCCTTCCTTCCTTCTCTCTGATCCTGGTAACAGGTGTGTCTGGCTCTTCCTTTTGTGTCGTTACTGCGACAATCATCTGCTCACGATTTTCCAGTCAAACTCTTATTATTTCTCATTCAGCCTAGCTTTGAGAGGTTGAGGCGAGATGATCCCAGCCCTGTGCCTGGGAAGACTGTTCTAGCACCCAGTCCAAAGGTTTCTGCCATGTTCACAGTGAGAATCCCAACGTCTTCCTCTCAGATTTAAGCTTGCTGTTTTACTTGCACGTGCCTCAAAGGCATATATTACCATTTACCACGACCTTCCTAGCTAGCCAAGTTTAGCCCTTTTGATTCTTCCTCAATAGCCTTGTAGGATATAGCTGTTGCTCCTGGTAACTACAAATTTGGGACCAAGCATCTCCCTCAAGGGTTTGCTTTCAGCCGGCCCTGTTCTGTCCAGCAGACCCCTCTGTAGCAGCAGGGTGAGCCATGGCAGTAGGTGCATTCACATGGCATCATCTTTTTGTGTCTATAGCCAGGTGACAAAGTACAGTCACCTATTTGGCAGGGAGAGCTAAGCCTTGCATTTTGCCTTTGAGAACCTGTAGGCATCACAAGCAACTCAGTAAAGGCACACACAGTGCTGTCCTAAGCTGGGTTTGTGAGTTATTCTACTGTCCCTCTCCAGAGATGCTCAGAAGGCAGGGTCTGACCTTAGAAGCATGATCAAGGATCCCCTTTCCTACCACAGTGAGAGGCAGTTTATCTAAAATTTTTGAAAACAATCTGAGAAGTGGTGCTGCAGACAGCAAGGGCAGCCATGTCGGGTGTTGTCCACACCAAGGAGCTCATCTGGATTGCATTTGAGAGGGTGTTTCAAATGAGAAGAACCTAAATGAACACAGGACCTACTGTATTTGAAATTTTAACATCAGTAGGCATCAGAATACAGGCTGGCAGCAAACCCTGTAGGTAGGTCAGGATGGAGCAGAGGCCAGTTGTGAGAGCTTGGGGCTTGCCGGAGCGGGCAGATCCAATTGCCTGAAGGCTTCCCTGGCCAGTGCTCTGCAGAGCCCCAGGAGCATCTGGCAAGGCTGCTCAGTGCTTTCCACAGGGAACTCCACATGCAGGATCTCAGCTGGAAACCCTGTTAAACTAGTAGCCAGCCTCATTGGGGCTGCTTCCCTTCACCTGTGACCCAGCGTGGATGTGAGCAGCGCTGCCTACCTGGGCTGGGCTGGATCAAGTCATTTGGGCTCCTCACATAAGTGGTTGCAGATACATCCCCAGAACAAAGTCATAATACAAATTGATTGTGGCAGCAGGGATGGAGTTCGGCAGGAATTAGCCTTTGGGATATTTTATCACATTTTTGAAGCATGAATTGTTGGTAAACCAGAGCTAACATTCATAATCTGCAGCTAGAAGCAATATAAAGCAACTGCAGCCCTGCTGCTGGTGTCTGGCATTGTGTTTCTCCTACCCTTTCTCTGCAGACTGGCTGTTGCTGTGTCCATCATTCCCAGGGGTGTGGGGTGCACTCAGGACCCCAGTCCAGCTGGAGATGGCAAGGCAGCTGAAACACTGCTGTGAGTGACCCTGGCCCAGGAGACCAGACCCAGCTCTCCTGCTGTCAGGCCCCTTTGAGCAGGAGTTTGTCCATGTACAGATGGCCACAGTGGAGCTCTTAGTCCCTTCCCTAGGCAGGAAGGGGTTCATTCCCACCTCGAAGATGGGTACCTGCAGTGGTGTGACATGCACTGGAAGGGACTGTCACTTTGCATCGACAGCAAAAAAAAATCCAGAGAGTTGACTGTCGTGGCTGCAAGTTTCTACCTTGCATCTGAATCAGATGAGATTAATCCTGTTGTAAACTGCTGGAGTGCCCAGACTATAAAAGTAGCTAGACAAGTAGTAGACAGCTGATTAGACAATATTTTACTTGGTAAGATGTACTCTGTATGTGAGTGTAGCAATCAGCAGCACTGGGGAGGTGGATGTAAAAGGCATGGTAGAACTGAGATTCGTGTCTCTTTAAGTTGTGGTGCTTGATAATTCTGTCTATTACCTGGAAGTAGGCACATTTTAACAGAGAAAAGTGTTTTACAAATGAATGGCGATGTTCTCTAAAATATGTTCATTTCTGTAGGAATATAATCTCTTTGCACTTATCCATTTCAGGATTGCATCAGGAAAAACTGGATCCTCAGTCCAAACTTTTCATTTGAAGAAGGGGTTTTTAACCCTCAAGCCATAGGTTTTATTTTTGACTGCAAAATCCTATGAAAATACTGTAAACAAAAACAATACATGTAACTCTTCATTGCCCCAGCTCGATTTTCCTGCATTGGTTTACCTATTTCTTGTATTCCTCTTGACCAGGGCAGCAGAACGAGCTTTAAAGATATTTTCATTTGTATGAAACAATGTCTCTGCTGTGGCTAAGACCATAAGGACTTCTCACTTTCAGCTGGTTTCCATGCCCTTTAATCTCTCACAGCTCCACATGTCTTTTTGCATCATCTCAAACCGATTAGATAAAAAATGAAAAGTTCAGTTGGAAATTACAAGAAGTACTGAAAAGTGTCATACTCTATGACTGCCTTGCTTGCAGGAGGCAGTGGGTGGGAAGGAATAAAAGCATGCCTTAATTATACAGTCTCTCTGTTTATTTTCACAGCTGTAGCTTTGCTGAAATGTGCAGCAGACATCCTAATTCCACCAAGTGGGGTCCCTGGATGCTGCACCTGCCAGTCCTACATCTTGGTACCAGTTGGGGATGTGTGTGTGGCTGAACAATGCAGGAAGACTACAAGAGGTTTATCCCATTAGAAATAAATTACAGTGTAGTGTAGCATGAAAATGATGTGTCAGTGAATACAGAACACAGGATTACCTTCTGTCTCTTCCCTTTATCGTAGATAACAGCAGCAGTATGGGAAGGAGATTTATATTGCACTTATTTGAAGCTGACCAAGCAATTTAGATGAGATGAAATAAGGATTTTATTTCTGGAGAGAAGAATGTGTTCTTGCTAAAATGCCATTAATTGCTTTATTATTTAAGGCACAAATTATATCCAGCAATTTGTTGGTCTCCTCTTTTTTTCCAGTGAAAATAATTCACCGTGGAAAGATTATTCTGTCAAAAAATGATGATGAACCTACTAACAAATTAAGTTGAAAGAAGCTGAACTTTCAATTCAGCTTCTATTCACCCCCTCCCCCCGCCTTCTCTCCCTTTAGCACTGAATGCATTTGTGAATTTCAATAAAAACACTCGTGGCTTGGCTAAACATGAAAAGCCTAACAAGAATTACAGCAAACACCACTGCAGCACTGGAATCATGGGCATCCCCTTACATGCTGGGAAGCTGTAATAGCAGTGACACAGCACACCCATGGCAAGCAGAGCCCTGTTGTGCTGGTCACACGCAGAACCAGGCTCTCCTGGAGACAGAGGCACTCACCAGGGTGGACCAGTCCCTTCCAGGTCCCGTGATGAACTCTGCTCCTGCTCCCCTGCCCTTGGTATAAAAATGCCATGTAGAACTTCTTCCACAGGCACTATTGCTGTTTGTCAGACTTCCCTGCTTTGGCACTTTCTTGGGTTTTCTTTTTAATCAATCTCTTTGCTTTCTCTTTTTTCTTCTGTTGGTGCAAGTTCGTGTTTCTTTATCTGGTTCCCCCATCTCCCTACCACCAGCAGGCTGGTGGCCTATTTCCATCATCCGCAGCTATGCTTTTTCTCTTAGGGCTTTATGCCTGGAATTTGCCCTGCCAATATTAACCCAGTGCTTGCCCATGACTAATTTATTTGCCATAAAGGCAAATTAAATTGAGCCCAGTTGTGTGCCTCCATGCAAATCACAATTTTCTTGTACAAGCACTGCTTGCAGGAGCGGTCACTTCTGTATCATGCCCAAAGCACAAGTTTTGGGGTTTCTGCTTTGCCACAAGCTGAGGATTAAGAAAGATTTGGAGTTTATGAGATGAGCAGGGTCTTTTGTACTGTTAGTTCACTTAGGTCGCTTTAGAGATCTTGAAAGCATTACTTGCTTCAATTGTGGCCCAAAGGATTTCCTTACATCCATGAGGGCAAAGGAGAACACATCTAGACATTTCTTTCTGGAGCAAGGTGATAATTATGTTTTACTTTAAAAAATAATAGTTGTTGCATGGAACAAGAGCTTTGAGGCCATTTAATATATTTTTCAGTTCTTCACCAATTAAAAATGATTCAAAGATAGATAGATAGATAGATAGATAGATAGACAGAGATATAAATTAATTTAAAAGTTCCCTTATTGCTGTTTTCCTTGTGACACAGTGTTGCTCTCTGTCTTTATCAGTGATTAAAACTGCAACAAGCCCCATGAATTGCCAGCAATTCTGTATCATTTGTGTCACCACTGATAGGAAAGAAGAATAGCTTTTAGAAAAACTATTTTTATTACAGATGTGTAGACATGAATTTATATCTTCAATCATGCTTCCGAGAGAGCATCTGTGAAAGTGAGATAGTTAGCTGGATGAAAGAGCTGGCAGGAGGAGTAAAACATAGTGGGGGGACTGCAGGAGGGGATAACACCTGGAAATAGCTATTGGGAGAAGTGAAGCTGGAGAAGGTATGCAGCCATTATACCTCACCAATCCCTGAGCAGCTGCTGGCTTCTTGCCTGTTTTTTGTTTTCATTTTGTTTTGGCATTTCCTGGTGTATTTATCTCCACCCTTATTTGCAACAGGCCATTTTTATAAGGTTCAGAAGTGAGCGAGTGCTTTTTCCAGCTCTTTGTTCTCCATGCCTGCTGGAACATCTGTATGCACACTTTTCCTGTCTAAAGATAGTTTGCGCTAGTGTGCCCAAAATACAACTTCAGGCCTGGGTTTGTTGTTGTCTTAGTAAGCATAAAAATATGTTCTAATATTATGTCACTCCAGTTATGTGTTTCAGCAGCTGCAGTCTATCTGTGTCCAGTTTGTTGGGAATGGTCTTGCTTCCTGGGATTTATTTTTCCATAGCTGGAGTCCTGGGTTGCTTAGTTTGACCAAGGCTGTGCGTTGCAGTCTTTCTGTGAGGATGATCATTCTTGCCCAGTAGGATAATTCCAGCAGGGTTTTCTGCTGGAATGACATGACCTCCTTTGACTGACCTCGTGCTCTGCCAGCAATGCTGTTTGAACATCATGCCTTCCCACCCCCACTGCTTCCCCCTGTCCCTGCAGGCCTTGTGCAAAAAAAAATTCCCTCTTTCTGCAGTGCCGTAGCCATGTTGGGTATTTCTGCCTTTGCTTCTCAAATTTTCTGGCTTGACCTCTCCCTCTCCCTCCATCCAACATGGTTGCAGTACACTAATCCATTCTGTGGATATCTATGTTCCTGTTATGTGCATTGAAAATGTGGGATTTACTTATTGTGGACCTTACTTCATTTTTATTTTTATTTTGTTATATTTAGTTTAATGCAATGTAACGTGTGCTGTGTGGTCACACACTTGTCATGCATTCCCAGATAGGAGTCTGGGGTCGGAGCTTTGTGCAGCCCCAAAATCCAGGGAAAGGAAACTGCTAAATGGTACAGTGTGTATCAGACACACTTCTGGGTTGGCTGGTGTTCAGAAAGCTGAGAAACTCTCAGATGTTTCAGAGGAGGCTATTGGCAAAGGTAAAGAGGGGCAGAGAAGTGACCAGGATCAGCAAGTGTTAGATGTTCAGGTATTCATAAGAGGATATCACAGTCCGTGTATTTGTGTGGAGATGTTAATTTTTGCTGATAAATGACAAACTACGTTAGATGCTTCTATACATAAAGCAAAAAAAGGGACGTGATAGTGCATAGTTGTAAGAGTTTTCATACTGCTTGTTAGTGTAACTTAGGAAATGTGAAGTGACCAAGTGAATTAATTATGTGGGTCATCTCAAGTGAGTGCCTGTAAAAAAAGGTTTTGCAGCTCATTGTCTATTCTCTTTCAAAGGCTTGTTTTATGGAAAGGGAAATTTTGAAACTTTGAAGATTATGATTTTTGTTGGTGATACTCATCTATTCTTGGAGTGGCAAAGGCAATCTCTCCTTCCTGCAGTAACCCAGCGCACTTGGGATGAAGGAAGGTGAAGGTGTCAGGGCTTCCTCAGCAGAGCAGGCGGGTGTCCCTTCACCACTGCTGGCTGGCTGGATACAGGGGAAAGAAGCAAGAAACCATACAGCTGGCATCCTGCTTACAACTCTTAGTGTCTGCCAAAATTGGTTTAAAATAGCTGTTACTCAGAGAGCAATATTACAGATTTGTGTTTGAGCTATTTGGACTTCTCACAAGGGTTGAAAAACAAGATGCCAAAGAGTGCAGCTTGCTGGTTTTTTAATACAGATTTTCACATTGGGAAGTTTTTGTCACAGAAATTTCTATTTCAAGATCTGGGATATGAGACATTCACTGTAAAGCGTGCTGTTGTTGCAGGGCTGAGTATCTGCCCTTCTTTGGCATTTGGGTTATCCTCATTTATGCTGCAGAGATGCCCAGAGGCTGAGCGAGTCAGGGCCTCGCTGCACTGTGTGCTGGTTGATGGCAGGGTGGCAATCCCTGCCCCAGGAGCCAGCAGCCTGAGTCAGTGGCTTCAGATGGCCACTTCCACAAGCTGCTTGGGAGCCTTGGCTGCCAGGCCAGAGCTTAGGGATAGAAAACAGGGATAATTCAGGTAAGGCAGCCAAATGTGCATTTTAAATGCAGTTTACAGTCAGGACATTGGTAGTGCCTTCTTTGTCTGAGTCAGCAGATAGAAACACACAGCTCGTTGTCAGTGACTAGCCTTATATATTTCAAAGCCTTATAAGCCCTGACCTACTGTTTGATCTCTGCCAACACCAGTTCCCACAGGAGCACAGGACCAGTGTGAGAACAATTGTTAGAAACAGGGATGCCAGTTAGAGAGATGTATATTCTCCTTCGCAATGGGAAATGTCTCTGCCATGTTCTTCTTCCCTGTGCTCTGTGTTCAGCATCCCTGGGTGAAGGACAGGGAGTGATGTCCATGGATTCAAAAGGGAGGTTGAGCTGTACTGGTGAAATGCTGGGAAACATTTTCATGTTTGTAGTATGCCTTAGTGTGAGGCATGTGCAGGTTGGAAGAGAGTCAGAGAATTGTTTACGTTGGAAAAGGCCTTTAAGATGTTCGAGTCCAACTTTTAGCCCAGCACTGCCAAGTCCACCACTACGTTGGACAAAAATGCACCACTGGGTGGTATTTGTGTGTTGTATAGGAGGGTGCAGGGTGGCTTCTGTAGCACATGGTCTCAACCATTGGTATGATTCAGTTGTGCCATTGTCACCTAGGACAGGTCTGCAGTTCTTGGGAACTGGGGCAGATCAAGCCTTATCCCCCACCTCCCCTCACCAGGCAGCGTGTGTGCTGTACACAGCACCAGTGTGGGAACACGCTGAAGGGAAACTTCATTATGTTTGACAGTGCCTTTTTAGCTGTAGTACTGCCACAATTGGCATGACAGCAGTGAATCCCAAAATTGGTTGATTGCCGAGAGAGCCTGTGAAGACAGACATGAGGGATGAAAAGAATGAAATACTTAATTAATAGATTTATACTCCCTATTTCTTGGAGCATGACTATTTTTCCCCTCTCCTGTTTTGTTTACTTTAAGGTGCCATATGTTCCACTTGAAACTGTATAGAAATTTGCTAAAGGAACCTGCACATCGGGGTTAAGAGCGTTCTTAACTAGGTGATCTGCTAGTTGAATATTGGACCTTTTAAATACGAAAATGTTTTGAGCTACCAACATAAAGAGGTTATTTGGCCGATATTTTGTACATTAATGATAGCACCTGTACAACTGTGTAGTTCCTCTTGATCCTAAGGGACTAAAGCTTCAGCTTTTCATGGCAGAAGTTCTCTCCTGTTTTCATGTATTCCTGATAAAATTTTTCATTAGAATTCTAGTTGCGAATATCAACATTTCTTTGGTGTCTCCTTCTGTTAGTTCCTTGCTTCCCACATGCTGTTCTATGTGAAAGTCTTTGTGAATTGCTTAAAGAAGTAAAATCCTTCATGGTAATGGAGATGCTAACATGCATGACAGTTCTTATCCATCCAAAAATGGCAGCAGTTGACTTGTAGTTTTTCATATAAACGGATTTTTCACTCAGAAAAGTTTTCACTTAGAGAAGGTAGCTATTAATTACTTATCTATCCATGTTTCAATATGCCACCGTCTTGTTAAATAGCTCCCTTGTCTATTTCTTTCTGAAACTATAAAGCACCCTTTTCTGCAGAACAAGCTCGATGACATCTTGACACTTCCCTAATGTTTTCAGATCCTGGTGGGTTTGAGTGAATTACTGGATTTATTTGAACTTCAGATTCAGGGCTTGTAAATATGCACAGATGTAAGCTAAAAAAGGTTGACAAAAATGCATTTGCAGTTGCAAATACTAGGTTTGGCATAGTTATCTTTGGCAACATGAGCCTAATCAAGTCCAGGAACTCAAGTGATCATAAATCTGTTGTGATACTGATAGTCGTCTTGTATTACAGTAGTCAGGACTACCTCCTCTATTATTAGATTAGACCCTGGGGAAATGCAAAGGAAAGTGTGAGTCTCACCCACGATGTTTTGGTACTAAGCAAGCCAAGCACTTGGAGAAGATCCTTATCTTTGTTTAGCAGATGGAGAGTGAGGTGAGTGTATGAGACCAAGTTGCTGAAGCAGTTTTGTCTTCCAAATGTTAATCCAGGGCCTTAGAGTGGAATGGCCCTGCTTTCAGGGATCAGTACATTGCTGTCCTGTTTCCAAACCCTGCAGTGCTACTATCCATGACAGACCTGGGAACAGGAGTCCACCCAAGCAATGAAGCTTTCAATGGATTTAATTGTTAAGAATGATTTCAAGAGCTGATTTCTGATATTTTGGTGGTCCAGGTATTTGAAACATGTGTGAAAAACCCTCCACCATGGATTTATTTTATTGAAAAGGTTTGTGTAGTGACATTAGAGCTATGTGCATGTAGTTAGCCAATAAGCAAAGAGAGCAAGTAGGTGGCACTTCTTTTGCTACTTCACTTTCTGAGGACAATGCTTTAGTTCGAGGGCTCCTAGTATGCCATCATCTCCTGGTGAGCACTGTCAGCTGGCTCTGTGCAGTGAATGATTGGATTGGTAGGTGTTTAGTTCATAAGTTTCACCTACTCATCTTGTTTTCTATTAATAACTTTATGTTTTAATCTTGTAAGTATATTGTGCCATGCATCTGTCTATTTGGGGAGTTAATCTGGTGGTGGTAGGCATCTATTTCAGGACCAGCCTAGACAAAGCACAGTCTGTTTGAGTGCTGGCCTCCCCTATTGTGTGTAGCGGGTTAAATCACCAGTATTAGTGTAGTGCAGGAGTTCAAAAAGGAAAGATGTTATTTGCAGCGTCAACTCATTAAAAATACTCTGTACAGATTTTTCCAAAAGAATAAGCAGCACAAGCACACTGGGCTTAGTGCCAGGGTATGTAATAGCCTTGCACAGCACCAGTTGAAGCTCCGAGTCGAATAAAAGGCAGCTTTTTCTGTGTTTGTTAAGTATTTCTTTAAAAAAATAAAAAAGGTTTGTGTACAGAAGTAGCAAATCAATTCAATCCTATCAGAAAGTAGGTCAGTGACTGACCTCCCGATAGCATGAGGCAGCAGTTTCAAGCAGAAGTGACAGCTCAGCAGCATGGACCCTCCATGTCTCCAGGAAACTTGTTTTGACAAATGTAAACACATTATATCCTGTATTCCTCTTGCTTATTTATTTTTTTTTCTGCTGCATTACAAACCACAAGCTGTCACTCTCCATCCCCTTTCTTCACCCTTTCTGGTCCCCAAAGGGAAATGCCTTGTAACTTTGCTAATAATTTTTGCAGGGCTGCATAATGAGTAAGGCATTCCAGCAGGCTTGGTGTTTTTTTATGACACACAAAGTTGAGCCCTGTAAACCAGACTTGACTAAAATCCAAACCAAAGTCTTTCCAATGGTGAGGGAAGTCAGTGGGAAGACAGGGACTGGATTCATTTAGGATCCTTCTGTCCTAATCTTGCTTTTCTTTGTGCTGAATGAAATTTTTGCATATACCCACATGCCTCTTCAGTGTTTATATTGCCAGTGTTGGCGTCCACGTTGCTGAACAGGCAGTAGTTGGAACATTCTCACTGCAGCCCAGCAACTGCTGAAACTGGGATGCTTTTGTAATTTCGGGTGAAGTAGCAAAGTGCATATAAATGGGGTGGTGGCTCCTTGAACACTCCATAAAGAATAATTGCCTCAGAAGACGTGGGAATATGTTCATCTTTTCATTAAGTTGTCATTATCAGCAGGTGCTAAAGGTGGATTGTACACTACTAGTGAACTACTTTGGTACTTTTCCTGCAGTGATTTCTCCTGTGGAAATCACTATGGATCAAAAGGTCAAGTAAGGTTTCCAGCAGTCTACTCCTGATTTGTAACCAGGTATCATGTGGAAAAGATAGAGAAGGATTTCTGAATGTATTAACCAACATGCCTCAATTTAAACCTTTTTGCTAAAGAGCTCATAAAACTTGACATGATTTTCTTCATTACCTAGTTAACTTTCTGGCCTGAGGTGGCTCAAAAACATCCAGAGAATCCTATGGTTATTTATACAGATGCTGTACAAAGAATGATTTTTGCCATATGACAGATAAACCTTCAGAGCCCTTCAGCTGTACATTGCCATTTAACTGATTTTTTAAGTTAATTTGCTTAGAAGTATTACACTACAGTAAAAGCTGGATGACGTTGTCTCAACTAGATGTAGAGATTTGATTTGGGAGGATGGGAATATGTTTTTTAAAAACAAAATGCTTCTGGCTTTAGTAAAGGTTTGATCTGAGTAGATCCAAATCAAGCAAAAAGTCAGATTGATTTATATAACAAAACTGGCTATGAGAAGCTGTGAAATAAGAAAGTCCTGTTTCAATGAATTACATGTTTCTGTGCTAATGCCATAGATAATGTTGGCATTGATTGTTACATACCATGCAGTGGGTGTCATGCTAAGAAAGTAGTGAAAAATATACTAGTGTATACAGTTAAAAAAAAAAAAGGCAAAGGAGAGGAATGCCTATGTGCATGTGTGTGAGTACGCTTGTGGGAGGGGGGTAGGCAGTTCCCAACCTGCCTCCTGAGGGATCCTTGCACTTCGTTTCTGATGGAGCAGCAAAGAGGGACACGGATGCTGGCTTTCAAGTCATTACACTCTTCACAGGGCCACCAAGTTTTCTCTGCTTGAAAGTGCTGGAAGTGCAAGGTGTGTTCCAGGCAGGTGAGGGCAAAGACCTAATGCCTTTTCCCACTGTTTCACGCTTACAGAGTTATTGCTTCTCTTTGCTCCTTCCTGCACTGGGGGTAGAGAATCAGAAAGGGAACAGCATTTTTAGACCCCTAAGATCATCGAGTCCAACCATTAACCTAGGACTGCCAAGTCCACCCCTAAACCACGTCCCTAAGTGCCACATCTTCACATCTTTTAAATACCTCCAGTATTCCAATACTGAATTCCTTTCAGTTCAAGGCAATTTGAGCATCTCTTAAAGTTTAAGAACTGGAACCACTTTTGAAGTGCCCCCACACACAGAAGTGGAGAGCTGGGAGGTTTCCTCCCACCCGCAGATGCTCACAGGAGGCCCTGCCAGGCTAGCCAGTTAAGCTGCTTCCCTGTTGCTTGTGGATGGCAGAGCTTTGTGTGACAGAGGTGATGTGGTGACCTTTGCAGCAAAGTGAAGAGGGGCATAGAGCAGGGACTGGAGGATTGCCCATGGTGTAGGCAGTCACTGATGCTGCTTGCTTTTAGGCTAGAGTCCTGTCTCACTGGTTGGAAAAGCAGTTCCCGTGAAATAAGAAAGCTGCAATCCTCCTTTTTAATTTCTAGCCAGGAGAGTTTGTTTCACCACCTGCATCTTATGAAAGCAGTGACTACCTAGTGCATATTTGGTATATATATTCAATACATTAATTTACCCCTTCATTTGTGTGCATGCATCATCAAGGGGCACGACAGCTACATATGTTCCCTTTTTGCTAGGATGAATGTCATGTATATGGCTTTCTTCTGATGCCCTACAGATAGCAGTGCTAAGGAATGTGGCTGCAGGATCAGCCAAGACTGCCATCCTCCCTACAATGAAACCTGGAGGGCAGAGCAGGGCCACAGGAGATCCTGGGTCTGCAGTTCCCCAATGCTGAACCTTCCTGCACTGGCCCCATGTTAGAGCAAGCTCAAACTCATGCAAGGGACTTGGCAAGAATGGCTTTTCTGCTTGTGGGTGGTTTCTTCACACTTACAAGTTGGATCTGCCAGGATAAAACTTGTCATAAGTAAACAGATACTTTGTCTCAAAAAAAAAAAAAAATAAATCCCCCAAATAAGAAAACAAAACCAACAAAAAGACCCTATAAGAAAACACCAGGTCACACTTTTTTCTTCATAGTATTCTTAACTGGTTTAGTGGGGATATATTGGGCTTTTTCCATCAGAAAGTAAGAACTCAGGGAGTTTAAGTTACTTATGTTACTTCTATACAGCAAAGAAGTAAAAATGCACAGAAGAGATAATATTTTGACAATTGAGATAACTTACAGTAAAACTTGAGATTTTATTAGTTTTCTCCCAAGGTGGAGGAGAATTATTGTTACCTTCTAGGTAACTCGACAGCTGAAGTTTCTGACTTAATAGAGGAATTGTTTTTATTTAAACCCAGTTGACTCTTGGACTTAATCCAGTGAAATAATGCATTTCATGTGATGCACTGAAAATATATACAAATTTTTCTTACTTTGGGGAAAGTAAGCACCATGAGTGCTTTTCTGAATGTACACAATCTGCACTAATTAAGCATGGATGATTTAATTTCAGTCAACAGTACAAGGTAACGTCCATCTTGACTGTAACAGCGTAAAAGTCCTTTGCTTTCCTTAGATCTGAGACAATGTCATTTGTCAGAGTAACATCTCGGATAATGAAGAAATTCTGTACAGGGTGTGTGAGGTGTGAGCAGATGAGGAGTCTGTATGAAATTTCATCCCTCCTTAATGTTTTGCAGCAGCTCTTTTTGGTAAATGTAACTTGTGAATTTTGTGGAGAAATTAGGTGGGTCACTCGTGCACTCATGCAGTCACAGGGCGGGTTCTACAAAGGTAAAACATTGCCTCCTTTCAGGACTTTGGAACCACTCAAAGCATCTCTACTTTGTACAAGTGTTAAGGGGGGAAAAAAGAGAAAGTTAATTCCTTGTATTGCCAAGCTAATTTCCTGAATGAATTTGCTCTTCATCCTTGTGTGCTCTGTGCTCTAGATTTGGTGATCTTAGGGAGAGCTACTGGAGCACTGGATGTCCAGGTTATTGGTGCACAATGTAAAGCAGCAGCTTTTAAGTGCTCGATTTGGCAAGTGCTGTGAGTGCTCATCTTGCTTGCCTTTGTTTCTTTACCTGGATTTAGGCTAGTTTGGGGCTAATGTTTTAAGTTTGTGTCACCACTGAAACACTGCTCGTGTCAGCTGGCAACACCTTTGTGTCCATTACTGATTCCAGAGGATAAATTAGATAGATTATTTATCCTGTCCTAAGGAAGAAGAGAAGGACTTAAAATTTAAGAGCTGCCACTGGTGGGCATGAGTGCTGACTAATACTTACTATCTTGAGTACACAGAAATCAATTTGGACCTTGTCTGATGAATGCCACTGTTGGAGGGTTTTTTTCCATATAGAGCTACGTATGAGAATAGAGAAATAAATGCGTTCACTTAAGATAACATTGTGTGACAGCTGAGAACAATTAAAACTCTTACTTGTAGCTATATTTTTTTTTCCTTCCTTTCTACAGCAGGAGGGTGGTGTCTGCAGCTTTGGGGAGTTGATACAAGCTATTTGTCACTGCTGTGGTCTTATCTTCATGCAAGGTTATTTATTTTACAACCTTTTCTTCTAGTTTTGCACAACACACAGATCTTGGTAGATGGGAAAGGATTTTTTTTTTTCTTACTAAAGTCTTTTTGGCAATAAACACATGCCTAACTGTAAGAGAAAAAACTTTCACAACCAGGCTTGTTTTGTGAAGCCCAAACATTTGTGAAGCTTACAAACCCTCAAACTTTGCATAATGTGCCCATCCCTGGTCTCAAACATGAAGTGGCAGAAGAGGGAAGTGTTACTTTTTTTAACCAACAACTTATGACTGTGTCAACACATGACAATTTGTCAAAGCTTGCTGTAGCGGTACTGTAAATTAATTTTTAGCATCAGTTAGGAGTGGTAAACACTTTGTGCAGTGTGAACAGCTCCTAGTACAGTGCGAGTTGTCAGCAGCTTGTGAGCTACCCTAAAATAAAATAAAAAAATCCTGAAGGAGGCAAAGATGCAAGCTCGTTTACTAGTACAAAATGGATCTGAGTCTGCAAAAATTCAAAATGTGGTGGTATGTTTCTTCTCCTTCATACCAGTCAGCTCAACCTTTAAAACTCATTTTTCCATTAATAGTAACCACCTGCAGAACTGGGAAATCACAACTCTCCATTCTGTGCCCCAAGCAGTGCCTGATAGCAAACAGCTTTCTCAGGCTCATGGCTCGGTGAAGTAGAGCCCTCTCTTTGCTCTTCAGTTTTGCCTTTGCTTGTTTGCTTTAAAAGCAGAATGTGTCCTGCAAATGCAAGTATGCTCCTTTGCTGTCTCGAATCAACCACATAAAATGCCTGGAAAAAATTAATATGGCAGCCCAAAAAGAAATTATGTGGGCTGGGTGTTCTCTCCTCCTCACCTGTCCCCTTGCTGTCTCCCCTTCCCTATCCCAGCTGCTGTGGTGGAGCTGGCAGTCATGGTTTGTACTATAGGGGTTGACATGATGGAATAAAATTATTTGGTAGGAAAAGACAGGGAATATGTATTGTAGAAAACAACTTCTCAGATACAAACCTATTTTAACCTGTCACTTTAGCAGAACAAGCAGTAATAACCTCCCAACCTAACAATGACTGTTAAGTTGAATGTTAATTCGCTCAGTCGTTGAATTGCTAACATGTCTACAATTTACAAGTGAACACCCACTCAAGAGAGAGAAAATAGAAGTTGGTGCCTGGAATTCCTGGCCTTACTGAAATCACCTACATTTTTTTGGCACTAATTCATCTTGCGTTTCCTGCAAATGTTTTAAGTAGAACTAGATGAGAAAAACAGCTGCTTGCATTTGTTTGCTGCTTTGATGCACTTGGTGCAGGGCTCTTTTCTCAGGCACAGTCACTCTTGGCTTACACACCCTAGGCTGGCTTTGGCTGTGCCCTGGGGCTTGTTCCTGTGAGCAGGCAGCACATGTGAAGCTTGGCACGGGAACTTTGTTGAGACCTACTGAAGCTAGTTTTAACCTGGTTATGGTTTCAGAGAGAAAGATGACTTTATTTGTGTATTTGCTCACAAAAAATTTTGGTTATCTCTCCTTTTCTAGATATAACTGTAGGTGCTGCCTGTATGAAAGAGCTGAGCCACACCATCCAGTAAACTGTCTCGAGCAGCAGTGGGCTTGCTTGGAAATCACTTCCAGAATTGCATTGTAAGTAAGTGTTTTTACAAAAGCATCATCAAATGGTTTATTCCATTTTGGGGTGGTTTTGAGATGTTTTGGTTGTTTCTTATAATTTCCTAGTTTACTCTTAAAATATAGTAGACACTAGCAATGCATGTGGGAACTTGAGCACTCCCATGTCTGTGCGCAGCATAAAGCTAAAGCCCTTTAAAGGCTTTTTGTTGTCTTGCTCTAGA
The DNA here is from genome assembly GCA_013398175.1 of Climacteris rufus. Lineage (NCBI taxonomy): Eukaryota > Metazoa > Chordata > Aves > Passeriformes > Climacteridae > Climacteris > Climacteris rufus. The sequence goes on from VZRZ01004224.1 coordinate 224,571, forward strand.
ACTCCCCAGCATAGTACCTGAACACTTCTGAGAACAGGCAGCTGCATAGAAGCCTAGAAAGGAATTTGGCCAAGTACATATTTATTTTGTCATTAACTCTATGACATACATGTTTTTTGAGTATTCATCCCAGCGTGCACTTCAGCATTTTAGCTATGCTGGCGTAGCCCTGCCAGAGCAAATGCTTTGTGGAGATTTTCATAAACTGTGATCTGCCTAACTTGGTTTGAAATTGCCCTGTCTGATCCAAAAAGAGCACTTCTTTGTCCCTTTGGCCATGTAGGGGATATAGCTGGGGAACCTCAGTAGGCTGTGAATAGAGGTGAATTTGGTCAGCTGCATCTGTTTCTGTAATCGCGGAATCATAGAATATCCTGAGTTGGAAGGGACCCCTAAGAATTATTGAGAACATCCTAGTGATGAGTGAGTCTCAATGAAAAGGGCCTTATTTCAGGTTACAAGCCAACTGCATTTTATATGACGTTGAGAATGTGTTTGAGAAACTTTGAGATGTACACCAAGAAAACCTTATTATGCTATTTATACATAAATAGCATAATCCTTTTGAAAGCATAATCCATTCAGGGATGTTTGTCACCTGAAACTTTATAACTTTTATTTCTTTTTATATTGCCTTCATTTTTCTGCTGCTGGAGGTTATGAAAAGTGTGATATGAGGAGTATTTATGACATAAGTGTATTTCCCTTGAAATGGCCTCTGAAAACATGGTCACTTGAGAGAGCAGTGTGGGAGAGTTGGTGACTTAGGGTTCAAATCACAGGCTGCTCACAGTCCTCAGCACCTTGCAGAATATTCTCTAAAGGTGACGTTTGCTGTACATATACTAGGTTTAAAATATATGTATATATTTGTTCTAATCTTATCACCAAGTCCTTCAAATCCAGCAGTCGAGTCAGTTTTTTGCCATAGGTTTCTCTTTTGTGAATATTTACTCTGTACAATCAACTGATGCACCTGGATCACTCTCCAGGTGAGGTTGTGATGGACAGGAAGCTGTGGCTCACCTCTGCCTGCAGTTATCTGCCAGATACTGCTGCTATTTTGTCCTTGCTCTGTGCCTGCTGGGCCTGTGAGGTGCACAGCCCAGTTCTGCATGGGTGAAGTTGAATGATATGAAAAAGGGACCAGTTGCTGTCAGTGATGGGACATTTCAGCTGTGGCAAATGGCCAGAGAACAAGTGAGGGAAAATTAGGACTTCAAAAGTCTAAATTTTAACAGTTTCCCAATTAGAAATTTAGAACAAGGCATAATGTTTGTTTTCAGCATCATGCCTGTAAATGGTCCATCTGCCTCTGGCGCTTATGTCCTGACCTAAGCCACCATTGCTTTCATAGAATCAGAAAATCATTAAGAATCATAGAAACAGAGTTATTTAGGTTGGAAAATACCTTTAAGGTCATAAAGTCCAATGGCTAACCTGGCACTGGCAATTCCGCCACTAAGCCATGTCCCTAAGTGCCACATCTGCATGGCTTTTAAATACCTACAGGGATGGGGACCCAACCGCTTCCCTGGGCAACCTGTTTGAAGCTTGACAATCCTTTCCATGAAGAAATTTTTCCTAATATCAAATATAAACCTTTTCTGGATCAAGTTGAGGCCGTTTCTCTGATCTTGTCACCTGGGAGAAGAGACCAACTCCCACCTGGCTGGAACCTCCTTTCAGGCAGCTGTAGAGAGCAGTAAGGCCACCCTTGAGCCTCCTTTCCTCCAGGCTAAACACCCCCAGCTCCCTCAGCCACACCTCATCAGACTTGTGCTCCAGACCCTTCTCCAGTTTTGTTGCCCTTCTCTGGACATACTCCAGCTCCTCAATGTCCTTCTCATAGAGAGAGGTCCAAAACTGAACACAGGATTTGAGGTGCGGTGTCAGCAGTGCAGAGTACAGATGGAGGATCACTGTCTTAGTCCTGCTGGCCACACTATCACCGTGGGAAGCAGGACCCTGGCTCCTCCCGGGCTGACAAGCACTTCTGGCCCTTTTTCACAGGGCACTGCAGCATTTGTTTGCAAGAAGCCCTGCTGGCACTTGGCCCTGGGCTGACACCACCACAGGCCCATAAACCCTGTGGCTGTTCCAAGGGGAACATTCTTCTCTCTCACTGTTAGTGAGGGATTTTCATCCAGTTTGTGTCGTGATGTTTGCATTGCTGTGGCACCAGGTGCTGGAGCTGTGCGTTCATTTAATTTACCCTGAGGTAGTTGCTACTGATTTGGTTCAAACCTGGTGTTACAGGTTGCACACTACTGAGGCAATCTCAGTTACACCAGTTCCTTGAAGGATTCACTATTCCAGCTTGGTTTTCTGCCTCTTGTTCTTCCACGGTTACTGTGTCATTAGTCTGTTTAATGGTGCCAGAAGGCCACATATTGTCTCTCCGTGAAGCCTCAAACAGTAGACGCATGCTTTTAAATAGTTAAATAAATGTTAATTATGATTCACAAATAGTTTTTCCCCAACTATTAAGTAATATCAAACACTGAATTTTTCAGTCAGTAATTGTTTTTCCAGCTGCTGAGTGGGACCAAGTATTCAATACTTTTACAGAGCTATTTTTGCAGCTGCTTGGCTGCTTTAAGCATAAAAGTCCTAAGTTATTTTGTAGGGCTTGACAGCCTTGGATGCACAGTGGGCACAAAAAGCCTGTGGTGGGAATGGAATGATGACAATCTTCTGATGCACCTTGGTTAGTTGTGGATAGTTTGGGCTGCATCCAGAGAAGCTGAAAATAGCATATCGGGCACTTTTGAAAGTTTGAGGGTTTTGCAGCATTTTCTCACAAAAATCTGAAGTCTTTTTCTTTCTCACTGTGTTAGTTATCACACAGGTGGAAATTAGTTATTTTTTCCTTTTCAAGATCTTGAGACATTCTGTAAGGGATTCAGTCAGTGTGAATTATTTCATGAAATAGTGGTTTGACTTGTTGCAATTCTTTGCAAATAATACAATACCAAAGAATTTGGTCTTAGAAGTGCATATTATGTGCCTTACATAGAAAGATCTTAAAAATTTTTCAAGTATCAATTAAACCACAGATCATCATGATGGTAAAAGAGACACTGTTTTCACCCACCATGATGACTACCCTGGCAGTGAATGCATGGCTCACATTTTCCCAGTGATTCATTAGCCAAGCCAGTAAAACATCCTATGCAGTCTGACATGGTGGCTTACTGGTAGCTGTTCTTCAGATGATTGCTCCTGTCGACATGATGCATAGCAGTGTTAGAACATTCACTTTGGAACTTACCTTTTCTGTGCATCTCTTTTCTCCGGTTTTCCCACCAGATCTGCTCTGCTGCCTCACAGCTCTGCTGTGCTGTGCCTCCTTGAAGCTATGAATAAGACATCTCCTAAATATCACTGGTGTGTTTTGATGGAGCCACAGTCATGAGCACAGGGTGCACAAAGGACACTTAAAACTGAGAGCTAGAGAGAGAACACTCAGCACTGAGCACTAGAGAGAGGATGATGTTGTTACGGAAGAAGACCAAATCATGAAGGGTAAATTCTGTTTGATGTTCAGTTGTGTTGGTTTTTTAAGCCAAAGCAGAAAAGAATCAGAATAAAAAAGCTTTCACAAAGCAGAAGTGTGAGTGAAATGAAACGTAGTGACTAGACAAATGAAAAAAAAAGTTAATTATAAAACCCACCAAACTTAAATTTCAAAGCCCCAGAAGAAGAGGTGGTCTGTCAGTCACCCAGCATGAACTGGGCACCCAAGTGGAACTCACGGTCTGGGTTCAGTTCCCTGCCTTGGTCACAGGTTTCCTGTGTGTTCTCAGGCACCCTCCTTCATCTGCCCCATCTCTGACTTCCTCATTTGTGCAGTGGACATCATCTCCCTCATGTTCATTGTGAGGACGAAGCCTACAGATATTGCTGAAGCATGTGGATGTTGTGATGGGAAGAGCCACTCCAGAGACCTGAGCAAGAGGGGTGCATTGCCTTGCAGGGGATAGTCACCCATGCTGCTTTCATTTCTGTGTTAAAGAGTAGAGGAAATTACTTCCAGATCTAAAAAGGTTTGATTCTTTTCTTTCCAAGTTTTTCAGGCCTATTTCTTGTGGAGTTTGGCTGCCCCAGTACAGCAGCAGGCATTTGGAATATTCCCTGTCTCTCACCTTTCTTCGCTCAGTCTGTCTGCTTATGGCTTTGAGTCATTCCTGTCTGCTCAATAGGCGTGCCCAGCACAATCCAACAGGATCAGAAACACAGCTTTTGTCATCTCCCCAGTTACATGAAGGTCTCCTAACATGTAAATACAGTTGTGTGTAAGAAAGAAAACAAGAGTGCTTGAGGCTGGTGGGAGGGTTACCAAAGGTGACCCTAGCAGCTGAGGAAGGTGGTACAAGGCAGTGGAATGTCACATTCATGGACTCCTGCCAAAGTGTGCACTGGCACAGGGTGGCTTCTAAGGATGTCCACGTAGCCCATCACTACCATTGGCCTTCAGCCCCTCTGCTCCTCTACTAAATCACAAATGGTAGGCAAAACTACTGGCATTTTTATATACTCTTAGTCAGTGCTGATGCTAATTCTGAATAAGGACTCAGAAATGACAAGTCACATGCCTTTTGATGTGCCCTTTTATCTCCTTTGAGTTGGTAGTTAAACCTCTGAGTATGAGGACTTCTCCGGACAAGCAAAGAAATGTCTCTCTCATTCTGAGGGTGGTCAGCTCAGAGTCCCTGGCCATGAGGGAACACAGATGGTTTGAGATGTGGTTGTGTTGACACTGGATGTCCCCTCTCTGCCTGCAGTGCTTGTCCCTTTTCCCAGTTGGTGAAACTGGAAATTCAGTGTTCTTACAGCTCCAGAGGACTGGTGCCTGCAAATATGGCAACTGCTTAGTTGTCCATTGCTGTTTCAACCCCTTGCCCAAGCTACAAATAATGAGTTATTGAGCTAATTTAGTTTTACACAGAAGTGATCTTCCTCCTGCAAATCAGGAAGGCTATTTAATGCAGTGTAATTGACTTCAGCTGTAAGATTCAATACACTTATCTAGGATTACAGTTCAATAAAATCTAATTGTGCTGAGAGCAACAGGAATTGTAGAAACACCCAGGGACTGTTTTGTGCCTTTTCCGTGAACATGGTGAGCTGAATGTCTTCTGATCCTTATGGTTTGGGTTACAGTGCTGCTTGACCTGCCCATTGGCAGGAGCAGCTTGAGGTGGCACCATTTGGCGTGGGGAGGAGAAGCCAGGCAGGGGAAATGATGGGTGGCCTTCTTCAGTCAGCTCTGTGTGAGTGACAGTCTCATTTCTGTGTGCCCTCCCAGAATCAGGCTGGGGGAACGGGAAGTAAGCAATGTCTGGTTTCATTATGATCGTGATGATAATAGGATCCATGAGGTATGTGAGATTAAAAGCCCTATAACATTGCAGGCCAAATCATTCATAGAGGACAAGGCCAGAAATCAGTTCAGTGCCTAAACATCCTTGTGTCTTGCCTCACCCAGTGTAGAAATAAATACGGGAAAACAAATATTTATGCACTATTTCCTCTCTCTATTTACTAAGTAGGAAGCTGTGTAAAGCCAATTGCTACATGGAAACATTCGCTGGCCATCAAGCACTGGCTTTTATGACTGTGTGCTGTAATTGTAGAGAGCCTTTTTGCCCACGTATTCATTAATGAGCTTTTCATCAGCCACTCTGAACAAATGGAAAAATATTAGATTTAATTTTTTGCTTGCAGAGCTTCAGGGAAAAATACAGAATTTTCAGTGGGATGAGCACACTGGCATAGGTAATGAGTAATTTGGGATGATGACTGAGCAGCCGGTGTGGCAAGTGTCCTTGTGACACACATGGGATGCAAACTTTAACACCTCGTTGTAGAGAGACTCCCAAGCAGCAATCCCCAAACAGCAATCCTTGATCCAAACATAAGCTTGTGTCATTAGGAGCACTTACCTAACACCATACTTATTTTCTTGATTATTTCTTCTAGTTATTCATTATCCTGTTGCAAGCAGCAAAGGAAAAATGTACTTTCAGACCAAAGTAACAGATTTGGCTGGTTCCAGTACACTGACTTCATGAGCAATAAAACATATAACATTGCTTGCTACGGCATGTGCTGTACTAATCATTTCCTGTGCAACTGTCTATTTTTTACATCATTTTAAACAAATGCCAGGAGTACAGGGAGTAATAAAACAAGATAATAACGGTAGACCAGGCAGGTTTTGTGGTACAAGTTAAAAACAGAAACAACAACCAAAAAAAAAAAACACCTCTAAAAGCCATGAGAACTGTAGAAAGAGGCTCTTTTCACTTGACAAAGTTAAGCTATAATGACTGAGTGCAGAGAACATCTTTCTTACAGGTACAAGCAGTGAGAATGGATCATGCTGGATGTCACTGAAGCTGCCACAATCACATTTTAAGATCAGAGAAGAGAGATGGCTAAGAATTTTTTTTTCCTGGTTATGGAGTTGACTTTGCTTCTGGCCTAGTGATTGCTGGTTCTTACTACTGCTTTGGGTGATAGTTGTCTGGGATGGTGACAATACTGATATTAAACTTCCGTTTTCAGGTGACCTGAAACTGAAGAAGAAATTCATGCTGTGCCTAAGTTTTCAATTTGAGTTGAGCTGTCAGGGAAAACTAGATAGACATTTGAAATACACTCTTTGCTGTTTTGGTTAACTTTATGAGGTGATAAACCCTGTTTTGCTTTGTTTCCCACACCTTCATTATTTTCATCAGGACGTTCAAGAGTCAGTGCAAAATTAACTAAAAAGCAAATACAAGGGGCACTTCAAAATTTGTCGATTTAGCATGCATCAAAGCACTAATGTAAGTTTGTGCACGACCTGCTGGTATGCAGCAGCAGACAGCAAAGGGTTTGTTAGTATTGGCAGTGCTCTCATGAAGCCAAATACAATTCTTTCGCTTGCTGCCTTGACAGTACAAAGTGCTTTTAATTCCTATCCAGGTTTTTTCTGCTTCCTCTGTCTTCATATCGCCACCCTTGTACCTTGGAATAACAAAATGAAACTTCAAAGAGTTCATGAAAGTCACAGTCGAAAGCACGTGTTGTCTTAAGTCAGGCAGACAAAACCAGTGCTAATTAAGTGCAGTCTCTTCTCGAATCTGGCCAAAATAGTGTTTCCTCTCACATTTTGGGAGTGTGGCAGTCCATTTATCTCCAAAATAGCTGAAATAGCTTTTACAAGTGCTGTTTAGAAAAATGCAAGATTCCCCAAGATATTGCAAGGTTGATGATACACACTGGATTCTGTGCTGAGCAGAGCTAAAGATATATGCTTCTGGACGTTATTTCTAAATCAAAGTTGAGATTATGTCTTGTTTAGTATTGTCATAGGTTTGTTTCATAAGTGTAGCTCTGCAGTAATTTCTTATTTCAAAGAAATTGCTTGTGTGAAGATTTTTTTAAAGCAAGACTTTCATTTAAATCCAGTTCTGCTCCATTTGAAAGAGTACAGTATTTTGCAGATGTGTCAAAGTATTAGTTTCATTTCCAACTATTGCACAGTTAGGGAAATAAAATCTAACATCATCTTCAGCCAGTAGATAATTTCCTTTTTTATGCCATTTGTTTTATCTTTTCTTCTCCCCTACAGCTTTGGATTTTGTCCATCTTCTTGTATTAAAATCTACCACTGTAGTACTCTCAGTATTCAGTGTTAGATGGATCCTCTTCTCTCTTCTCCAAAGTATGCCAAGGTTCTCCTCCTATCTCCATGCCATGTTTAAAAATTAGTAGCATGATGTGTAATCCTTGAGTTACTGATGCAAGCTGAGGGCTGTTCCTTCAGCAGTGCTGGTGAGGTACTCCAGCTGCTGGTGGATGCTCAGTCTGCAGCACCAGACTGGAGTTGCTGCTATACAAATACAAAAATTGGTCATCATATCAGCAACATGGTTTCAGTGGAGCAGTTTAGGTCTAAGGGTAAAAGCTAATATAGACATGGCCATTAATTTTGCACCCCTCCAGGGGCATACTTCTAATTAAGACCATGTATCTGCTATTGAATGTTTCCAGTAGTGTTCCCTTAATCTATAAATTATTGGTCCATTTAGCAGGGCTCTGCATAGTCCCAGCTCAGATACCTGGCTGGTACCCATTGATCCTGATCCTCCTGCCCCAGTCATCTCTTCATTTACTTGCTAATGGAGTTGCCTGCTCTTTCTGTTAGAGTCTCACACTGTTTCTCTCATTGGTTTCTTTTTTCTTTTGTTGTAGTGATTTTGCTATTCCAGGGCAGATTCCCTGGCAAAAGACCCACAGTATGACAGTCTAACATCACCCTTCTCCTGGTAGTAGCAACCACCCTGTTTTATGTCACCTTTTATTCTGAAAACACCACTAGAAGCAGTTGCAACCTCACTTGATCTTTCCCTGTTTAGAAGACGTGAAAATACTTAATGAATCATTTTGGGGCGGTGTGACCTGCGGGATACAGACGTGTGGGAGTGTTTATTTGTTGAAAGCATCAGAAGGGGAATCACTCCGTTATCCGAGTACCTATGTGTAAAGGTGGGAAATCGGCATGCTCTGAAGTTTCACCGAACCTTTATTCTTCTCCTATCTGTCTCTTCCTAGAAGGTAGTTAATTTTGGAAAAGCACACAAAGAGAGGAGAAAAGCAGTACGTAAATTCCCAGAATTTCCTTTGGGGGAGAGATCCCAGAGGGGAAGGAGGGAACTCTTTTAATAATCTTTGCAGAATTTAATCCCAAGAAAGTGCAACAAAATTGGTTCTTCCTCTGAGAGCTGGCAGCATACTTTTTCTGTAACAAGACCAGTTTTTAGTTTCTTTGTAGTACAGTCTGATTAAGACTGTGTCACGTTGACTGCGGAGAGCAAAATCTGGTTTTGACAGATGTTTCCCATGATCTGAAGAATACAAATACTCCTGCAAGATGACAGACAGCTTGTTTACATAAGAAAACATTTTTTTTAATTAAAAAAAAAGAAAAGAAACCAACAAAAACACACAAACAAAGCAACATTCGGATCAGTCATTCTGATCAAGGCAGTGTCAATTATTAGGCTGTAAAGGGAACTGATGACTCAACTTAGGCACAGCGCTGCAGCGATCTCCGATTTTCGGTTTCGTAACAGATTCTTTTCAGGAATGCTTTTCATTCATACCTGATGTTTAAATGTGTCTCACGGAGCGTATATCGCTTTGTGATAGGGATGCAGGAGACTGGTGTCCGCATGCTCTGAGTGATGGTGTGGAATTTGGGAGGCATTCCGCTACCTTAGTGGGACTCCCAGTGGGAGAAGGGTCCTCTGACCCATCGCATTGCGCGCTCGTACCTGCACATCACCATTGTTGTTACCATGGCTAGTTTATAGTTAAGTTCACATCAGTAAAATTGAAAAGCACTTTGATTCAGAAAGCGAAATGTTTTGTTGAGATCCCATGCTTAGTAATTCCAGCGAGTGCACTTGTTAAAGTGGATGAGTCAGAAATGGAAATGCAAAGCATTTCTCTGAACGGTGGCCGGAAATTAGCTTTGAAAACTGAAACAAAGCCCCAACCGCAGTTTTATCTATTTACTTAACAATTTTAGGTCTGTGAAAATCCCTTTGTCTTTGGGACACATTTCGATTCCTCTCTTGTAGCGTTGGTGCAGTCTGTAGGCTGGATGATCAACCATGTCAGGCCTGTCTTGGTGTGTCTTAATGTTTTGGTTTAAAAAATTGAATTCCATGTAAATGGCTTCATTGCTTGTGGTGCTGCCAGATTCTGTCACGGCTTGGGGTGTAAGTTGGTGGAAGTATTAGGCAGGATGGGATATTATAATATTTGAATTAATGTTATACTGAGTAAGAAAATCAGGGGAATTGAGTGGAGTCACTCAGCTGCTTATTCTTCAATGCATAGGTTATATATGTATGTATGGCATACGGGACTCTCCGACTGCTCTGGCATCAAACGCTTGCTCCCCAGCATACCATGGAGAGGCTGTGGTGGTCACAAGCACCTCTGTTTGTCAGGACCTAGCCCTCTGTGGGGAGAGAGCAGAAAGGGGTCATGAGTGTTTTCATGTTAGTAGTGGTTGTCTTGCTGTGAAAAAACTTTAAAATCAGCCTATTGGTGATAGCAACATTCTGTTCCTCATCCTGCACCTTTCTTCTCTGCTGGTACCTGCACCTTTCTTCTCTGCTTTCTTCTCTTCATCTTGGTACCTTCTGCTCATCCTTGAGAGTGAGTCTGAATGCTTTGGACTTGTCAGGCAGCCTCAGACAGCCTAAGGACTGACTGCTTTCCTGGCAGCTGTGGTGTGGTCTGAAGCCCATCAATGTAAATCGTGGAGGAGTGTGGCCGCGCTTGCTGGACGCGCTCCGGCCGAGGGCTGGGGACAAGCCGAGGGCGCACGGCGTCCGGCACTGGCTATCCGCCCTGGTGGTGCGGGGGCTGGCTGCCGCGCTGCAGCGCTTCTCCCCCAAGCAGGGTTCCAGCCGTGCTCAGTGGGACCTTGCCGGCTCCTCTGGTAGGCGGGGTGCCCAAAGCCCGGTGTTCTTCGGCGCTGCGGCGAAAGCAAAGACCAAGGAGGGGTCTCTGTCCAGTGATTTCAGCTCTTTATTTCAGGGTCCAGGGTAGAACAGGGTCAGGACGAGCCAAGGGAACTGGAGCAAAAGACCTCGCTCCTCCCCAAACGGGGTTTTTTAAAGGGGAAGGCGAGGGGGGTACAACCAATGAAGATACAGGAATTTGAATATAACCAATAAATAACCAAAGATACAAGAACTTACTAGAATATGACTATAAAAGGAACATTACATAACTGATGAAACAACCAATAGAAACAGCTTATGCAAAAGGGAGCATAAGATTGACAACTGAGTCACCCTAACCGGAATGACTATCTCCAGGGGCAGTGTGCTAGGCTTCCCTCCACCACTGCTGAGGTCTGCTGGCTTTGGCCCTAGCCGTGCACACTGCCACAGAGGAGGACAAAGTAATAGATGCGTTTAAGGGACTTGCAATTCCCACGGCAAGGCTGGTAAAGTAGAGCTCATTTCAAAGAGAAGGCGGCTTGGTGATTTTTCTTAATTACTGTTTACCTAAATAAATAAATAATGCATATTCATGGCTTTAACTAGAGTAAGTCGTGTTGAAATGTTTACCTCTCCAGAGGATAATTATTAAGGGCGGGGTGTGGGGTGCAGCAATTAATAATAAAACATTTAGATGAGATTACAGAATGTTCTGATTGGAACAGTAAACATTATGCCAGAAATAAAAGCAAATAAACAAAGCTGTCTTGAATGAAAAAAAAAAAATACTATGCTATCTGAAGAAACGTGCTGAACAGAAGTATTTTGGGTGAAGGGGCTGCGGCCTTGGAGCTCTTAAGTATCACAGGGAGGCATCTTCAGTCTAAAAAGCATCCCTGTGGAAGAAAGTAGCTCATTTCCAGTCTGGAAAAGAGATGACATGAATATTGGCATCCACACTGATTCGTGTGGCAGATGTAACACCTATCAGCACCACTTCGAGGCTGGGGTCCATTGATTCTTAAACCATGCAACAGAGAGTATTTCACCTGCTTATATCAGTAGTGCATAAATCCTTCGTTTGCCTTTTGAACCTCCTTCCCCCTCATTTTGTACATTCCTTTGAATGAAAATCTTTTCTCAGCTGAGAGTTTGAAATTTGGACTCACCCTTTCATGTCTTTTGGCTGTGGTTCCTTAGCTGGTTAATCAGATCAAAGAGAGCCAGTGATATGTTCAGAGATTTTTGTGACAGCTGCATACCATTAGGCTGAATGATTAAAAACCCCCATAATTGTAGTTTAGCGCAGTAAATACAGATTGGTCTTTCAGTTTAACATACGGTAGCAGGCGAACTGAGCCTTTGACAAAAGACCTGCTGCTTTAACCTCAAGCAGACAAAGCTGGCTTGCCCCCAGGCCCACCTGCCTTCAGCTGTTTCAGACCAGCGGAGGAGCGTGATTGAGAGATGTGGTGTATCTGTCCTGTGGCACTAAGCTGGGGATGAGAAAGAAAATAGAGATGGGCAGAAAGCAGGTAGGAGCACCAAGGGAGCCTCTGGGGGTCGGTAGTCTCAAAGCTTTTTTTTCAAGTGGGCTGGGCTCTCCTTGCTCATCAAAGTGTCTCTCTGCAAGCTGCTGACCTCTCTGGGTCATTTCCTAGCTTGGGCATCTTTTGGGATGAAGGCTTCCAAACCTCCTCATCTAGACCAAACTGGTCCCTTCTAGGGTAGCATCACAAGTGCTAGGGTGCTTGCTGGCACTCCCAGTGTGCTGCTGGCACATGTCCCCTGGACACCCTCTCATCTGGAAACCAAAAAGTGCCTTTTCTTTGATTGGAAGTGCGGTCTGACTATTAGATGCTATAGAGTCTTTGCTTATGTCAGTCACTGGTGCAAGTCCCTGGCTGTTCTCTGAAACAAAGCAAGTTGTCGAGGAACAAGCACTGGCGGATGGGCTGTTTGTTCCCAACATAGGTGAAGGGAATGTCCAGTTGACTTTGGTCCTTGTGAGGCATCTTCACAGCTTCTTCTGGGTGATAAATTTCCTCAGACACATTTTGTTTGTCACTTTGATGGACAAAACTTTTCCCTGACCTGTCTGCCTGCTCTTCAGGATCTGTGAGTGGTGTTTGTATCCCAGAAAGTGAGGGTGCTATTGGTGACACAAGGTGTCCTGTTGGTCCATCTCCTCTGTAGCAGAGTGTTGTAGTTTTATAAGCATGGTGCATTTTCCCCATTGAAAGAATCTTTCTGGGCTACTAGCAAGATTTCTGTGGAGCAGAAATACCCATCTTCACCACTTTTTTTCCTAAGGGTTTCTGGGAGTTTCAGCTGCACACCTTCTGGAAAAGCCAGCAGCAGCAAGGCAGCCAGAGCGTTGTGTGGGGTTTTGCAGGTTGAGAACATGTTGCACACATGGAGTGCACAGCACAGTAAACCCGATATCAGCTCGCAACTAATTATCTGTGTATAAAAATTCCCCTGCTCTCTGTTTTGCCGTTAGAGGCTTGCTGGTAAGATTTATGACTCTGGCTAAAATGAAGTACCATTTCCTTTTTGTCAGCATTACTGTGCTTGGCCTCTCTGGCTTTTCTTGTTAAACAGACTTGAGTTCACCCAAGAGGCAATGTATTTTTGAAGCTCTTTCCTATCACCTTTCTCTTTTTGTCTTTCTAACAACCACTGAAGATTACCCACGAAACATTTCCAGGCCTTTTGACTTTCTCCACCTTGGAGTGAGAGTAAAGACAGAGAAGCTAAGAGGCAGCTCCTTCACAGCAGCATTTGCCCACTCTTAGCCCTACCACAGGTTTCACGGGCTTATGATAGATGTGCACATCCATTGGCATGGGCTCACTCTTCATGGTTTGGTGAGCAGCTATTGCATCCAGGATTTATATGAGCTAAAGGATAATTTCCTCACTTCATGCTGTAAGGTGGGAGATCACCTGTACATCTGGAGAAGAACTGTGTTTCTCCTGCCCTCATGTTGCACGTGTAGGTCCTCATTTCACGGCCTCATGAAAATGAGACCACTGACTGAACTTTCTGGACTTGCAAATGCATGGCTGGCTTCACCCTAAATCACATTAAAGTTAGTTTGTGTGACACTGTAAGACAGTGGTTTGGTTTTTTTTTTCTGAGTACAGAGGAAAAAGGGAGCAATGTTGAGCTGCTGCCATCTCTCCCAGTTGCAGTGAGACATAGCTATTTTTGTATTAGAACTTGGAGGAAAACCGGTAGAGATGCCAGATAAACCTTCCCAAAACAAACATTTGTGTTAATACTTAAATATTGTTCATCTTTTGCAGCATTTACTTATCTGTTTCCCACATGCTGAACCTTATGGGAAGTTTTTGTGGTTGACTGTGGCCCGTTCTTTCATTCTGTATGTTAACTGTTTTCTCAATTCGCATTTTTTTTAAATAAATCAGCAGTTAAAGTCCGACTGTGATAATCATTCAACACAGGACACTCTTTTTGGCATGGTCAGGGATGTGTTTTTGTTGGGTCCGGAGTTCTGGAGCATTAACCCAGTGCACTGTGTCATTTCATCATGACCTGGAAAGCATGCTTATCCGAGAGACCCAGCACTGGCTTGTCTGCTATCGCCTTCCAAGTTGCCAGACTAAAGGACAGCAGTTTCATCCTCATCACTGAACCATCTCATTTTCTCCTGTTTGTGTGTGTGTGTTAACCATAATTTCCAGCCCTTAAGGGGAAATAAGCCAGGTATCTGAATTTTCATCAGATCTGACACAAAGTATTAGGCTGTGGCTTTTGCTCTCTGTTGGTTTTACTGCGTGGGACATAAATATTCATCTCATGTCATTTGATAATGTTGCTGGGGACGGGGTTTTTCTCACAGAATATATTAACTTTCCTTTCACACCTAGCCATTCTTTCATGAGTCATAACCCCAAGATAAAATATTTTTGGTGGTGGCTTTAAGTCAAGTATATTCCAATGAGAAAATCATTCAGGTTTTGCATAAAAAGATTTACAAGTTCCTGTGGCAATACTCTTGAACTACAGCCTTATGTCTCTCCCAGCCCTGCCTGGTTGATGTGTCACAGAGCTAACTGCAACCAGAGGACAAGGAGGGTGGAAAATTGTCCCTGTGCACATTCCCCAGCTCCTTTGAAGGTTTTCTGTTTAAGCTTAGTTGGTTTTGTTAAGTGTAGCTGGTGAAAATCCAGTTTGCAGCCTCCGGAGCTCTTCCCTGGCCAGTGCAGAGCGGCAGCAGCTGTCTTCCCCTGCAGCCAGCCAGCGGTGGTTGTCTTGATGGTTCTCCCATTGACTTCAGTCATGGCTCCTAGCCAGAGTGGTTCCTCACACGGTTTTGCCATTATCTAAGGAACAGCTCAATCTCAGCTCCTCTGACTGTTTACACTACTCGCCCAGATGGGGACACACTGCAGAGCTGGTCCTCACAGCCCTGGGATAGGTGTTTCTGATAGGTGTTTCTCCCTGTTTCTGATCCTCGCAGTCCTGGGATGGGAATCTCCCTGTTTCTGGTCCTCACAGTCCTGGAACAGGTGGGTACCTCCCTGTTTCTGGTCCATACCTCCTCGGTTGTGATGGTCTTCTGCATCTCACCTCTGGGCACAGGAAGAAGCTTCTGTGGCCTTCCAGCTCCTGCTTTTGGCTGCCCCTGGTTAAACAGTGCATGTGGGAACAAGCAGGAATGGTGGATGAGGATGTTCTCTCGCTTTGGAAGAAACACGCAGGTTATTATGAGAAAATTAAATGCACTGAGGATGAAGCAGACCATGTGTCTTTTCTGACATAGGTATTGATATCATCTTGGGTTTAATTTGCAGATTTTAGGGAGAGATCATGCACTAGATGTCAGGGGCACTGCAAATGCCGTCTCAGCCTCAGGCTACCCTTCAAGCTACAAATGTTCCAATGAAGGTATTTCAACCAGAAAGAAGTTACACACAAAACGAAAACACATTTGCTAATCTGTGATGGTATTGCATGTAACAAACCGGGATTTTTTACTTCACTGGGTTCAATTTCTGCACGTATTTGTGTAAGTACCATCATTGCACCCCACCAAGTGAGGCACTGTTTCAGAAAACACCAGCTCTGTTTGTATACCTGTGCTCACCTCTCCCAGCTCACAGGTGCACAGCCTGCCTTAAATATTTTTTTCTCCTGTCCACATCTGAGAGAAGCTCACCAACTTCTCTCCTTGTGTGGTTTATTTTACTTAGCACTGATTTTACCCGCCAATGCTGAACATTGGGGTAAACAACCCGTTATGTATTTGTTGCATTTGTCTATTTGTTACTTATCTCCCTCATTGCCCACCCAGCTTCTCCAGTTTTCTTGAGAACGACTACACAATTTTCTGTGTCTGAAATACCATCCATGATAACTGGAGTAATACCCAGATACATTAATTGTGCCCTTCTTAATTCACCTTTCTTGGTTTGTTTGTCGCAAATAGGAGAACTTACCAGTTTTCCTCATCTTAAGCATAAAAACCCTATTAAAAATAAAACCTCTCTTTGAAACACTCTCTCCATATAACAGAAATCCAAACTAGAAGGTGTTTTATTGAAGCAAGTCCTTTTTCATCTTCATGCATTCTTCTGCCAGTTAAGAGTGTCTGGTGTGTCTTCCTTTACATTTGCATTCCTCCAAGCTAATTTCAGCTGCCAAGCGGTACTGGAAGCTGTGAGAAAGGGGGAGGGAAAAGGGTAACTTGCTTCAAATATGTACAAGAGGTTGTTAAACCTCTTGTTTAAGTTTAAAAAAACAATCAGATTTATGAAGTCCAGTTTGAAGTATTGTTATTTTTCTGGATTTCTTTGCAAGTTGTTAAGGCAGATGCTTCTTTTTAGAATAAATACAAGGTTTTCTTGCAACCTCCAAGACTCCAGGAGCTGGGTCTTCAAGTTGATATGGGACGGAGATTTTGTGACCTCTCGTGACCCTGTAACTGATGGGCCACATGTGCAGGTCTGTGCTGAGACCTGAGACCTTGATGGGAGCAATCCTTGGAACAGAGGGTGCATCTTCCCCTGCCTAAGATCCAGCTCTTCCCAGCGCTGTAAACTTGGCTGGTCAGCATGTTAAACTGCTGAGACTCCTCTTCAGTAGATACACCATTGGCTCTTCATTTCATATGAACCGGTTTTGTGTATTTCTGTAAGTTTGCAGCTGCAGCAGTCGTTTTGTCTTTAATAATTTGCCTGTCTCAGGAAAACTCTTTTGTCGAGTGGAAAGCATGAAGAAGCCCTCATGCTGAGCATAGGCAGGGCTTAGGTTTCATTCTACCCTAAGCTGACCTCTGGGCAGAGAGATTCCTGCTTTAGTCTTTTAGATCACGTGTAAAACCTGATGCTGGCTGGATCATCCTGCATAGGGCAAGAATATCTGGGGAACATGGGGAGAGGTATGGAGTGAGACATTTGCAGAAGGGAATGAAATGTTTGGGATGCAGCCTCATGCTTTCTACAGCAGTGAACATCAATCAGACCTTCTCAGAAAAGCTTCAGTGGTGCTGAAAGTCTTTCCTTCCCTCCCCCTGTGGCTTTTTTTTCCCTGTTTCCCTATTGCCCACTTCTATTTATTCTCCTTTCCTTCTGATGTATTGTGGCAAGTGCAATTTTAGCTCAGAAAACTAACTTATATTTGAAAACACAGAGCTTTCCCTGGTTTTGGTCCTTTGGCCATTGAGTAAGCAACAGTTATTTTTGTTCTACCCATGATTTATGACTGAACAGATTTCAAGTTTATATTTTTAGGTTTATAGGCAATTTAGATAATGTATATTTGTGACCATAAATATTTGTTACTCTTACAGTCTGTCAATGAATGTTATGCCCAATTGGAGAAAATTGTATAAACTGAAGAGACACAAGTAGTGTGTTCCTAGCATAGCTTCATGATTCTTTTCAATTACCTAATTAGGTAATTCTTAAAGGTAGCAAAATATTGAGCATCTGTTGGTAACATATCTAGGAGGGTGCTATCCAGAGGAAATAACCTACTTTTCATCAGTGAACCAATTCTCTGCAGGACTTGGAGTAAAATGCAGTTGGATCGGTGCTCAGAAAATAGTGAACTTTTTTTACCAAGAACAGCATACTTAGAAAAACAACCACCAAATCTCTCTCATTTGCACTGCTTTTGCTATTTTTTCACTTTTTTATGGAGTCATAAACAGGCATTAGTCATAAATAAACATAGTAGACATCTCTTGAGAAACCAGAATTTTTTACTGAAGAGTTCATTTTGCAGGTTTTTAAAAAATATGGATAATTTTTTAAAAAATCTAAACTTTAGGGGTTTATTTTCCTCTTCCTCACCTCACCCTTTATCTAACTTTAGTTTATGGTAAGTCTGCAGACACAGCCTTTGCAGTGATCCTGTGAAGATAGATACATGCCACTGCTTGTACTGCTGCTGTCCCCTTCTGTTCAAAAGAAAACCATCTTCTTTTCCACTCCCAATTGCCAACTTTACTCATTTTTTTTCCAGGATAACAGTAAAGTGTTGGGCACCAGCAACTTGAAAACCTCAACTTGAGAGCCCCTGTAGCTTAAAGCTAATTACTTCTCTTTCCACAAGTGTTTCTTCCCCAACCACTTCAGAATGTGACCGCTTCCTTGATAGATGGGGAAAGCCTTTTCCGGAGTCTGGGACTGGGATTGTGTGCTGTGTGGGATCTGGGCTGTGTGGTGATGCCAGGACTTGGGTGCTGGTGGTTTCACCCCTGACTCCTGGCCCCAGCTTTACTCTCACCACCCTTCCCTATCCCAGAGTGCCTCCCCTCCAGGGACTGAGCCCTGAGCCCCTTGCACAGAGGTGACAGCACAGGGAATTTTCTGTGGGCAGATGAACATTTTATTCTCTATCCAGTTTCGTTTTTACGTGGACTGGCATGACAGGTAGCTTTGATTTAGGGTGGCTGCAGGATTTTGACACACATCGCGTCAACCCACGGATACTGAATGGCACTGGTGGTATTTCTTCTCTGAAGCTACCCAGAGTAAAGGAGAAACAAAGGAAAAAGATTTGTTCCTAACTTAAATTTGATGATAAAATCATAGCAAAGCTTTGACAAAAACCAGTATCAATGATTGTTTCAGGCCTACTAGATAAATTTGCTGGTTTTGTTGGAACTCCTTTCTGGTGTGATGTGCAGTTTCATAGAACCACAGACTGTTTTAGGTTGAGTTCTAAAGCAAATCTAGTTCCAACCCACCTGCCATGGGCAGGGACATCTATCACCAGGTTGCTCAAAGCCCCATCCAACCTTGGTCTAGAACACTTCCAGGGATGGAACATCTACAGCTTCTCTGGGCAACTTGTTCAAGTGCCTCACCACCCTCCCATAAAGAATTCCTTAGTATGTATGCATAAGTATGCATATACCTGTGGTATGATCTGGTAGAATAATCACAGAAATTTTAGTTTATCTGTTCTGTAATTCTTCTCAGGGGCGTCTTATATCTGTGTGCTATATGAATACAAGGAAAACATAGTCTTTATTGCCAGGTATATACAGCTTAAAGCTTGGAGGAAGTGTGAAATGGGCATAAAGTCATTGTCATGTTTTACATAAAGACCTCCTATGTTAAAAAAAAAGGGCACTCCAACGTTTTTTTAGAACTAGAAAGAAAAAGCAAATAGGTGTTTGTGAAGATTTGGTGCTTGATTTTTTTCTAATGCCTGCCTTTATTTTAATTTAGGTTGCTACAACTGAGTTGCTGAAACATTGCACTACAGGACTTTGGAGGGTTACTTCTTAATGGATTGCTGCAGCCTCTTAATTTCTCCATTGATCCTGTTCCCTGCATCGTGAGAACATTTTAGCCAGCACAGAACCTAGAAAAGTTACATGTAAGTCATGATTCCACTTCCTTTCTATTTTAAGAAAAAATGGAAGAAAAAAGGAAAAAAAAAGATCTTGGGAAGGCAAGGTGGAGGCAGTAAATATCACACTTCAGAAAAACTCTGTAAAAGCTGTAATTCAACTGCAGACATTAGGTGGTGAATAAATTGTTATTGAAGTAGTTACTTGCTTTTTTAACCTAAATAGTGATTGTCATTTTGACGGCTTTTCTAAGCGTTCTGCTACTACAGTAAACCATAACGAGAAGTACTTAAAATAGCTCAATTCACCCCATTGCTCTAACTACACTTTGTTTTTCTCTGCAACTGGCTTATGTGTGTGTACACTTACCTTGGTGTGCTCTGCCAAAGCTGCACGTGTTCCATGTGAGTTTGGTGGCCATCATTTGCCCAGCATCCCTGCAGGCATTCCTGTATTTCTCCCATGATAAAATCTATATCCTTCTCCTTTCGGGTACCCAGAATATTTTCCTCAGAGGAGCCCTGATGCTGCTTCATACTTCAGCCTGCTGCCCCAAAAGGCTCTATGAGCATCAATAGTATCTTCATTGCCACCTCCAGCTCCCTCCAGGTGGAATTAGGTGCTCCACCTGGCTGTAGGAGTGTAGAGAAAGCTGTGCACAGGTCTACTAGGGACAGACGGAGGAGACTGCAGACCCCTTGCTATCTCCTCAGTCTGAGTAGTAGTTCCCAGTGCATGTTTTGCTTTGATTTTTCTCCCAGGATGTGGAGTAGCTTATAGTGCTATGCACATATTTCATCCCCTATCCCATGATGGCTGAGTCCTCCCCTGAAACCTTGCATAGCATCAGCCTGGCATAAAATCAGTGGGCTATCCTAGAGCAGAGAAATTTGTTTGACTCTTTGCAGCAGTTCTAGCCCTAATTGTGTGTTCTGAGGTAGAAGATGCTTCTGGACCATTATAAGGATGGCATAGATGTGATGGTCTGTGCTCTGTGGAGGGTGGGATACCCCAGAGCTGACAAGTTTGGGAAAAGCCTTGAGCACAACTTAATTATTTTTTAAAACAAAACCCAGTCTCTTTGTGGTTAAGAGGTTTTTGTCTTTGAGATGGTGGTGTAGAGCAGCTTGGCAAAAGGAGATAATACAAAATTGTGGTTGACAGTGTGTCAGTGTGCGTGTTGCTGCCCTTGATTGTTCATTGTAGTAACAAATTCATGTGATGCGGTTTTAATCATGACAGGGCAGTGAAGCTGACCACAGCACTCTTTACTGGTCAGATTTTCTCAAATGCTTACTAACACCATCTTAGAAACTGATTTGTAATACTACTATTTAAAAAATATGAGTGTTTCAGAACTGAAGCATTTACATTTGAAACACACCTTTATTTGAAGTACTTTATTTGCTTATGTGACACTAAAAGATTTATTTAAAACAAGAAAAGTCTATTGCAAAAGGAGGATAGTGGTTTTTAATGCATATGGAAGTTCTGTTTTTAAAGAGAAGAAATTTTTTTTCTGGTGTGATGAGTATCAACAAAAACAATGGTGAAGCAGTAGGCAGTGGAGAAAGTCTGGGTAGTAATGGAATTAACTGTCAGAGAGACCTTAAAAGGTGTGGATTTGATTTTGTTTTCCAAAAAAGGGAGAGCATTGCCATTTCCTCAGGGGCTTGGCATTATCTGGTGCAGTTATTAATCAAATCCCCCAAAGCAGGAATCGTCTGACTAGAGGAAAATTTTGGATCTGGCTTGAAATTTGTTTTTAGTGCTTGTCTTAAGGGAAGAAAACTTGAAAATATGAGTTGTAACAGCTAAGCAGGCAGAAATAACGTGTTGTTCATTAGTCCTACTTAGCAATTTTCCCATGAGGTTTGGAAGTCTTATTCACAATTTTTGTAGGCTTTTCTCATGGTGTTTGAAAAGCTTATCATTAGGCATCTTGCAAATTCACTATTAAAAACACTTCCAGAGGAACTAACTTCAAAAATATCATCCTTGTTAGGGGACTTGAAAAAGCAGCCAGAAATGGAATGGACATAAATGGGAAAAAACAACCCTCTCTCATTCCAAGAAGTGCATAGGAAGTTTTGTCTTGCTTCTTGTTGTGCTACAAATAACCAGATATCTCCATTTCCAACAATAAAATCAGATCTGAGAATGTAATGAACTTGAAAACCAGTGTAAGGATATAGGAGCAGTTATCAATTATGTTCTTTTCCTTACTTTTTTTTCTCCTTTTTTTTTTCTTCTTTGTCTTTTGACTATGGTTGTGTGCCTGAGATATGCATCATTTTAAAAACATGGTGTGTGCTCTACCTCCTAGAAAGCACATATATCACATCACAGGTTGTTGGCTGGGGTTGCACCCATCATGTGTGCAGATCCACAGGTAGATGTGAGGGCAAGCTGCCCATTGCTTATTTGATTTCTCACTGTTTCCCACTGTCTGGCTATTTTTGATGACAGACTCTGCTTGTAACAATTACCTTGTTACAGAAATTTCCATAGAAAGAAGTGGACTTTCACTTGTTAATTAGTAATTAGCACTGTTGGAAAGAGCAGTTGCACAAGGTTGACCCACCTGTAACAACTGTGTTCTTCTTGCTTTTCTCAGGGTGCAGTGGGATAAACAAGTATGCCTTCCTTCCATTTATTATTATTTTTTATAATACTACTAGGATGCTGGTTGTTACGATGTCCATAAAAATAGTACTTACTGATGTGTGAGTTCAAAGCAGAAGGTACCTTCCTTGTTCTGATGGAGCATATTGCAAAATCCTGTTATGGTGTATGTGCAAAGATATTAAAAAACCTCATTTCTCCAGGTTCTCTGGGAATTAATCTTGGGTAGGTTAGACTGAGTGTATGTGGGAGTACAGTAGCTGGGGATAAGCTGTGCTCTCTGCTGAGCGTCTCTCTCCATTTGTTATCCCAACCAGTCACAACTGGCAGAGTGTGTACGGAGCTGTGCCTTGGAACAGATGCTGGGGCAGGGCTGCTGGCATCCCAGTGGAGACAGGAGACTATTCCTAGCAGTGTCCATGCTCTGCTCACATTTCTCACTTTGTTTTAGCCCTGTGTGTTTTCATTTAAAAGCATCAAAAATAACATGCCAATCAATGTCCTTGCGCACCTAATAAATAGACCAAATTTGTATTGCTTATCCAATGCTGAGAGTTCAGCAAGGGCCTATAAGTGCTTTATACAGGATAAAAAAAATAAGGCAACCCAAAACTCAGAAACCTCTGCACAGAAATTTCATATTTGCTAGGTATGAGTTCTTCAAAGTATTAAAAAAAAGTTTTATAAAGATTTCTTGAAATCTGTCCCGTGACCATGTCTAGGTGGAGGTAAATAATGTAAAATTTTAAATAGGCAGATTTTGGTGGTTAAATGTCTGTCACCCGCCTACCTCCACAGCTTGGGAAAAAAAAACAATTTTTAAAATCTGCACTTAAAGGTCAGATAACCTGAGAGAATTCAGAAGAAAATCAGATTTCTAAAGGCAAAATTGTATCACTTTGGACACTGACTTACCAAACACTCCAAGCCATCAGCACCAAACCCTCTTCCCAAGTGCCATGACCATACCTGAGGACATTGGTAGTTTTATTGTACGGGATGAGAGATGTGGCTGTGTTGCATTTCATTATTTTTCCGGTACATTTTCCTGTTGGAGTGCTGTTTTTATAGGGGTGAAGGCACTTTCTAACCCGTTTTATGGCACTGGCATATCAGAACTCTGTACCTTATGCACCAGTGCCTCAGGGATCTCCACGACTTCCCATGGCATGCTGTCTACTGACCACTGTCAATACCATGTCAGTCCCTTGGTGTGATCGGGTTCTTCTTGACACCATCAGTGCCTCTGTACCTGAAGCAGGCTGCACCCCAGCTTTTGATAAGTTTGCTACAAATGCAGCTGTTGAATTAATATAATCTTATTTATATATGCATATGTGTGGGTATATAAAAATGAAATAATATGTATTTATTAAAGTTATATATATGTATGTATCAGACTTTTTAAAATAAAATACGTATCTGGACAAATATATGGTCTGAAAACCACTGGTGTGGCTTTAGGCAGGACGCCTGCACATGCACACGTGTGTGGGTGGTGAGCCAATGTCCCTTCCTGGAGGTTTCTGACCAAGACCCCCACGTCGGAGACATCGCCATCCAGGTACACGCGATGACCGTGGGCTGAATGGCCAGGAGGAGCATTCTGCTGGTGCCTGGTTGGTAACAGTGGAGGAGGACGGGCTGTTTGTTGCAGTGTAGCGTGCCATATGAAACCAAATTACTGTGACACCTCTTGCCTCGCTGCCATTGACCACAGGTTTGTTTGTTCGTCACCCCAGCGGTGCCACTGGCTGCGTGGGCGCGCGGCGTCATTGATCTGTTTACTCGGCGTTTCCCATGTGGCCGCCGTGTTGTGGCGAGGACTTTTATTTTTTGCTGTGGCAGGTGACAGCCCGGGTGTGTGCGTGTGCCAGCCCAAGGGACTGAGTCACAGCCTTCCCTCCACCCGGGGCCACCGGCACTTCCCCTTTCCCGGTGGGGTGAGGTGCCGGCCCATCCCCACAGGACACCTTACCAGCCCGTACAGTGCTTTATTATTTTCTTTTAACAGAAAAGCCTGAGAGATGGTGACGGCAGGACCAACTTTCTCTGTAACCTGAACCAGTGAAAAGTAAAAATCCATCTCACCACATCAGTTTTGTTTTCACTGCTGGCTCAACCTCTCCTCTCCCTCTGGCAGAGCCCTGCACAGTCATTCAGTGCCTGGCTTGGGGGTGGTGTGGTTGTTAGCTCAGTGGTGTATGACCCATTTATTTTCATAATACTTAGATCCACGCATTTCTGCAGCGTTCAGCGCACAGGTCCTGCAACCTAAATCCCGGGCAAAAAAGCTCACACCTGATTTCAGCCCATCAGTGCACGTGGAGAGCAGCAGGCTCTGCCCTTGGCTTGTCGGGAGCTGCAGGAAGGTGATGTACCTTTGGGTCTAGCAGGCAACTGATGAGCAAGGGCAGGTAAAGGTACATTTCTCTGGAGCCAGCACTTTGTCTTTGATCATTTAGTTCAATATTGATTGCCAGCTGATAGGACATGTTTCCTGATACATAAAGAGTTGAGATGTAAAAGTGTTGTATTGGATCATTTTCTCGCTATAATAACTTGCAATTTCAGTGACAGCAAAGTGATTAATGGCATCACTTTTCCTCCTGTTGGGTCAGGTCTTAAGATGGACCTTTTTTCCTTCATTTCTTTTTTACTCAGATAGTTGAATCAGTTTCTGCAGGTTTTCAAATGATAATTGGGTTCATGCTTGTGTTACTTTCTGTAAGTGGAAAGAATCAGGTGTAGGACACACAAGAGAGTAAACTGGCATCATAGTAGACCTGAGAGTTTTAGGTATAAAATTAAAGAGTAATTTGCAAAGTGACTTGAAGTAAAGTGGATTTAAACACAATGAAATCATCCTTGACAGCAATTTGTTTGAAGTTTTCCTACTGTTATGAGTGTAAAGGGATTTTTTTTCTAATTGCCAGTTTCTGGGTAGAGTATTCAGCACAATTTCTCACAGGTAAGTAAAGCATTAACTCCTTGTATCTCAGTAGTTTGGGCAGTGGGGGAAGAAAATGAGAGGTATGGGTAGGCACCTTCTCTACTTCATCATTTGAAAATCAGTCAGTGGACAGCTAACTCAGAGAAGGGTTTTACCAGGGATGCTGGTACTGAGATAAATGTATGAAAATCCAACAGGATCCTGGACAGTAGATACACACAGCATGCAAATAGCTGTCTTCAATGTTTAACAGGCTATAATGGCACTTTAGATACAAACTGGAAAAAAAGTAACAGCAAGTTGCTAGTTTGCATCCCTTGTTCAGATGAGCCATGAGTTTTGGGGTTTTTGCATTTATATACTTTTGCTGTAGGTGTTGGAAGTGTGGGTGGCCGCGAAAAAAGCAGTGGTTACAATAAGATTTTCCATTTATTGCCCTTTGTGTACAACTAAAAATAAGATTGAAATGCTTCAGCATTTGTAGAGCAAGCATAATACTTCTCTTAGCTCTGATGACTGGCTTGCTTGCAGCTTCGGCTCAATCTGGTGGGTGAGTCCTAGGTTTTAATGCTTCTAAATGGGTCTGTGTTGGAAGGAGAGTTAGAGCTTACTTGTGGTGTGGTCTGGCTGTGTTAATTCATCAGCTTCTTACTGGAAAAAAAAAAAGAAATGTAGTTAGGCTTAATACACAAGTAAAAGGTGGTGATGAAAGAATTTTGGAAGGAGAATTGTTCTGCTGTCTGGAAAAAGCAGCTTTGGAGAGGACTGAAAGATCTTTAAAGTCAAAACTTTCAAAACTCTGCTGGTGTACCTTGAATTGTTGATCCAGAACTTCATCTTCTGGCAAAGAAAAAAGGAAGGAAGAAAAAGAAAAAAAAAAAAGAAAAAAAAGGAAATCTATACAAATCTGCTGAGCTTAAGAAACAAATTCTCGGGCTTAACTTTTGGCACGTAAAATTCTTTTGGTTTGCTTTTTAGGGTGACTATTGAAATATGCTCTCTGACACTTTTCCAGGTAGTTGCACTGGTTAGAAATCCACTAAACCAGCTGCAGTATCTTGAGCTATTAAATGTGTTCTGACCACATTAATTGATATGTCAGCTTGTAGCCAAGAAAAATATTAAAGAGAGATGTCAGTATATGCAGGGAAATTCATAGCTTCATGGTGTCAGCTTTGGTGCTGTCCCAGCTTCACTCATTAAGTAGCCGTGGCATTTCCAGAGAATGAGTGTGACTGTGCATGTCAGGCTTCTCAGTCTGGTGTCATTCTTGTGATGGATGAGTAGAGACAGCATCTATCCAAGAGCTGCAGGACCAAAGGTAGAGGCTGAAAACTTGCTTTCTGCTACATGGCAGTTTGAGCATCACCGCTTTCTTGTCTCTTCATGACCTTCCCATCTTTGCCAGGCTTGGCAGGGTAGCAGAGGTGTTGGGCTTTGAAATCAGGCTGCGTAAGACAGTAGGTTCTCACTCTGACTAACACCCCGTGGTGCGGAGGATGTGGGGTGCTGGGGGCACTTAGAGGCACACACACTTGTTCCACGGACTAGTCACACTGCCAATGGTGAGTCTTTCATTAGGCAATAGGAAATCCCTTTATATTAGCTTGATGTAGTCCTCCCTCACTTGCTGGGAGAGCTTGGTGCCTGTCATTGCTGCCTTACTTTTTGCTGAAACGTGCCATTCTGGTTTTACATCTGTGCCTGCCCGTTGGACCGGCTCTTGCCTTGATATGAAGTAGAAATGGCAAGAGAGCTAAAAAAATAATCAAGACTTCAAATAGTTCAGGTGGGAACAGGCAAAACTTCAGCAATTATTAGTTTCCCCCACAGTGGTTACTTCAGGGAATTAAATTACCTTTGTTATAATCACCTGCATGTCTCAGTCCTGTTGGTGACCAGATGCCAACAAGGGGCGTAATCATTTGTTGTAATATTTTTCTGTGGCTTCTTCCCTTTTTCAGTACAGTGCTGGAGGTGGTTGTTTTTTTCACCACCCGCCCTTCTTTTTCTACCTCTGTGCCTTCTGCAGGTGAGTTCAAACCTGATGGCTTTGAAGATAATGAGAGGAGAGAGTGCAACATGTGCGTCATGTAGCAGCGGCACTCCTGTGCTGATCGCTGCTGCTGCGCTTTCCAGCAGGATGAGACAAGCTGGTCTCTTCCAGGGGTATTGCCACACAGGCTATTTATAGAGATGGCACATAGAGCGCATTGTGCAACTATCAGTACCCACTGCTGTGCTCTTCATTTTTTCCCTTGTATGGTGACGAGGTTTTTAAGGTGTTTGCCTTTCTCTTGAAAAGGTAGAAGGATCTTGTTTGGCTTTTTTCAACTACTTGTAGTGCTGCTCTGGGGAATCTGTGAAGTTGTGTTTTCTGTGCACAGTTTGAAGGGAGCAGTCCTGCATGTGGCCACTAAATTAGGATTAGTGTAAGTGACACAAACAATGTGGCTGAGATTTCCAGCTGAAGAGCTCTAACAGCCTGTTGGGTTGCATAGCAGAACTGCTACCTTGGGAAACCCCCAGCTTGTTTTGTTTTGTTTTATTAACTTTACCACAGCAAACAAGCTGTACTCAGGCAGTTTTACAGTTGTCATAAACTCTTTCTCTGGCTCTTAGTTTCTGGAGTCCTTTGAACAGCCACCTCATGCTGTATAGGAGGTCCTGTGAGATGGTGACAGTGGCAGATGCTTTGGGATGTGCTGCAGCCTCACAGTGGGAGCAGAGCTGGACATAGCAATTGACTGCTGGCTTATGCCTGTTGCTGCTGGGGGAGCAGGGCTGGCCAGTCACAGGCTCCTTATTGCATTGCTCGAATAATTTCAAAAACATTAGCAATGGAGATTTAGTGTAATGGTGTATTTTAAGTGCATCTCTGCTCTGCCAGCTTCACTTTTAATGCACTCAGTTAAGGAATGCTGTGGAGGTTGCTGCTAATGGATGAATCTCCCAGAAAATTGGAATTTTGAAATAAGATTGACACTTTGGAGTGAGAAATATAAATCTAATGAGAGTATTTCAGCAGAGGTTTGTAATTAGGAATGAATGGAGGGAATTTGTACGCGCAGTCTGCAGAAGGGCACAATGGAAGGTGAAATTGCACCCTCTGTGCTGAATGAGGGATGAAAGCCAATGTATCAGTGTCATGGCATGACAGTGTAGAGTATAAATGATACTGTCACTGAGTGCTGCAGAAGGTATCAAGGGAATTCCACTCCACTAAATTACATTACTTAGACAGACCTGAAGGCATTGTGTCTGAATGATTGGAGGGAAAAAAGGTTGTCAGCACAAAGCAGAAGATATTATAGAACAACTGGCTGCAGGCTTGGAAAGCTGTGTTTTTCTGATGTTTACCATGCAAAGCTTTTCAGATGCTATTTAAATTTTTTTTTTTTTTGGTTGAATTACAAATGTATTGATGAAGCAATAGTATTTTTTGAGATGGTGTTTGGAGTGGATACCAGCCTGCAGCAAAAGGTTTGAGTATGCACAGCTCCCATTTTTTCATTAGGAATTGGGACTTCTTCAGACTTGAAAAAAAATCTGGTCACGTGTTCCCAGCTCAAGCAGCATTTTTTATGCATTGCTTCATTTGACTGAGGACTTGGTTTTTGGGCTGGATTTTGCTTGCGGGGTAGTTCTAGCATAGGTTTGTGGGGAGAGGTAGGTTGTTACTGTTCTCACTGGCAGTGAGGGGCTGGACTGTGGTGAGCAGCAGCAGATCACAGGACACAGCCTTTAAGGTCTCATTTAGAGGCATGGTGACATCCATGATGTGGGCAGGTAGGAGCATGATGTCATGATGACAATGCAGCAAAAATCCAGAGACTTCATCCCTTTCAGCATGTATTCACTGATGCACCACAGTGTGTTCCTCACACTGTTCTGCTTTTTGCCCACCAAACCTCACTGCTAATGCCAGTCCCAGCCACAGTGATGGTGTAGAGTGCAATAGTTATTTCTCACAATTTTATTCTCTTAGCAACATATTATATCCACCCGCACAGGGACAGTACCTTAAACATGGGGTTTACCTGCTCCTCTGTCTCTGACCTCACATGCAGACAACACCTACAAGCTCCTGTAATTTCCTAGTTTGCTCATGGGTGAGACAGCCCAGCTCCCACAGTTCTCCCAAACTGCTCCTTGATGATAAAACAGCTGCTCCCCGAAGATGCTGCATTTCATCCTGTGGTACGTAATAAGCTCTGCCTGTCTTGGGGCTTCTTGTAAATCTTCAGCAGACTTTGTCCTCCTTAAAAACATATTTTCCCACTTGCCTACTCACTGAAAGTACATGCTATAAGTAGTGATAAAGGAACGGGCTTCATTTGTCCTCTACAAAACTTGATTTTCAGCAAAGCCTATACAAGGCAGGAGGATGGACATGCAACACAGTTTAGCAGTCCATCACACAGGCTTCGTCACATGGAAATGGTGATTCCATTTGTACAAACAAGGAAATTTGTATTAACAAGGAAATAAAGCCAAACTGAAGGGTGGTGACTCTAGGAAGTTTGCAGTTCAAATGCTCCCATGGAAAGGATTCTGCCCTTACAGCCTGTAGCTGGAAACCAAAGCATTAAACCCACAGAGAGTGTGAAAAAGCAGTCAGGCATCTGTGGAAGAGAAGATAGCCTGTATGAGATGGGATTTGATAGTAGAGAAATTTAATAGTCTGTCCTCATCATAGCCAAAGGTGAGTGGGAGGAAGCAAAGTGCAATTTCTGTCTATACCTCCCGCATTAGAACTGGGTTGGAGTGGTCCAGGGTGTAGGACTGTGTCTGGATAAAAAGGAGAATTCAGACATTAGAGATGTAAAGTTTGTCCTTAGACCATGATTGTCATAGGAAATTACTATGCGTGCTTCAGCACCTGTTTGTAGTAGTATTAAAAATCTGCTGTCACTCATTTTTCCTGTGGTATTTTGTATCTAAAGTTGGCATTTTGACACATCTGGTTTTCTGCATGTTGGGAAAGCAAATGCTTTTTTCTTATGTTTAGTGTTATTCCTATGGTCATGATCAAGCCATGTTTTCAAAATGTGGTTCTTTGCAGTCATCCATAAATCCTCAGAAGGTCCATCAGTTCTCGCTGCCCTAGCTACTTGTGTGATGCTGTTTTCCCATGCTTGGTCCTGCAGCATGAACAGCCAACACCTGTGGAGTCACCAGGGCCACTCATGGGAATGATAGGTGCAAAACTGGACTTTAAGTGCTGCAAAGTACTGTGATTGCTAGGGTAGGATAGAGCAGGAGAAGGAATGACCAAACTAAGCCTTAGGGAAGACTGGGAGACTAACCAGTATTGCTTTAACTGAGAGAGATATTGAGCCTGCTCAGTCAGATTGGTATCCCCTGGCAAATGTATTTTGTTGTGCAAATGGCTCCCTGCTGTCGCAGAAGACTACCACTATCTCTCCCTATTTTGTGCATTGTATTTCTAAATAATCAATCTTGGTGCAGGAAAGCTCTGGTTTAGTAAGTGTAGCTTGCTAATGAGTCAGTGGTTTAATCTTAATTCTCACTGCTAGTGCTTTTGATAACACAGGGCTATAAAGTTTGACATCATAGAAACGTCTCTGTAAATTCTGATTTGCTTGCCAAAAAAATGGCCTATTACTGTTAATTCCCCTCTTATCATTAGTGTTATTAAACTGACGATTGATGTGTAAAAACTGCCATTTGCATGAAGTTCACAAAACTGCAGTAAAAGACACGTTTATTCTGACTTGGTAAGGAGAGAGGGGGAAAAAGCAGCTAAATAATGCTATTTCTAACAGCAGAGATGTTCATATAAAGATGTTCTGAACAATAAGATCGTTTATCCATGTATGACATAAATACATTGGAATTTAAGTAATGAGAGATCTTGTGAAATGCAGCAAAACGCACACCACTGGCATTGTGAAGTTCCCGTTCTCTAAAGCCCTGTTCTCAAGGAAAAGCAGCTTTACTTTCCCTTTGAAAATCCATTATCATAAGCCTTTTTTAAAAAAAAACCGTTTGTCTTAGTGCAATATTAAAGCAATTTTATACCCTAAGAGCAGCTCTTTCGTAAGGTAAAATGCAGTCCCATGTGTGTATGTAATTGCAGTTTATAATACTTCTCACAGCCCTAATTTCCCCAAAATTAAGAAAACCACTAACCGTTTTAGGCTTTCCTTTTCCTAATTGTTTTTTGTTCTCCCTGTCTTTCTTCCACAAAATAGTCTTTTTTTAAAATCCCTTCTCAGGAGGAAAAAAAAAAAAAAAAGGCACAGATCGCTCTCTGGATTCATTGCAAAACACTGCTTGAAGGAAGCATTTTAAGAGTTTAGGTTAAAAAGTTTCTGCTTCTTTCAAACTACATGGCTGACATTGCTATTTTGGGAGACCGTGCCATCTGCTTGTTAACCAAAAAGCAGGGAAGATATTCCTAGTTCTGGTATAGATTTTTAAGTTGGTTCCACGTAAAATTCCCAACTGATCTCCGCTTGTGTTTGCCCCCTCTACAAGCTAAGGAGAACAAAGCCGCTCATCTCTTCCACCTTCACAGCTCCCAAGGGAAAGATGCTCATTCAAGATGCGTAAGACATGTTCACAACAGGCACAGTCCATCATGACGTATGAGATCCGTAATTCTTTCCTTCAGGTGTTCATGTCAGACAAGCTATGAAGAGGATTAAAAGAGCAATAGAGTGCCCAGCCCCTGGTGTGCCACAGGTGACTGCTACCTGTGGGTGAAGAAGAGGGTGTCTGGGGGAGGCTCGGTTGGGTTCTGTTGCAGGAGTGGAGTTTTTATTTGTGTTTGATTAAGTAAGGGGGAGGACACGTTCTCTGGGGTTTTGCTTGCTTTTTGAGGAAAAAAAACAGGAGGACAAGGTTTCCTGGCCCACAGACCAGCCATCTAGCAAGTAGTGCAGGTGAAAAAGGTGCAGGAGCTAGCAAGGACAGTAAGACTGTCCTTCCCTAGATGGTGAGGAATGGCAGGACTTGTAGAGAGTGCAGATGCATTAAAGAAAGAGATTGACATGAGTAGGAGCAAGGTGGAGTCTATGTCTGGTAAGTCTGTGGAAATAGCACAGGAGAACATGGAAATGTGAGAAGATGTTACTGTGGTCCTCCATAGGTGATGAAGACATTTGTCTAAGACAAGGGAGATTTAAGTCTATATTATATTGCTGGAGTATTTGCAAATACATATGTATCATTGTTACAATATCTTCCTGACTGGCAAGATGTTTCATCCAATCTCTGTTGACAGAAAAGATTGCCTACTGATAATTGCTTTGCTTAAGTGTCTGATAATATGCCAGAAATGAGAGCATTCTCTGTTAGGTCATCTTTAATTATGCATGTACCACCTGTCAGCTTTAAATCTGGAGAAGATTAATTTTCTCATTGGATTTAGAGTAGGGAAGGGAGCCTTCAACAAGAGGACTAGGCTGTTGCAAACAGTGTCTATGGGGGAGTTTCACAAGCAGTCTCCTCATCATCCCTAGTCATGGATACTGCTGTTGGCACATGCGGAAATATTTGAAATATTGCCTAAGCTTGCTGCCGTAGCGATGGGTTTCACAGGATGAGGATTTCAGACCATCTGTTGCCTTTTCTAGTTTTCATCTTTCCCCATTTCAAAGGGAGAGGGAGTGCTGAGGTGGGGGAGGACACGCAGCAAGTCGTGGCTCCTTTGGCAGTGCTGGGAGGAAATCCCCCCCAAAAGCCATGTGAGGGGGTCATTCACCTACCACTGATGGAAGCACACAGTAAAACTGGTCAGGCCAATGAAAACATGCCAAGCAAATAGGAAATTAAGGGCTCAAAAGACTGAAAAAATGATGAGGATGGGTGCTTTGCAGAAAACCTCAACAGGGAGAGATGGTAAAGGTCTCTGAGGATATTAAATTAATGGGGTTGCTATTACCAAGCCTACTTACCATATTAAAAATTACATTGGAGAGGAAATTCATCTTTCTACAGAGTGGGGAGGCAGTAATTGTTTGGGAATAGTTGAAGGGATTTTCAGTTCATGGGAGAATACTATCTGTTTATTTGGTACAGTAATAGATTTTAGGAATCGCCTTGGTTTTCTGGTCTCCTTTACTCCAGGGCCAGTGTGGTTCGTTGTCCTCTGAAATGCACCATTTGTACCAGAAAACAGAAATGGTCTTAGTTAAGCTTCTCACCTAGTTTTGGCAGAAGAGGACATCACTTACACTGTCAAATGTTGCTCCTGCTGCTTCTTGCCTATGTATCTGAGTGGCCTGCACTTCCCCCTCCTGGGATTTTGGTTTTCCAGGTTCTGTCATCACTGCCTCAGCCTCCTGGAAAGAATTCCTCAGTTTCACTGGTTAGCTGACACTGATCATTTTTCCTGGTAATACCTTCAGCCAGAGCTATTTCTGAAAATCTGGGATTTGGAACAGTAGGTCAATTTGTAAAACAACAAGAACGAGCGAAGAGGGACAGATGGCTGTGGATACGAGAGCATGTTTCTCTTCATCTCCCATTTGGCTTTTGCTGTTGCTTCGTTGTTGCGCGAGCATTTGAGGCTGTCATTTTGCATTGGTTAAGTGGTTGTTGCTCCTTTGCTGGAAAGACTGGCCTGTGGCACTTGTCATGTCCCCCACTCTGCTCCAGTGGGGCTCGAGGGCAGGTTCCCTCTGCAGAAGCTTGCAGTGCCTTTGCACCCAAGGGCATGAAAAGGGTTTGCAAGACAACTGGATTTTCTGCTTGGAAATCTGGCAGTGCTTTTCCTGACCTTTTCTCTCAGCAACTGCACTGAGTGAGGCTTGCCTGATGATTCTTTTGCCCAGGATAAGGTTGCTGGACTCACCTTTCTTTGTTATTCCTGTGTAAATGATGACAGCTTCTCCATCCTCTGTTGTGCTGCAGGGTTTTGCTCAATTCTTGGACAGATTCTGATAGATTCAGACTTGCTCGCTTCTCTCTCTCGGAATAGTGGTGCCGGTAGCATCACCTCGTTGTAGCTGAACTTTACGGAGTTGAAATGGAAAAGTGTGGGGGTGTGACACAACCCTTTTTTCCTTGCTCATGATTCATTCAGCCCTTCTTTCCACCCTCCTATTTCATGCTAGAGGGCTCTCCAGTCTTGCAGTGGTCACTGAAAGGCATCTCTTTTGTACAGGCTCCTTCATTAAGTACAAGGGTGTGTGCATCTCATTGTCCCTGTGCTACTGCTGAGCTGTGCAGCACACTGTGGGAGATGTCCTGCTCAACAGTTTGAGGAACAGCCATCCTTAACTGAATGTACAACTTCGCTTTTGTCTCTGAAAAAAATGGCTGCTAGAAGAGATTTAAGATTACCTGTAAGAATTTAAATACTTCAAATGTCTGAGCTCTTCTGGCTTGTGAGATGTGGTTTACACAGTCCTCAGACCATAGCTGGTCCTGGGGGCTCTTTCTTATCCTATATTTTACAAATGGTTTCTTAAATTACCTAGAGCAATTTGTCTGGAAAACCTTCCTGTTCTTGAACCTGGGCTGTCATCCCCCTTGTCCTATGTACCTGTTCCTTTTGCCTCCTGGACTCTTCCCTGGAGCTTGTCCGCTATCATAGTCACAGGAGAGGCTTCAGCTACCCTCTCCATTTCTCACAAGGACTCTCATTTAATAGTTCTCTTGTAACCTTTGGTGCGTTGCTGGTTTTAGGCTTCACATTTTTTCTCTCCCATTTCACTGTTTTAGAAACACCACAATAAAACTCTCCACATGTCAAATTTAGTATCTGTTATAGTAGAGACTTCCTACAGGATTCATGCTTTTCCTTCCATACCAGTGCAACAGTGCTTGATAGTGAAGCTGGTGAAATTCAGAGTGATGTGTTTACATTGAGCTATCTGACTGTATACACTGCAAATTTTAAGAGGAAGGGGAACCCTTCTTGGGATAATTAGTTTTGCCATGTTTATAGACATGATCTCTTGCTGAGGCATGTTTTTCCTGACTCTGAGGCGGCTGCTGACAGCTGGTATTACAAGAGTTCATTGGGAGTCTCATGGTCCATGTGTCCTTATGTATACACAGTACAGACAAGATGAAGCCAGGGAGAGATAATGAAGGCAGTGATGCTAAACCCTGTAGTAGTGCCTGGTAGTGAAGCATTTGAACAGCCAATGTGAGCCAAATTCCAGCTTCTGTCTAGGCTGTAATGATCAGGAAAATCACCTTGTCCTTTAACAGATTTTACCAATCTGGATAAGCAGCCAAGAAGTCAGGGGAATCATCTCTCCTTACTGTCCAGGTAGTGGCAGCACAAGATCCTAAATCAGGGGGTTTGCTTGTGCCCCCATGGCCCACCAGTGCATGGGCATAGTGCCACATCTCCCCACAAACCCTTCTGAGGTGTGGGGGCAGAGCAGTGTGTGGGTCGTGTAAGTGTCACTCGGGTTTTGCGGTCTTTGCACCACAAGTCAGTTGGCAACACAGCACCGAAGATCGGCTGTAAATACACACAACCTTCTTGAAAAGTTCAAGTGGGCAATCAGATCAAGGCAAGTGGCTGCTTTTACACTTTGGTTTCAGAGTGATTCTGGAGGGATTTCAAGGAAACCTCTTGGTAGCAGGAAGCTGCTGCTCTAGGCATTCAATGAACGAGCTGCCTCTCCTGTGCCTGCTGCCTCCTTCCCCAGGCTGCTTAATAAATACATGAGTGTGGCCATTATCAGCAAAGCTCCACTTCTTTCGCCTGTGCTAATGTGCTGGTATTCTATGTCACATCAAGTGAGGAGGGAAAGCAGTGATACGAAGCCATTCTTCCCTTTCCTTAAATAGGATTGATGACCACAGCTTAACAGCATTCCAAGAAAAGGACGTTTGATCGAAGGTGGCCAGAGCCTCCCCTGAGATGCTGAATAAGGATGTTCATCCTGATAATAACTTGCCTTTTCCATTTTCAGAACAGACGATCCTATTGCACATCCTGCATTAGCTTGCTGCAGTTAAATGAGCACACACATATCTGAACGAACCTCTTTGATTTCCCTCCTCTGCCTCCCCCCACCACCCACACAGGCCCAAGGGAGCTCCATTGGCTCATCGTCAGCTCCATCTCGAGGTGGCTCCTCCAACAGCACCTGCTTGTTGCCCTTTGGTGCCCCTTCAGCCCTGGAGGAGGTCTGTTCTGCTGTGCAGGAGCATCGGCGAGCTTTTTGCACGCCGTGAGCTGGAATTCCCTCTGGGCCACTGCAATGAATATTGCAAAAAACTTTGCTGAGCAGGGGAGGGCATTGTGCTTTTATGTGCCATGGCTTGCCAGTTTGAATCACATCTGTTGTGTTGCGGAGGGGAATATTGCTCTGGTTGCAGTGGGTTACTGGAGTACTAGCAAGTCTCATTTGTAAGGGGTCCTGGGCTTAAGTCTCATCTCATCTGTCACCGAGAGAAGGAATTTACTCTGACAACTTCTGCAAATGCTGGTTTTACTTTTGTTTACTTGTTCCCCAGCCATGTCCTTTGTTTCTGAAATGCTGTTTACATACCGCAATTTTTTTTTGGTGCAAATCAATTAGCTTTAATTTCTTTCTCAACTACCTGATTTTTATCCCATTGCTTCACCAGCATCCTGTTGTTAATTCGCATGATTCTGCGATGTGCTATCCCTCCCTGGTTAGCAAAATGTTAGAATAGCTGTTGGCAGCTTCTGGAAGAGTAATTAGCAAGTAGGAATTACTCAAAGGTGTGCATACTAGCCTAAGTAGGTATTTTCCAGCTGTCTGCAAATTCAAAAACTCATAGGGACTTTTTGGGCTCTGACACAAGATTAATTGCTTGCTACTACAAAAGAACATTTACAAAAATGTGTAGTATGCAATCCAGACTACTGTGTTTTGTTCCTTAAATTGGAAATGGACATCTTCGTTGCAACGAGCCGGATTTTTACAGTGTTTGGTAGAGCTTTTCCTGAGGAGGTGAGCCTTTTTGTTACAGGGGGATGTCACGCTCGAATTTGAAATGGTGAGAGCAGCCTGAGAAAGTGCTGGGGCCTTTGTGCAGCTGCGTCCCCGCGCCGTGGGGCGTAGCTGCTCCTGTGCCGTGCCAGCGCCTTTGTGCGGCTGCCTGAGCCGGGAGCCCCAGCTCCCGAGCATCCCAGTGCAGCCCAGGACATCGGCGTTTCCTTTCTTTCCAACACACAGGAGTTGCTCTCCACGAGGCTTTCTTTAGACAGCCGCTTACACTGCTCTGCCTCTGTTTTGCATGAAGAAGCCCACATAAATCAAATACAGCCACACAGCTGTGCTAAAGGCCTCCTTTTTATCCACGGGCAGCTACTGTCAGCCTGCTTTTATTTCTCCTTGTTCCTATTCTGTTTCTCCTCCAAGACCAGCCTGGGGGCAGCTGGATTTTTGTTTGTTCCCTGCAGTAATAAGGTAGTTGACCCCTGATGATGCAATGGAGAGAGGGTACAGGTAGAGAGGAAGTGCATGGTTGATGTATTTGGACTACTTTACAGTTTTATTTTAAGCTCAGGGTCTTCTTACCACGTCCGTAGCCTCTTCTGCTCTCTGCCTTTTGCTTGACATCTCTTGTGCCTGATTCTCTAATCAGATGGATTATCATCTCTTGGCACTGTGTCCTCACCCACTCTCTAGCCTTTCACCAGCGATTACCTCTCCCCTCTCATCTCTTCTCCACTCTGATACTTGTCCCTGTTTGCTACTCTGAGTGCCTGTGACTTTTCATTCCCCTTGCCTCCCAGCATCATCCCACCTCCCAGAGGGAGAACAGACAATTTCCATTAATCTTCTTTCTCAGCATTGCCTTCATTCCCACTGCTCTTTCAAGCTCCTTGTCAGTCGTTCCCCTCTCTGTTCTGGGCAGTGAAACCTCTCTGTCTGCTGCCTGGCCCCTCTTTTCTGCTCCCTCCCAACATTCTTACATAGTCACTGTAGTATGCAATGACTTTATCTTCTGTTTCTTCAGTTTCTTTTTGCTCACTGAAAACACTGGACAATAGCCACTCGTTCTCACAATTCATCTCCCTGTTCTCACTCCAGCCCCTCCGCCTCCCTGGAGGCAATGGAGCCAGGATAGGGCTCCTGCCCCCTTACTACAGACCTTTCTTCTTAACATTTCTCCAGCCGTCCCTCATCTGCCTTTCTTTCTGTGCAACTCTTGATCCATAAGACCCTAGCTTCTTCATCCCTCTCTTTCTCCAAGGTAACCCTGGTCCTTTCCCTTCTTTTTTCTTGAATCTTTCTGCTCATCCACAGCATCCTTGTGGATGTTGCTCCTGGCTCTTCCCCATTCTTTCAACGTTTCACCATTGCATTTGGATTTTCCCATTTCAGAGATTTTTCACATCTGTTTCTTCCTTTATTATTAATAAAAGCATTTGCACAAACATCCTTTCCGTTTTAATTTCTTGTCTTTCTTGTGCTCGTTTTGGAAAAATTCTTGCCACATGTAGCAGAGAAGGATGCATGTGTGCATATATACTTCAGGTGAGAAATGCATGGAATAATGGCTACAAATAATACTGAGAAACCTAATTTGTAGAGTAAAAGGAGTGTTTTCTTCTTGATATAAGGATGGGTAGCTCTGCTGATAGGACTGGCACAAGGACTCGTAATAGAGATCGTCATTTTTTAATGTTTGGAAAGCTCATACCAGGTGACATGGGCTATTCCAGAAACACACAATAATAATATATATATTTTTTAAGATATAGTAATTAAACGTGCATATTTTTGTACATGTATATAGATATGTGTACATATATATATGTAAATATATATCTCTGTGTGTGTATATATATATACACACACATCTATAACGATAGGCACATGCACATATGTGTCTGCTTTTCAGACACTATATTGGAGAATATAGTATGTTGTGATGGAAATCATCATGTCACTCATAATCCAGTGGTGGCTGTCCTGTCTTTCATCAAGCTACAGGTATTTATTTAAAGCATTTTAACATTCCCTTGGGCATGTAACCGAACTGTGTCTTACTAGCACTTTAAATTCTTGAGGTAATGGCATGAATCTGGAGATAGACTTACCTGATCTTGACCTCTGATAAATATAAATTAACTGAGCCTATTTCTACAAGACTTGAATTGTCTTAATGGCAAAATCTTCGTTTAGTCTGATAGCACAAAACTGTCTCTTCCTTTCATGAAGCTCTCTCTGTGGTTAAATTTGTCTAAAAAGACTTGGTTTGGTCCTGCATAACAATGTTTCCATTCTTACAACAGTCCAGGAAACAAAGTTCATTGATTTAGTTAGAAAGACTCGTGGAGTGATTTTTTAAGTTACTTTTTTTTTTTTTATTGCAGTCTGCAATAAAGGTTAGGTACATTTAGGGTAGGCAGAAGTTGAGGTGGAAGAAGTAAAAAAAAGTATGCTTGTTTTTACATTATGGACTGTTCTCTTTTACGTGAGACAAACTCCCTGGCAAGCACTAGACTTTGCCGTCTAGGCTGGTTCCCTTTTTAGCACAAAAATTGCTCTAGGGGTTTGCAAGCATGGGGAAGTATTGATTGCTTCCTAGCATGCTGTTTGTATTACATATTTCAGTTAATAATTAGTAATGCTTTTAGATTTGTTTCATTTCAAATACTAATCAATGGGCTTTATAGATCCTCCGCTTTATACATAAATACACCAATCACTGATGGAGCATAAGTGTTTTATTTTATCCCAGGTTGTTTATTCTATATAATTATTAGTCTGTAGTTTAATCTCCTTGTCCTCAAGCTTTTTGGCTTGATCCCGCTTGTTGCAGGTGATCTCAAATCTAATTGAAGGGCATGGATTAAAGGCACTCAACACCTTCAAAAGCAAGTGCTGGAATGTGCCAGCTACATCCTGTTGCATGAAGACCTCCTGCTTCTCAGTCTACATCTGCACCAGAAACAGGACTGACTGCCTTGTATTTTGTAATTTCCCTCTACGAAGCCTTATTTTGAACCACTGTGGGTTTTCCAGCCTTCAGGTGCACAGGGTCACAGTTTTCTTGCAGTGATGGTCTCTTAGACTGTAGTTGGAAAACCACCACCAAAGTGTTTCAGTTGAGGGGGAAATAAAAACAAAATAAAGCTTGAAATTATGTGTTGATTTCCCAAGTGTTCAACACTTTTTTGAGCTCTTCTAAAGCTCTGGTGCCCTCATGCTGTGGAGAGGCATGAGATCTCAGCTGGAGAGTGGGTTTGGGGCCACGCTGCAGCCATTGCTGTTTCCCATGGAAATCCATCTGACCAGCCAAAAAGTTTGGGAAAGAAAGCCAAGGGCAGCTGGTGGCTTCTGCTTAATTCTTCCTCACAATTTGGGTTTCTGACCAAACAGGGGGACCTGCAGAGCTGTGCTCTGCTTGCTCCATCTATATTTGGTGAGGTGTGGCAGACTGCTTGGTTGGGATTTTGCAGACCAGTGATGGTCAGCCAGTTCTGTTTGGGAAGCAGGAATCTCCTGTCTCCTACCCTCATCCTCACCTGCGTGGGCTCAGGGGTCAGGTTACACAATGGCACCTTCAGTTTGTTTAAAGCAAGGAAATTATGCACAAAAGCTGTTAAAAGAATATAAGGTTGTCAAGTCAAGTGAGAAATGTTATAACATCGCCTGCTCAGCCTTCAATTGAATGTTGCGTGCATGCAAA
This sequence comes from Climacteris rufus, assembly GCA_013398175.1. NCBI lineage: Eukaryota > Metazoa > Chordata > Aves > Passeriformes > Climacteridae > Climacteris > Climacteris rufus. The sequence continues at coordinate 265,114 of VZRZ01004224.1, forward strand.
TTTGACAGTCTTTAATTGCATGTCTCCAAGATCTGTGGAGAATATAGCTTCTCAATTCACATCAGAAAAATCATACAGACTTTTTTCTTCTCAGAAAAAAAGCATTATCTCTTAAAGATTGTCCAGATTGTAGGTATGGGCATACATTTCATCAGCCAGGCATAGCTTCTGCAGGTCACAGCTGCCCAAAACACAGCCCTGAGCAAACCTGCCATGGTCCTGCAGGTAGTGTGGCCATGGTGATAGCCACTGTGCAGACAAGGACCTCACTGATTTCTTTTGTGTTGTCCTCTGATGTGGTACAGTCAGGCATCCTGGGGTGTCTGTCCCTTTGTGAATGGAGAGGAAGGGGAGCAAGCAGCAGCAAGTGGCACTCATTGTGCTTCTGAGGATGGACAAGGCTTGGGATTTTGTGGGTCTCCAAGCTAAGTTCTGCAGAGACTGTGGGGAATGTCTGGTTTTGGTGGCCTCTTTCTCTACAAGCAGTACATTCCCCTTGAAGACAAATGAGCACACAGGGGCTGTAAATAACCATAGAAGGAGAGAGTGACTTCAGTGAATACCCAAATGCATAAATCAGCCTTATGCAAGTCTGGTGTAACTCTAAACCAGTATATGTAAGTCTGAACCATTAGGATTACACAAGAATCACATTGTTTGACATTTTATTAGCCAGGTTTTTAGCGTTATGGGAGAGGCATTGGAGACAGTGGTACATGAGCAAGAATCCAAAAGATTTTCAGTTGGAGTGGTTCTCTTAAAAACCGACTGGAAAATACAAGTTTGCGACTTGTTGCATGAGAAAATGAAGTAAGAAGGGAAGCAATTTGTCAAAAAGTTTTATTTGTGGACAGTCTTAAATAATGTGAATCACGGGGTCTCAAATCCTGTACAGTGACCTTGTGCAATGAGAGTACATCATCTACTAGGAGATTATGAATTTATGCATGCACTGTACTCAGAATTGGAAAAGATGTTTTCCAAAGTTAGAATCTGTTGTGTTGGCATAACATTGCATTTAAAGTAAAAAGCGTTGAACGCATTGGGAATTGTTGAAGAATATTCTGCCAGCTCTCAAAATTATGATTTTACACTGCCATCAATAACAAAAAAGTTACTCTAATGAGAAACCATTCTGGTTAAATGAAGAAATACAAGTCATGATAAAACATTTATTAATTTAATATCAAAAAAGGAAAAACAGAAAAGGCAGAAGTGTTCCCCAGGTGTTTTTTGTATTTGAAGCTGTGGAAGACAACATGTCCATCCTGTGCAGTAATATGGAAAGAAGAGAAAGTTTGCTGCTTATAGCAGAGGAGGATCTGAGAGGCAAGAGTTGTTGAAATTAAGCATTCTCACATCCTACTAAGTTTTACATCCAGGAATTTTGAAAGAAGTAGCCAAAAAGCTCTGTTAAGTGGCTGGTAATTTATAATAAATCTTGGAAAATGGGAAATTCCAGAACATTGGAGGGCTGCCAACTGTATTTCCAGTATTTCAAAAAGATAAAAGGGATGTCCCGGGGAACTGATGGCTGGTTTAGCTTGACGTCAGTCCAGGACAAAACAGTGGAACAGCTATTTCAGAATCTGTCAAGAGAGAACTTGGAGGCTAGAGGTATAGATAATTCTGGTAACAGTTGAAGAAAGAGCCTGTAAAAAAAAAAAACCCCACTGGTTTTCTTTGCTCGGTCAGGTTTGCAAGTCTGCGTGATAAAGGCAGCTGTTGATTTGCCTTAAGGAGGCCAGAGTAGGTGGTCCTTTCTGCCTTTCAGGTTTGTGAACCATATAAGGAGTGCCCTGAGATTAAAACTCCCATGACAGAGTTTCAAACAGAAATAATCAAGCCACTCTTTCCCTGGGATAAAGTGTGGCTTAGTTTTGGGTTTGGGGTGTTAATCTCCTATTTGATTTGACTTGATGGCTTTTGCAGCTTTAAGTGTGTTGAGTACATTGTAGTTCTATGAGGGTAAAGAAACAAAACAAACTTCATAAAGCTTCCTGAAATCTCAACAAATAATACAAGTATTCTCAAACAAAGATAAAATCCAAGTTCTTCTTCTAGCAGTCTTTGTAGCTTTAATCCCTTGTTCTTTGCCATGGCAAAGACTTCATAAGCTCCTCTGGATCTTATAGGAGAATGAAAGCTTGTGTTTGCCTTGTGCTGTCTTTGCAGTACTGTAAGAAACTACAGATGCAAATGCTACGTTGGCTGTACTTACTACCCTCAGAACCAGGACCCAAATACATAAAATCTTTTCTTTCTCTCTGAGCTCCCTCAGGCTGCAGTTGCACTTAGTCCAAGTGCCCATTTCTGTCTCACATCCTCTCCTTACCTCGGCTGGAGCCTGGTAGGTGCTGGCAGCAGAATTGATTGCTTTCCGTGCACCTTTCTCTCTGGGATGATTCATTGTCTACAACAGGAAAGGCAGTCAAGTTCCAGAATAAGGGCCAGTCCATGGATAAAGGGACTTTAAATAGTCATTTAGGTGTGTGTCAGACTCTGAGAAAGTGGGAAGGCTTGCAGCTCCTGCTTAAACTTTCTGATAACAAATTGGCAACTCTTAGATCTTTGCAGGATCAAAACTACAGTCAGAATCCCTTGGTGTAATCCAGGTATCCCCTTGGCACTTGCTCTGAGTTTCTAAATAGTCATTTCAGTGACTTTCATTTGATTGTTAGAAAAATATGTGCAAATTGGTCTTTTGCATGTGTTGATAGGCATTCCAAGATTCAAATGTGTAAATCTGTGGGTCCTAATGCAGTAGTCACTAGAATCTATTTATTTATTTATTTATTTAGGTACTTAGATATAGATTAGTCAAAATCCATTATTTAGCCATAAAAAAATATTTTTCCTTCAGTTTTTGAAGGAGAACATTATTGTTGGCTTCCCTTTGGTTGTGGAAAACACTGCAGAGACAGACAGTGGCCTGCTCTCCAAGGAGAAGGGAACACCTATATTCTTTCCCGAGAGCAGAAGGTGCAAAGTTATACCCTGCAAAAGTCTGTCCCAAATTTAACCCAGTGACCTACTGCATGCATCCCTGCTCTTCACACATTAATCCCAACAGACACGTTCCAAAGGACATGCCAGTTTCTGTCCCAAGGAAAGATGAAGGATGTTTTTGACCACCTGCTAACTTGCAGCAAAGATGAAAAGCTTGCATTTTAGGGGGGAAAACAAAGAGAGCAGATTTTTCCCATGACAACTATGTAGTATGACAGGAGAAAATGGGATTTGGTTGCCTTCACAACATCTGCAATTTATATAATTGGAAGATGTTCACAGTGGTTTTGGTCGTAGCCTCTCAAGTAGATAGAACTGCTTCCACCAGCTCTGCAAGTAGGCTGGAAAAGCAGTAATTAATACAGCTTAGTAAAAAAAATTATATACAATTTTGAGAGAGAACTTTTAAGTTTGGTTTGGGGTTTTTTTGGGGGGGAGGTTTGTGGGTTTTTTCCCTTTTTTTAAGTGAAAACAATGCTTGTTTGGTAGCAACCAAAATTTCACGTACAAAGCTTCAGCACTGAATTCCACTGGAACTTTAAAGTTGAGAATAGAACATAAGGGAAATTAATAACTTTTATTCAGATAACTTATTAGCATAATCTTTGACATTCAAAGGCTGCTCAAATAAACTTCACGGTGCTGTTGTTCATAGCTTCCAAACATTGGTGGCATTAGGTCAATATCAGCCTCGCTTTTGTTCTCACAGCTGTATTAACAAAAGAGATTTCAAATACAAAGGTACCTTCTTTACTATCCCAAGGTATTGTCATACTGGCAAGTGACCTGGTTATTTGACATACCATTTGTACTTCAGCAATTCTGTCATTTCGGACAATTTTGCTGCAGTGCAAGTTATGCAGGTATGCATGCATGTACACATATGCCCACAGAGGTACACATACATTATTTAAAGGTTTAGGAAAAAAGGGGAAGCCACAACACTGCATCACTCCTCAAGCAAAGCCCCCAAATACTCATTTAAAGCAAGGAAAGTGGTGGGCCTTTGCCAGAATTTCCAGCCTCCATTTGTGTGGAGACCTTCAACTTTTTCAGAGAGCTTACCAAGCTGGAAGGCAAAATAAAAACAAATCAATACTTCATTTTTCCCTCTCAGATTCCTTGATCTGGCAATGCAGCTCACCTAAGAATAATCCTAATGGTTGTGTCTTTTCCCCAATGTCCTGAAGCCATTGACTGCTTCAGAAAAACATAATGTGGTGTTTGTTGTGCTTGGTGGTTTCCTGGCAGTGTTTCAGTGTTGGGCATTCCCCATTCTGCTTTGAATACTCTATTTTGAGTAGCAGACTTGGTTCCGCTCCCCTTCACCATAGCCAACTACTGTAAAGAGCAGTGTGAAAGCCATGACAGGAGATTTTTATCAGGAAAGAGTTCTGTGTTTCTTACTTTCTGTGTTCATATATGCCAGTTGAGCAGCTTCTGAGAAATAAGGATAGAGGACAGTTTTTCTGGTGTTCCGTCTGTTTTCCTACCTGGTCTATGTGGAAGGTGTCCTTGCCCATGGCAGGGAGGTTGGAACTAGATGATTTTTAAGATCCTTTCCAATGCAAACCGTTCTGTGATTCTGTCTTCCCCCACCCATTTACCATGCCTCTCTCCTGAGGGCATCATCAGTTTATTTACAGAATGGTGAAAACGAATGTTAAACTAAGCCTGACTCACTGAGTGTAGGAAAATTAGTAGTATAATTATATAATTTTTACTGAGTCATAAAAAGATGCATGTGTATACTTTGCCTAGTAGGCCTGTATAGAATGTATATGTCAATGTATGTACTGTGTGTAAACATTATTTGCATGTTAACTAAAGTCCCTAAAGAATGTGAGCTCCCATTACCTTGTTCATCTGGGTTACTCTCTCAAGAAACAATAACAACACAACCCTGTGAAGTCAAGAAATAGGTTTTATGTGTATGTGGAACATAAATTTGTTTGGACTCTTCAAAGCAACCTCCACTGGGAATCCCTGCCTCCTTATGGTACCAATCTCTGAACAACCCGAAGCACAATTTCTTTAGAGTAGACACCTGGGGTTTAAATAAACATTCATCACAGAGACTATGGGCGTCCTGACAATACTTTAAAAAAAAAAAGATTCATTGTAGAGATTAAGCTGTCGTACATTTCTGCTCGTGTGTGCATTCTGCCAATAGCAAAATCATTGTAAGTAACCAAAATGCTGCAGATGGAAGTTATATTCAGCAGTTCTGTTTAAAGTTCTGCAAGATCACTGTACCTCTTTTTTTTTTTCTTTTTGCCTAGTATCTGGTTGTGCTGTAGGGTCTAGGTCCGGTATAACAAAACCAGTGAGTGACTTTGCAGGGAGAGTTACTTCCTACATCAAAGCCTCTGTGCTGTGATGGCATATGAGCTGTTCAAAAACAGCCATTCCAGAGTCTGCAGGACACATCCCTGTTCCTGTCAGTTTGGCTAAGGAAGGAATTTCCAGTATTCTCATCTCCGTTTGGAAAGCACATGAAGCTTACCAGAAGGAGATGGGGCTCATGGCCCAGCCCTGCAGCCAGCCCAGGCACTGATAATTCTGCTCACTGCCGATGGTGTAGCTCATGGGGAACCACTTTGTGGCCCTTGAACCACGTGCAGCTGTTCAGCAATTCCAAGGGTTCTCCCTGGGCAGTGGACGCTCGATGTGTTGGAGCCATGTGGCCTCCTCAGTAATGGGTTTTCTTGCCTTTAGGAGATGTTAGCAAATGTCTGCAGGGCCCTGCTGTGTGCCAACCAGACCTGCCTCTCTAGAAGGCTCATGGTTAAACTCTCTCTTAGCTGTCCCCCTTCCCACTCACAGTCCAGTGAAGGTCATGCTTCGAGGCAGTGGTGTCAGGAACACCAGCCATTGCTATCGGCAGCAACGCGTCTGCAGCTGCTGGCCAGGAATGCTGTACCGTGTCTTTTCCACTTGTCCATGTACCTTCTGCTTTACAGCAGAAGCTACTTGATCAATGTGAAAAGCTCATTTCTTAAGACAATCTTGCTAATGGCCCTGGCACCACAGTATGTTTGTCAGGAGGCAAGTCCGTGTAGCCTGGCGGCCTGTGAGTCTATTTCCAATTATCCGGGGTGCTCAGAGAAGAAGACATTAATATTGCTGAGGATGACATAGCAAATTACTACTGCTCCCTAACCTTTTTAAATTGCTAACACTGTTGTAATCTGTAATTACAGAAATCAGTGTGAGAATTGTGGCATGGTATAATTATCTTTCCTGATACTTTATTGCTGTATGAATTATTAATCAAAATCAGTCTTGTATAGTATTTGCGGCAACTAAGAAGAATAATCTATAATTAAATTTCGTTGTTTCTATTTTTGTGCTGGTGTTTTATGATGTTGTAATTGATAATTAATTGGTTAAAAATTCACACAATTCTTGGGAGTTTCATATGACTATGACTGCTCAGTATTCAGCATTTATTAATTGAATAATGGGCTCACTGAAGAGACCTTTGTATATAGTCTGCTGTCATTACAATGAGCTCTCAAAAATGGTGAATTAATCATTAGGCCTTTCAATAGTTTCTTTTTAAAGGAAAGCAGTGACAATATAATCATATCCTTTGTTGTTATAGCTATAATTGAGAGATCGTAATAACCAATTATAAGGATGGTCATTTTAGGAGCTCTGAAGTGTCAGTTATTGATAACTTTCTTTAAAAACAAAGTGTTGATTACACAAAATGAGTCTTTTTGTAGAAAAAATATTAGGAGATAGGGAAGGAAGCCTGGAAAATTATTTTCCTCCCACTTGCCACTTAAAAACAGTGCATGTTTATTCCTAAAAACTGTCAAGTCTGATGTGATTCTGCTGCCATTTGTCAGAAGTACAAGTTGCTCTTGACTTTTTTCATTATTTTACCATCATTCTCCCCATTTTTTTTCTGAGTACCTTTTGCTAAATTGTTAGGAGGAAAAAATAATAGAAAACATCAGAACAAAAGAGCCTTTTTTCACATTCTCTGCCTGCATCCTGTTGAACAGAAATGCTGTGAGACGTTTATGTGCAAGTCTGTGATGCAGACTCCACCTACTGCTGACCAAAGAGCCCTAGATCCATTCAAGCTGGCCGCTTCAGACTATTCCTAAGATTCTTTCTTTTAGTGTTAGTGGAGCTGATTGAGAGAATGTGATCTGGAACTAAAAATACTCCCAGTTCAGTATTGATCCTCTCTTAACACAATCAGGAGAAAGTTGTGAGTCACCTTGCATAGCAGGATATAAAATCTCCAGGTGATTTCCAGCTTATGTTTCCAAGCAAAACCTGTGGTTCATTTTACACCAGGTCAGGTACTGCAATTCCTAAATGAGCAATCACAGAGTTGTCTGTTGGCTTCTGTATTAAAATGTAGCATTACAGGCATAATGAGAAGATACTGATAAACCTTTCTCGGCATTTGCAGTGAAATTGTTGCAAGTCCTCTGTGCACTGTTGTAGATCTGATGTCCTGTTTGCACCTCCTACAGTACAAGTGAGTGTTTGTTTCATGGGATGAGATGATGCCTTTAGGTCCCTCTTTTCCCCCATCCTCACTGGTGTTTTGCCATGGACAGACTACAAAGTTGCTTCTGCTGCAGTTTATGCAGCTTTTATGAGCTGAATTTAACATTGGATGGCTTCGCATGTCCTAAACCAGCTGCTCTGCTGAAGCCAGTGGGAGTGGGAGTCCTGGTGTCAGTGACACCCACCACATGTCGTCTTTGGATGGATATTTTCTACTGCTTGCCTTCAATAACTTGGTCCCACACAGCTTATGTTCCTGTTTGAGAGAGGGGAGCAGTGGGCAGCATGTCCATCACTGCCTCCAGCGGTTGGGGACACAGTGGGCAAGGAGATCTAGGAAACAATGGATCTGGGTTTTCATCTGTGTTGACATCCATTGAATAATTTGTTTCTGAGGCAGTGTTTAGTAGGTCGGGAAAGACGGATAATACACATTTGTTGTTGTACAGTATGCTGAAGCTTGTAAATATTCATCCCATGTAAATTTGTACTCTCAGTAATGTGGCCCTGAATATTTTTATTAGGAGTAACTAATCCTTTTACATACGCGGTGAGTTCTTTGCCCAGTAACATACAGCAGCGGACATGGTTTATATATGGTTTGTTGCAGTGACTGTGAACTCTCACAAGGTAAACAAAACAAGCCTCTTGCTGTGAGGACAGGGTACAATTTCAATTAGTTTCAGTGGTCAGGAATTACAGTCTCTCCAGGCAACCTGTTTGTCAATTTTTCCTTATGTCCAGTCTAAACCTCTGTTGTTTCAAATTGTTCCCAGTGTCTGGCTCAAAGTTCTCAATGACCTGGCAGGAGGAATGGCAGGCTGCTCTGAGGACTCTGTGCATACATTCAGGCAGTCTTCCATCCAAGAACTAAGTGTGCCCAATCTTGCTGTAGCTCCAGAGATCAGAGGAGCTCTGGCATTTTGCACGGCATGACCAGAGGCAGATGAAAGCCAGTTCCTGGAGAAATTTCACTGCTAACCTGCTAAAAATTGCCCCTGTTGGGGCAATTCCTCCTCTGTTGAATACAGTTTATTCTAAGTGATTTCCAGTCTGATGCAACTTCTCACCTTATGACAACTGAGTTTCTCTAACAGCCATTTCTAAAGGTTTTGTCAAAGGATTTCTGAAAGTCAACACTAATTACATGTACCACTGTTCCTCACAGCTAATTTGACACACTTCAGGAATTTTAATAGAGCCCATCAGAGACATGACTTCCCCTCGCAGAAGCCATGCTGCTTTGTCACGATGATAATTTGCCTGGTTAAGTGCTCTGTAGCTCTGCCATGATAGAGATTTACCTTTTCACATAATTAGCCCAGCTCTAGTGCAGGACTTTCTGGTCTGTCTTGATAAGATTTTCTCTCCCCTCATGTTTCACTTTAATAACAGACACCACAGTGCCTGTGCTCCAGTCTTGTGAGGCAGGAGCTGGTTTTTTTGTGATAGGTAATGTATTTTTGGTAGCAGCTCAGTCAGTGTGCTTATGAGTTCCTGGAGAGTTTTGGATGAGTGCCAGCCAGTACAGACAATGTGCTGCAAACCAGAGTGATTTGGATGTTCCATGAGCAATATTTTTGGTCTCCTGAGGTTTTGTATACCTCCTTCTTGCTGCCCATGCAGAAGGGTTTGCTAGGATCTTCCACCCATCAGCGTGGAAGGAACGTGTAGGCAACCTTTCAGTTCACTTCACTGCAGTTGCTGGCCTTTACCAGCAACTTTTTTTGGCTAGGTTTCAGTGGTGCTTTCCTTGCTCACAATAGTTTGTGCCAGTTTCTGGAAACTTTTGTTTCATAGAGTCTTTTTCTGGCAGCATGGTGACCTATATGCAAACAAATGCACAGCATGTTCTTTTGAGCGGGAGAAAGGCTTGCTAAGACATTCTCTCTTTGGTTTGAAGAAATACCAAGTGTGTAGCAATGATTTCCATGAATAAGGTTCTGCAAACTCAGCATAATACTGAATTCAGCAAAAAATGATGCAGTTTGAATTAACACTGTGTAAAAGGCTTGCAGCCCAGCTTGCCTCAGAGATAATACCAGATCCCTGGGTCTTTTTCTTCCTAGGAGAGGGGAAAAAAAGAGTTGAATTCTGTTCATTTTTGTGCTACTATATGCCGAAGTCCTACAGTGACCTTTTCTCTTTGCCCTCTTAACCCTTTCCCTGTGAAAATGAACAATATACTTCCCAGTGAAGGGTTTCACCATCTTGTGCCTTTCCTGCAGGATAAAGCCCTCTTGGAGAGGAAACACCTCATGTCTGGAGGTCATTTGGTCGATGGCAGATCGTGGAAAAGGAAAGACAGTAAATCACTTGTGTTGAAACATTAGAAGCTGATAAATAGGTGGTCCTGAGCTGTAGCCCGGCCCCGGTTTCCCTGTGCGCAATGCGGGGCTCGGGGTGCTTCCTAGAGCGGCCAGGGACACGGTCAGGGGGAAGTCTGTGGAAGGCTGAGATTGCAGCTGCCGGCCAGGGCATCCACATGGATTCTCAGCTGCTGTGGGAAGGAGAACAGCATGGATCACCTTCAGGAAGCCCCTGGAGTGACTACAGTAGCCTTGGGAAAGTTCAATGATAGAAGCAGTTGGGTGGAGATCCTTTCTGGGAGTGCAGCTAGGGATTCGCTGGAGCCGATGGTGCAGTTTGCAGCCCCAGCACCTCAGGACTGCATCAATCAGGTTTCCTAGCAGAGACGGCAGACTTGCTCACTTGTGGGGAATGCTCAGACTTGTGGGGAAATACACGATGGTATTTTCAGCACTTCACGGGGCATGCAGCAAATTTTTCTAAAAAATACACTTGATGAGAGCCGTAGTTAAAAAGTGGGAAATTACTAATTAGTAACCAAGTAGTTCAGGGTTTGATTCACACAAATTGCACTATTACTGTAAGAGAGGATTGCAAGTTCAGGCTAACTGGTGTTTGGTGGGTTTTTTCTAAAGCACTGAAAATATAATTGATGTTTTGTTCATTATCTGCCACGTTTCAGGTTTCTTGTCCTTTTTTTGGTCATCTGAGATATTACAGGCATAAGACATGCCTGGAAAATAAAGGGGAAAAAAGCTTACTGCTTCCCCCTTTGCATTGTGATTTGCAACTCTCAGGTTTTCCCACTAGATTGTTCTTGTAAACTCTTTCATTTCATAGCACGCAAGAGTGACCACTTAGAACATCATTATAGCGCTATGGTTAGCATCAGAGTTTAGTTATACAGAAAGCTGTGAGTGAGATGAGATGAGCTAAGTGTCATTTTCTCTTTTACCTTACTGGAGTGCTAATAACATGATTGCTGCCAATTCTTCTCATTAGTCTCAATTTATAAGGAGAAAAAAAGTATTTTTTTCTAGTTAAGAAATCCAACTGCTATAACCCAACCCTTGAAGTGTCTCCCTCTCCTGCCTGTAGGCAGATCCATTAGCAGCTATGTATCTTCTCTCTAGATGTGAAGTTGTTGAAGGGCTAATAAGCTGTGTTGGTTGGTTGTGGTTTTTTTTCTGTTCATGTAAGCATTTCAGCTGAGTACTCAAAAGTGTAGCATGAGTCAGCATAAAGATTGAAAATACCAGTAAAAGAGAACCTGTAAGCATTCCATTAAGATTTCCAGTAATATTACTCTTTTGCACTGCTGGCAAAAATACCTATTCTGTAGAAAGAGTCATCATAGCCACTGGCTTAAAAATACTCCTATAAAGGTGTCTTACCAAAGATGAAGTTGCCATCGAGAAGTCTAGTAAATATAAGTAACAAGTGTGTCCTCTTAAGTGCATGCTTGTTTAGATGATTAGTGTCTTTCAAATGGCACTGTAGGAAAATGGTAACCTAGTTTGAACTCCCAGCAAGAGAAATAGTTTGAAGTCATGTTGTGTCTAGTCATGTACCTACATACTGCCCTAGCAAAGGAGAGTGCTGCAACAATCCACATTAAAAAGTAGCAGAGGAGGAATTTTGCTTTTACATGATACAGTAATCAGATATTTACAGTGCAGCAGTACTATATCAAAATACCATCATCATACCATAACCTTAGCTGTCAATGCCTCTGAATCTTACCTCTCAAAAGGCAGTTGTTGTTCTCAATAAGGAAAAATAGTTCCTTGAAAGTACTTATGTTTGTGCATTTGCACAACTTTCCCTTCAACAGCAGATAGAGTAATACAGACAAATAATCCTTTTCCCCATGTAAGCCCAAAAACAAGTGGGTTTGGTTTGGTTGGGGATACATAGTGTGTACAGGCACAGTACAAGCTTTTACACCTTCCTACTCAAAGAAGTTGAAATGGGAAAATAATGCAAAGAGGATTCAGTCTGATGCTGGGGAAGAAGTTTTGGATAAATTAATTACTTCAATGTGTTCAAGTGCAAAGGGGATTCATGCAGTGTGGGGTGTTGCAGGGAGCTGTTTCCTACCACCATCACTACTGCAAGTCCAGTCCCCATGTTCAGAGGCTTTGCCAGTTCTACATGTGTCAGAAATTGCATAACATCAGGCATAGAATTTTCCTGACTCAGACAGTTGTAATGGGTGTCTTACACCATTCCAACCCCTGCTCTGCTGTCAGAAGGGGAAGACCTGCAGGCAGGAGTAGCCCCAGCACCAGTGTACTGCTTGGGGCCAGACATCCATACAGGTCAAGGGATTTTCTTGGATCTGTGGGTCTGGACTTGAGAAACATTTACTTTTCTGTAAATGTCATAAGCCACTGGTGAAAGCATGTTGTTTTAGCCATTTATGGAAACAGATTTCTTCTGGAGCCGCTAAATATCTTTCTCTCCCCCGTAAGACTTAAAATTCTGATTGAGAAATTAGGTTCCTGTAGTTTGTGGCTTGTCTTCGTCGAGTATGGTTCCACCTTGCCCCTTACTTGAGCCAAGATCTTCAGTGTAAATGTGTAGTGCTGCCTGTCTGCTGGAGAATAGACTAGGGGTTTAAGGGGTTTTTCCCTTTGATCTGAAAATATCAGAAGCAAGCACAAAGCCCTTTTTTTTCACCATTAGAAAACCCAACAGTCACTCTTGCTTTTTTTTTTTTTTCTAAAATCTTCTAAAATTTCCAGTGTCCCCATGTTATTGCCTCTTCTAAATTGGAAATTGGAGATGCATAGTAGGTGGTTGAAGGAAAGCACTTTGCAGTCCGTCTAAACCTTATTTTGGTTTTGAAGAGGGGGAAGTTGGTGAGGGGAGTAGGTAATCCAAGCGTGGCAGGGTGAAATCTGGTGGCATCAAACCTGTATCAATCATTATATCTTTCCCTAGCAACTTTCTTGGATTTAAGCATTAATGGGCTTCTTGGCCATGGTCTTGAGGTATCCAGATATTGGGCAGCATCTCGTCATACCGCATTCACCCAGTGACTGTGCTGCTTCTCACCATCTTGTTTGTGTTTTCTTCTCCCTTGTCCCCTGCAGGGTGTGAACGGCATGTCTGTGGATGAGAAGACTGACTCCCCCATGTATGTGTATGAGTCAACGGTGCACTGTACCAATATTCTCCTCTGCTTAAATGACCAGCGGAAGCAGGACATTCTCTGTGACGTGACGCTGATCGTGGAAGGGAAGGAGTTCCGCGCCCACCGGGCTGTGCTGGCTGCCTGCAGCGAGTACTTCTTGCAGGCCTTGGTAGGGCAGACAGAAAATGACCTGGTGGTCAGCCTGCCGGAAGAGGTACAGTATGTCAACGTGCCCCTGCCATGACAACGAGCCCCCTTCTTCCCACGTGGCAAGGAAGACCTCTGTGGTCTGCTGGTGTGGCCAAAGGGAGCGTGGCACGGGTGTCAGTGACTGCCCCAGCACGGCTTAGGATGTGCTTTTTATGTTTGGGTGGGTTGCAGATCACTGAAGGATGGACATGTTCACACTCTGCCAGCCTTATGGAGGCAAAGGTTTAAGATGCTTCAGTTTGCCTTTGTCACTGCCACTGAAGGAGTTGTACCCAAATGCTTATTTGCCATAGCTTCATTCATGGCATTATCAGGACCCTGATATTCCTCCACTCTTCTAGACAGGAAATTTGAAAGGAGTGATGTGACAGCTACATGGCAGGTTATTGTTGAAAAATCATTTGAGCTGTCATGTTGTCAGGAGTCTCATTGCTGTCCACCCCTCTCTGGCAGCTCATCTCTTTATTCCACTTCTTTCCCCTCTCCTGCACCTCATTCAGCCTTGCGTCCTCTCACCTCCCCTCATAAAGAGTTTGGGATTTAACTGTGTTTTCCACCAAGAAACCATGAACACAGTCTGTCAGAAAGCAGAGGTTTTGTCATGCAGCGTGGCTCCCACAGCAGGAAGCCAAGGGATATAGAAAACATATACCTCACTGGAAAGTTTACTTTATTTTATCACAGAATCTCACTGGCTGGCTTCCACCCCCACTGTAATTTCCTCACAGCCATACAGCCGTGACAGCACAGCTACTGTAAGGCATGCTGGTGGCTTTGCTGCCCACAGAGGGGAGGTGCCTGCCAGCCAGGGCTGCCATCACCTGCTGCCTCGGCACTGCCTGCCCAATGTCTCTGCCTGGGAGGGGACATAAGAAGGGTGGCAGTGTATCAGGGCACAGCACAGCAGTCGCTCAGTGAGAAGGTGCTCTGGCATGCAAAAGGTTTTTCACCGTCCTTTGCTTAATGCCCATGAAGAGGCATGGTGTACTTTTAAATGATGACAGGTCCCAAAGTGTCACACATCATTTTTCCCCTCTGGTTTGGCTCTCCAGAGACTTCAGCAGTGTCCTGATGTTGTCACAGCACAAGTTGGAGAGCATTAGAAGTAGGTCACCGGCTGTGACTTCATGAGTCTTGACACTGAATATTACTCATGAAGACATTTCAACCCAGACATTTTGCATAGGAGTTTAGAGATATTGCAGAGGATGCGGTAGGATGCACACTATGATTCTGCAGTGTCCACTTACAATTTCCAGTGGAAGAATCGAGTCTCAGTCAGTGTCACATGGTTTTCTCACCACAAAGCAAGGGTAGGAGCAGAGAGGTGACAAAACAGGCTGCAGGGTGCACAAGTATGAAGAGGAAGGAGACTATCAGCACTCTTCTACGAAGACTTGGTGAAAACTCCACAAGTATTTCAGGTCCTGTTATGTAAAGAAAAGCAATTTAAATTCAAATAAGCATGTATAAAAGTGACTGAGATATTTAGAAGAATGAGCCTGGCCTAAAGGAGGAGAAGAAAGGACCATGGCAGGTTCATACTGCTGGTGTGATAACTGAGATGTGCTGCAGGTCTAGGTAGGCAGAGGAGCTGAAACAACTGAGAGAAGAAGTTTCTCTTTAATGCTAAAAGACACTGTTGACACAAGCATTGTTTGGTTTCAGCTGACTTTTAGTAAAAGTAGATTGGAAATTAGCAGATTTCTAATTCCAGCAGCAAGGAGGTGCTGAGCTGCAGGCCAGTGTGAGGAGCAAGGTGGTGGAGGAGTCATGATATATCTGTATTGGGTGATCCAAGCCTATGTTTATTTGACACTAAAGATTTAAAATATAAAGGTTTGTCTTTCTATATGTTTCATAGGAGATGCTATGTAAGAAAAAAATCCTCCAGTCCAACCATAAATTATTTCTATTCAACTGAATCTCCTTTGAATAAATGAAGTATTAGAGTTTTACATTTTAGAATGTATCTCAACGAAAGATCAAGAAGTTTTTGTGACTTAGGGTTACAGTGGCTGCTGTTACAAATCCAGTGAAGCTCATGGAGTTGTAGTAGTGAATCTAGTTCTTAAGATTTTTGCCAGAACTCTGAAATTGTCACACCTCACCTAAGACCACTACTGCTACTTTGCCATGTTCTTTAATTGGTTGCAGAACACCAGGGTTTTAACTTTCTCATCCTGGAAAAGAACTCTCATAGCCTATTAAAAAAGATAATAACAGTAACCAGTGCTTATTTTTACAGATACTTTCCACATGTAAATTAATTGCTGTTAAAGGCATTGAATCTTAATTTGCTAGGTGGCTCGTTTACTTGAGTAGCTGTGTGTGAGGTGGTCAGTTAAATAATTTCCTCACAAATGCTAGTCATTTGGGATCAGGAGCCTGATGGACCTCATTATTTCTCAGTTACTCCTTGGTTAAGATGAATGTCTCTGCTTCTGGCATTGCTCAGCTTCAGAGTGCTGGGCACTTTGGTAGGTGCCTGTGCAGAGATATGGGAAGTGCCTCCAGCAGTGTCAGAGCTCTCCACAAGAGGAACTGAAACACTCCTGGTTTTTAAGAGCTGATAAAGCAGAGGAAACACCACCTTAGTTAATATTGCATTTAAGGAAGTTAGCCAGGGTCATCTTTGGTTCACAAGCTAAGGACACTTCCCAAAGCTACTGTTTTCAGTCCATGGTCTGCAGAGCTCTGGCAGCCAGTGAGTTATTTCTTAAGGTATCTGTGAAAACTGACTTATTCTGTCATGTACACGCTTATTCCTTCAATGGAAAAATTTCAAACAAAAGTTGAAAATGAATGTCCCGAGTGAATACTTTTTTCATGCTTAGAGACAATTTATGTTTCCATATAATATTATAGAAAAACAGAGATTGAAAATAATTTTTAAATATTGTCTTCACTGTTCCAAACTTTTCCATAGGTGACAATCACTCATAAATTCACAGAGCTATTTTTCAGTCAACCCTGCAAGCACTGTATTTTAAATTCCAGCATACTTTGAAAACCACTGAAGAATGTTGCGGAGAAAGGGCATTGTTGTTATTATTTCTCAAGGGTTTGATGTTGGAGCTGGATAAAGATTTGTATGTAAAGCTTTTACATTTGTGTTATGTTGGTGTGAGAGAGCTTAACATCAAAACAAAAGAACTTATTTCTGATTATTCAAAGCAGTAAATCTGCCTCTGAAGTCTAAACTGCAGACTTTTTTTTTACTTCATAGCATGTTGGGGTCTTTTTGTTAATCTGGCATCCAGACATTGTTAACTGGTGTCTAGCTAAACAGGGAACAGATGTTTTTTACATTATTTCTTGTTTATATCCAGTTCCAAGTGAGAGCACTCTTTATGATACACCAGTCATTTCTGAAGGGAGATGTTGTACACACACAGAATTGAGACTAGTTGGATTTAGAGGGTTTTAAACCACTGCAAAACCTTGTGTTAGACATTTCAGGTCAGTTCAAGCATGTCTTAATGTGCCTCTGTTCAAACCTTTCCTTAATCAACTTTAACTATGGAGCTAATTCTGCACTGATTGAAGTTTCCATAAACCCTTTTGTGCTGGCCTTGGTAATTTGATTTCGTACCACACCTTTTGTTAAAGCAACATATTTTAGTGTGTAGACAAGCTGCACAGAACAGCTGCATAATAGCAAGGGCTCAGATGTGGCCATGGTGTGTGAACTGTCAGCCCTCAGAGCAAGTTAGAGGAATGGAGTGTGTCAGCTGCCTGCACCTAATAAAAAAGGGTTAGCTGTAATAAAAAATTAGCTCTTAACTTCTATGCTTTTCTCTTCTTTTGTAGTTTTGCCAAACAACTAGAACCTTGCCTGCTTTTCACCAGGGGTATTTTCCAGCAGTTATGCTGTTTTCCTTTAGCAGGTGCCATTAAGCGCAGCCCAGAATTAGTACTTTGAAAGAACTGAGTTTAAAGCTGTAAAGTTGGTTATTCACTCCAGACCCCTAACTGTTGTTTTGTTTTATTTAATCACAAAAACTAGTCTTCCTTCCTCTAACAAGGCACTTAATTAAGTTTTTAATTTATGATAAGAAGTTAAATGGCACTTGTGACGCTTTTTTAGTGGTTTCCACTTCCCATCCAGATTACAAAAAAAGGTGTGATGGAGAGAGACACGGCTGTCAGCCAGGGGTATTGTAGGTCATGCCAATATTAGCTGGCAGCAGGCCGTTATCCAATTAACATTGCTTCATTGCTGCAAGTAATAGCTCTTGAGTAGATGATTGAGTCATTCATGCTGTAGTGGTACTCAACTTTACTTGAGAAGGAGCCAGTGCTTCATCAAATAGGCTTTTTATTTGCTATTATTACCTGCCTAACTCTGCTAATAGAAGTGCACAGCGAGTCTGCATGGGCAAGCTGAAAGCTGGGCACTGGACAGGAGAGCATGATCGGTGCAAACCACCTTATTCACTTGTTTTTTTGAAAGCTAATGGTGCAGTTAAAATAATGAAAAGACAGAAACAGAAACAGCAAGAAGTAAAACTTCTCAGTGGCATTAGGTTCCTACAGATTGGGAATGAGGTTCTCAACCTTGTTTGCATTTTTTTGATTTGGGGGGTTTATGTTTGAAAAAAACTTTCACCATCCATGAGAGTACCAAATGCCTTTCTCTCAGGTGAGGTTAAACAAAGGTCTTCTGAAGCAGCAGGCCGAGCTTTCTTAGCACTGGTCTGATACCAGCCTTTCTGTTCTTTTAGAAATTTGCTTCCTGAGTAGGTTGGTTAGTTTTACCTGTAGCCCTCAAATTTCTTCAATCTGTTTCAGAGTGACCTTTTTTAGTGCAATGAACTGTGTGCAGGGAATGTTGCCTTTCAAAAGGATTAAACTGAGTTATCTGTGGTGTCCA
The DNA here is from genome assembly GCA_013398175.1 of Climacteris rufus. Classification (NCBI taxonomy): domain Eukaryota; kingdom Metazoa; phylum Chordata; class Aves; order Passeriformes; family Climacteridae; genus Climacteris; species Climacteris rufus. Next base: position 283,194 of record VZRZ01004224.1, read on the forward strand.
GGTCTTCCAAGCGGCAAAGGTAAGCAGCATCTCTTTTAGCATGAGGCTGTGGGATTTATCCTTTGCTATTAAGAGAATGATATTCAAAGTAGATGTAAGCACACACCAAAGGCTGAATTCCTCCACACTCTCACTCCTTTACTGCTGTGAAACCTATCGTTTCCCCACAAGGTCTAATCCTGTGAAATTTGTCATCTGCTTCTTCGGTTGGCATGGGTTGACTCCCTCACATCATTGGTTAAGCTTTGTAAGGAGAAAGGCAGGACAGGACCTCGGATTTGGGATTCAAGGCTGGCAAAAGCTGAGCATGTTGGAAGCAAAGGCATGCAGCAGCACCCTGGGTGGGACTGAGCCAGGCATCTAACATTAGCATGGCTCTTAGCTGACAGGGAGGAGAAATACTGGCAGCTGCTAACCATCCATGCCAACCCACCAGCCTGAGGAAAAAATGCTGGGAATTAGCCAACAAGAGATGATTGTGATGAGGAGAAAATCAAAGGCAGGATGCAGGAGGTCAGCTATTATATACCTTGCTAGCTAAAGGCACTTACTATTCCTTTTTATCTCTCTGGAAATAAACAGTGCTCTCTTACTTTGTCCTTTTCCTTTCTTTGTACTCTCTATATGTATAAATATTATATCTTTGAAGAATGTAGGGACTGAGCTGGGAGTGCTCTGCACAGGAGCATAGAGTGAAAGAGGTGATAAATGTGGGAAAGAGGAGCAAGAGGGCAAGAGGTTTATTTCCCAGCTGGAGGGATGTTTAACACAGTAGGGAACAACAAAAGACCCTTTTTCATTGGCACCCGAGAGATATATTAGGAGTAGCTAAGGTTATCTCTTAGAGAATGGAAAGCAGTAATGTGGTTTTCTCTTTACATGCCTATATCAGCCATTGATGTTCCTCACAGATTGCATCACTGGCCAGAATTATTTCTGCTTTGGCTCAGGAGGTGGCAAGAACCTGAAAGCCACTATCCTCTTCATCTGTGGAGCTTTTTGTAGTGCCAAAGGACTATATCCATCAGACTTGTAATAAAATCGGGCTTCAAACTTACTTATACTCCAACCTTACCTCAGCAATGCCACTTCAATGAGTCCATATGGTTGGGTCTTTGGTTTCCTAAATTCCTCCCAGGGAATGTGTTGTTTTTCATGCTGGCTCGCATTGCCGCTGACCGCACAGAAGGATGACTGGAGGCTGCAGCTCTGTAGTGAGAGTAAAACTGAGCATTTGGATACTCTTTGAGGTCTAACATGGCAGGACACTAATTCAAGAGAAGCCATGAAACAAGTGGATGTTGTTTTATGTGTGTTGCTTACGTAGCACAGTACAAGGTACAAATGATGTACTTTGTTTCTAGCAGATGAACAATAAAACAGAAATGAGATCTTCAAGATGTGATATGAAATTCCATCCATGTATCACTGTGAAGGCTTCCGGCACTGCCTGATTTTTCGTGCTGCAAGTGTGATGACGAAACTAGCCACATACTTTTCATGCCACGTAGTGTAACTTCCATTATTTTCTGATGAGGGCTGTCTTGCTATTCAAAACATTCTCTGATCTTTTCAGGTGGAGAAAAGCAAAATATATCTATGTTGTGGTGAGAGCTAGGCTTCAAAAAGCAAAACAAAAGTCACGCATACATGCATGTTAAGGAGAGAAAATCTTGCAGTAATTCCTTTCCCTCCCTTTGGCAGTAGCTGTACAATTTATTTATTCAAGTAGGCATATCAAAATGTACTGTTGAAAGGGACAGGGAGATGAATGCGCAAAATAGAATTCACCACTGCAATAAATTGACTCAATTTTGTTGCCTTTGTTAGACTCCTGCGTGCCACTATGGCTCAGTTGACTGCCTGATTGCACTCGCTAGTGCAAAGGCAGTTTGCAGAGTGGAAACTTTCTTGGTCAAATACAGCAAGCATCATCTAAAATGTAAAAGATGTCCCAAAGAGTAAGTCCTATGTTAAGGGCATGAGCAGAAGTAATAAGGATTGTAACAGGAGGTGGGTTGGTTTTGTTTGTTGTGGGGGTTTTGGTTGTTTGTTTAATTTTGTTTTTATTTGATGTATTCAAATGTATATGAATGAAGATGAGATGCCTGAGCCATGACTGTGCCTCTGCTCTTTGAGCACTCTGGCCCTGCAGACTGGAAGGTCTCTCCCTCTCCTCCTCCTCTACTTATGATTCTATTTGCTTTATCTCCCTCTAAAAAAAGTTTTAATTTCTTTAACAACTTCAGACTAGGTATCTGCTTTTCAAAGAGTCCAGAAATACAGGCTGAGCATTTGACTAAACAGACAGGTCAGGCCCAGTTAAGATACCTGTCAGCTTCAGGACATCAAACAGCACAACCTGTAAGGCACTTTCTGATTCCAGTACCAAGTTTTGTTCCCAAGAACCAAAGAAAATAAGATCTTTATCTTCATACAGCACTTTCTGACAAGGATTCCCTGGTGAATAATGTCAGACTAACTGTTTTTCTCAGCTACTAGTGAAATTGAGCATGTTGCAGGTTGGAATATTCTGTGTATTCAAACGATGCATTGCAGCAGTCAACAAACATTAAGCCTACGAAGTAAGGTTCAATTTGGAAGTGAAATATGGGTTTTAGGTGAGCAGGAGTCAATTGAATCGTACTTGGATTTGGGAATGGTAGGCTCTTTGTGAATTTTACAGGTTTGGGTTTTTTAGAGGAAGAAGTAGACACACTTTCTGTTAAATTTGATGCAAACTCTGAAGAGCAAAATGTCTGGTTTATTCCAAGATTCTTGTGCTGTGATGAATTTTCATCTGTCCCACTTTGATGAGAGACAGCCAGCAAACACCTCTGAGTCCCAGTGCAGTTTAACACTACTAAAAGCTTTGTCCTTGGGCACTTTATTTAGTTTAATAAAATAAATAAATAAATAAGAGCAGCTGTAGTTGGTCAAACAACAGATCTGTCTAGCCCAGGCTTGGTTTGTTTTAAGAAAAGGAGTTTTAATTTCTCTGAAAGAGCTTGAGAGGAGGCTTGTGTGGTTGTTTAAAGACTTAAATGAAAAGAGAGTATCAGGCATATCTCTAGGAAGCGTGTTGTAATTTACTGGGGAAATATAGCAAGAGAGCCACTGGCAGTTGTTTTGAAGCCAGATTAAAAATCAACTGAAAAATCTGACGTGTTTTTAGCAACAAATTGTTCAATGATATATGTGTGACTACACATTGTTTCACAACTGTAAAGCAAATGGCCTTTGAGAGGGACAAAATTTAGACACCCCTTTAAGAAATGTAGTGCTCAGTACAGGTGTAGTTCAATATAATTTAATAGCCTAAAATAAGATAAATCAGATTTTTAATAAACCTTTGTCTCTCACTTTGTTCAATCTGACCTTGAAAGAGCTTATGGCATCAAAGTGTGCAGTTTAACTGTCTGTTTCCCACACAGAGAAGTAGTTGAAATTTTTTTTCTTTTTTCTTTTCTGTTTTTGTTGGTTTGATTGTTCATTTGTTTGTTTCAGAAGCCTTTAAAAGACTTTGTGGAGAAAATTGATTCGTAATTGAAATGGTACCCTGCTGCTCGCTGGGGGTCCACAGTCAAAGTAGCTGTAGCTGGGCTGAGAATGGCAGAAAACTGCAATACTAAACTTTAAGTAAAACCAATATATAAACAAGGTGTCAACAAACAGCTGGAACTGAGAGGTATCAGCTCTGAAGTTAAATAATGGTAACATAAAACCTTCAGCAGTAGATTTCTGAGGTCTCTTGTGACCAAATAAAATACTCTCTGCACATGCTGGAGTGGAAGTTGATGCATCAGATGGGAATTACAGCACAGGTCTGTGCATCAGGTCAGTGATGATTAAATCACCTTGTGTGAACCACTCAGCAGTGTTTACCTCTCTCTAAATGCTCTGGTTCACATTACCTCACACGAAGGTGAACAGACTGACCCACAGCTGGCACAGCTGCTGGTTCCAGACCAGCCCATGTGCCTGACCCAGAGCTTCAGGCTTATCAGTTCTCATCCAGAGTTTCAGTCTCGTTTTCTTCAATGTGTATAAGGCATTGAGGAGTTTGTTGGACTAGCTGCAGCTTTTCTCAGGATGATTGGGATAGGATGGAGCTGCTTGCTGCCTTACCTGGGTGACTGGTCCTGGGTGACTGATGGGTTCTGCTCTGTGTCCCCTGCCAGTGCTTCCTGCATCACTCCTGAGGTCCTGTTCACTGCCATTGACAACAACTGCTGAAACTACCACCTCCAAGAGGAAAGTAGACTTGGAGGCATGGAGCAGATCAGAAAGAGCCTGTGAATTGCTACAGACGTCCTGTCACTCACCAGGAGACTGGGGCACTTTGAGGATGCTTAATTAGGAAATGTTGCTTAAGTGGCAAGATTTGCAGACTATCACCTATATTCCAAACAATAGGCAAGCAGGTTTCTAGCAAGACTTAATCTCTCCCAAAGAGAGCTACTCATTCTTGGCAAGTGGGAGCTGTAGGTTTTCAGGACATTCAAAAACGGAGCATCTTTCTTTTAGTGTTGAAGGAACCATATTTAGTTGAGTATATATTGCACCTGGTCCGCATCATTCCCTGCAGCAGCTGCTCATCATTTCAGAGCAACACTTTAGAGAAATGGAAGTGTACAGACTTACTGTAAGGATTGCAGAGAGATTTGGCAAGTGTGAGCCAGGATGGATTCATGGGCGCTGTTGTGTTCTCAGTGCTTCCTTCTGTTCCTGCAGTGTCAGATGTACTTCCCAAAGCCTAAGGTGGGTTTCTGGGGGTAGTAAAAGAGAAAGGAGACCATCCAAATTAATGAATTGGCCCTGAAAGGGACCTGAACAGTGCTAATAGTTTAATAGTTAATAGTTTACATATGGGCATCCAGTGTATTGTACCTCAAACACATGGTAATAGTCTGCTTGAAATTTGCTTGCTTCCAATTGTAATAGGACCAGATTCTCTCACCTCTGCATATACCTCTTACTTTATGTAAGGTTGGATGCGAATGCAGTCTGGGGTAATGTTTCAAGGTTTAAAAAGAAGATTTAAAGAAAAGAGAACTGTCCATGCAAACTTTACCAGCACAGTTCTTGGTTTCTGGAAAAAAATGGTTTTAATCAAGTGGTCCTGGATTTTTATGAGACTGTCGTCTGGGAGGCTGAGACTACATTTCTGGCTTGTAAAGAAAACTTTTGCTTCTGAGGAATGGCTGGGGTTCACTTACCTTTGAAATTCAGGCCTGTCATTCTCTGTTTCAAGGGCCTGCAGCTAGTAAGAGACAAATCTTAAACAACTCTGAAAGCAAAATATCTTTTAGTCTCTGACCAGCAGTCGTAAAACATGCCTAGCCACTTCTCTGCCCAGATACACAGACAGCCTTCAGAAAAAAATTGCCTATGAGAGGATTCTTGGTCAAATGAAAACAGAATAAGCTCAAGTTGTTTCCTGTTTCCTTCAAAGGATGGTGTTGGAGCCAGTAACCTTTCAAGACAGGAAAAAGCTGTGGAGAGACAAAACCTGACAACTTCCCTTCAGATCTCCATAGAGGACTAGTACTCATTTCTGCTTCTGGAAGGGGAAGATGGACTTGAGGTGGATGGGTCTCCAGCCATTCCATCTGCCTGTTGAATTCAACTATTTTTTAACCTTATTTTTGTCTGACTGCACATTCTCATGTTGTGTCATGGATGGCTTTCTGCATATGGCAATTTTGTTGGGACATAAAGCTAAATCAAGCAGTTTCTGTCTATTCCTTGAGTGTGCTAGTTTTCAGGAGACTGAACACATCAAACCATGTTTTAATGGGTATGTTTTAAATGTCTGAATTAATTTGTCAAATCCAAGGCACAAAAACCAGAGAGTTGCCTGTCTTTTGTAAGAGCCATCTATCCTTGTCATTTTTGCCCAGTTTACATAAGCAGTAGCCATGGAGGTCATGTAATATCTATACCATCGTCCAAGGAACTGAAGAAGAAAGAGATATCCGTGACATATATAAGCATTGGGGCATTCTACAAAGAAACATCATTACAGCATTTACAAGGTCATCATAGCATTCAGAAAGCAGAAGGAGTTGGTTTTGGTAGTGGCAGAAGCCTTTAAGTCACTAACTCATTTTCTTCTGTCCCTGTCTTCAATGTATCTTGCAGCTGGAGGACTGAGAAGAACACCCAGTAAGGGCTACCTCAGGCTTCATTTAGTTTTGCTTCCTTTTCAGAGATGAGCCTAATCTTCCCTTGTATGTTTTATTTCACTGTGATGCATGATCTCTCCAATTGGAAAACTCAGTTGAGAGGGCATATGCAGGTCAATTGTTAAAGACAAGTATTTGATCATGTTTCTGGCCTTTGTCTTCAGCTGGTGGTTCATAGCTGATGTGATCGTAGCAGGAGCTGTGCTGGATCTCCACAAGAAGCTCTATAGAGCAGACAGGCACTGCACACATAAATTGCTCTTCAGAAGGTTTCAAGTCAATCCCAGCCCTGGAGTCCCAGACTGTTGGCATCATCTGCTCTTGCACTCTCATCTTAGTTCTCAGTTATAGTTTTAATCTGAATTATTTGACCAACTTACAGTTTGGGTCTGTAACTGCATTTCTGCAGAGGAATTAGCTGAAAGGCTGTGACCATTCGTGGTCGTTTCTTGTCTCTGTTCTTTCTACCTCTTGGTTGAATGATAAGGTGGTAGTAAAGACGTCTCTAAATATTCTCTTCCAAGAATGAATCTTTTACTCACATCTAGGCTTTTCCCAAACTGCTCTGATTGTGGGTAGAGGAAAAGAAAAGATCAGGTGTCATATGTGTTCTCCAGAGACTTCAAAGGTGTCTTTGTTATTGTAAATAGCAGAAGAAATCAAAATGGTTGTAACTATTTGACCAAATACTACCGTACCAATACTGCAGTTTTCTTAAAGCCAAGGTTTTCATGAGGCCTTTCTGTAATTAATTGTCTGTACTATCTTTTTTTTAATTTAAGGAAAGGGAGAAAGTAATTCCATTTGCATATTGCAACCCTTGTCCATCTGTCAGATCGGTGTGTATTCACAAGAATTAATGAATGCCTGTTTCAGATTTCTCCCCTTAGAACAAAGGTTACTCCATCATTGTCCTCAGAAAGCTTTTGGACTAGCTTGCTTTGGTGTGTGCGTGCCCTTTTTTTGGTGCCCTGCTGAGTACCCTATTGAGACTGTAGTAGTGATCAAAGGAGCAGAAGGAGGTTTGGAGATAAACCCTGTTCACATGGCTAAAACTCTGTAAAACCACCACAGTGATCTGCTGGAGGGCGATGGAGAGCTGGGCTCTCTGTTGTGTGCTCCCCATGCCCATCTCTGCTGGGGTGAACCAGCTGTTGCCCTGCCACCTCTGAACATGGGATCCTCCAACACCAAATGTGGGAAGGACTTGGACTCTTCTTGTTCTTCAGGAAAGCAGCCACCCCTGGGCAGGCTGGCATTTCCACACCCTCTTTATGCACGTAATACTGGCTTGTAAATGTTCTTGCTCAATCCTATCAGCTGCATATCATTCTATTCTGGGGAAGGTGAGAGCACTGCTGGAAATTACTCAGCTCCAAAAGGTGCCAGCTTTACTCCTTTTACCCCCCAGAGTTAGTCCTCGCTTTAGGTTTGTCTGGCAGCTACCATACAAAGGGGAAACATCACTTTTTTAAAAACAGCGATGAAAAATGCCATGGCTGCCCATCAAATGAAGACATTTGTCCCTTGGAGTTTATATGGCTGATGAGCTCTTTGCACTTCAGCAATGCTCTGTTTTGCCAGGGGTTTTTAAAGGTCCCTGAGAAGCCTCTACAGCAAATGAAGGAACCTTGGCAAGATCCTGCATTACACTATGCCCTGCCCAGCATTCCTGTAGTTCTTGCCATTTCCTGCTTCTTACAACATGGCTGTGGCTTTGGATGGCAAGCACATTCTCTATTTTCCAAAATAATGATGTTTTTAATGTCTTTATCTGTGAGGGTTTTACTGTGTACAGTGCATTTGCACAGGGGCAGGGGGTTTTTGTTTTGTGTGATTATGTGCTGGTTTGTGACTGTTTTATTTCCCCTTACATCCTCCTTCCCTCTCTCCTCTACCTGAAACATTGAATTAAATCTAACATAGCAATACTTTTAGACCGAGGCGACACTTGGCTGTGCCAGTTCCCCAGTGGCTTTAAACTGCTGGCTGCAACACTGCAAACAAATTCAGACCCTGGCTTGGCCAGCAGTTCCCCCCAGCTATCTGCATGTTTGCTCTCCAGGCTTTATTTTACCTACACTATTGGAGACTCTGGAGTCACAGCCTATGTCTCATTGTTATGCATGGATGGGAAATATTCCTGTACTTATTTGCATTCATTAGCTGTTGGGAGCTCCTCTGTTGAGGTCTCTAGCCTTGTTTTTACAGTGCTTTTGGCAGTGTTTCTGCACTTGGTGTGCGAATTTTTATGATCTGTTGCATGTTATTCATGCAATTTCCTGCCCTGTAATGGTATCAGTTTTCCAGACACAGAGGAATACAAACGAAAACCCAGGAGCCTGCATTAGCATAAAATGTCCCAGTTCTGTCAGTTTGATTAATTTGTCTCTTTGTCTCCACTCTATATGATAAGTGCTATTAATGGTTGCAACACTTCATATGTCAAAGTCTTTCTTCCTAATGACTTGAAAATGTGGTTTATTTCCCCCTTTTTTGTATTATTTTTCTCATTTAGCATTCCACTCAAGTATAGGTTTATGCCATGCTCTTTCATTATCTTACTGGTTGCAGCACTGGAGTGATTACATATGGTGTAGGGTATGAGCAAAGATGCGATCCCAGGGGCAGCAGCTGCTGATGCAAGCTGAAAATAGATCCAGCGTATGCTCAGCACTTTTCCCAGAGGTCTTTTATTTATTAGGAACAGTCTTGGTACAGGACAGCTCGGACCCTCATTTAGCAGGATGACTTTTTGCCTTTCAAGAACAGTGCAGTGACTTTGCTCTATTTACTGACTGCTGTGTAATTTTTTTTCACCATCTCCTATGGAAGCAGAGTCTTTACCTAACATAAATTGTAATATAATCCTGATTTATAATGAAGTCAAGAAATGACAGGCTCCATTTGAAGTAATGGAACTTGACAGATCTAAGGTTTAAATTAAATAATCCTATTTGTAAGACAGCATTTGTACATGGTACACTGATTTAAAATGAACTTCAGTTCTTCTTCAGTGAATCCTTTACCATTCTCTGTGTGTTGCCTTCCACAGAGGGTTTTTGGGGGACAAAGTTCATTTGAAGAGAGCAATTCTGTCTTTGAAAATGTGTATGGAACAATACATTATTTTCTTTCCCAAAGTTCTTATGAATTGTTTCACAGAAGAACACTTTAATTACAGAGGAAAAAATAATGTAGGTCACTTAATCAGGGCAAGCCACATCTAACCTGCTTCGGTGGCCAGAAGAGGCCAATTGCTGAGAATGAAGAGAGGGAGGATGCTGGAGGGGAAATAGTGAGAAAGGCTGTGGTTCGACTCTTCCCCTCCCAGGAGCAGTTCATTCTAGCAGCGATTTCTATGAAGGGAGAAGGTCACCTCCTCCTTGCTGTCCTTCCCTCACAGCTGGCAGAGGGAGATACTTGAAGATGATGTTTCCCCCTGCCTCTTCACCCCACTTTTCTTCCTCTGCCACTGTCGTACCAGTGCAGGCAAGGAGAGCCCCGGGGTGTGCAAATGGAAAGGTGGTCCTGCCGTGGCTGCTGGAATCCGGCCGTAAGCAGAGAAGTGGGGGTTGGTGGAACAAGAGGCTTGCAGAGGAGAAAAAGACACCGGGCAGGGAGCGTGAGATGCTGCAGAAATTATCAAAAAGGGCAGTGGGATAAAAACACTAAAGGTACAGTGCAGGATTTTTTTGGCTCTCATCGAGTAAAGCCATTTTAGAAAATGCCTCCTTCCCTTTTCTCTAGCTCAGCATCGCAGTTTTGCCTTCCTTTCTAGCAGTATTAAGTTGTGGCTGACCTCTCCATCATCTTATTTTCCCCTCCATCATCTAATTTTCCCTCATTCCTGGCAGGGATGTGGCCCTTTCCTCAGGAGTCTGACAGATGCTCTCACCCTGGGCCGGCCTCACACGCTCAGGCAGGAAGGTCCCAGTGTGCATGTTCAGATCTGTGATGTGCCTGTTCTTACCATGTCACCCTGCCACCATCACCCCTCTTTCCTGGGAAGACATGGAAGGTGTCGGAGGGCAGGGTGGTCCCTGCCCCGCAAGGCCCTGCTCAGAGGAGAGCAGCCTCTCCCACACTGGGGCCATGAGAACCATCTGCCCGGACTGGAGCCTTGGCACCGTGGCAGCCCCACACTGAGGGGTTTCAGGACCAAGTAGCTTCTTTTGCCTTTTGTAGTGAGCTCCAAAAAACAACAGACATTGAAGAAGATGAGATGACTGCCAAGTAGGGTATTGCCTGGGCACTGGGGCTGGAGCCCAGCCTGGGGACATGGGGCAAGAGGCTCTTGGTTCCCTGTCCTGCTCTCAATGAGATTAAGAACTCTTTTTGTCATGGTTAATAACTTCTATTAATTAGAAACCAAGCCCAGTCTCCCCACTGCATTCAAGAAAGGCCAGCACTTGAGAATATCACTAAGGAATGGGAGGAGAAACAAGCTCACAAAGCCAAAGTGGTGCAGGCCAGTGGAAAAGATGAAGGGCAGGGAGAATTCATGCCGCATACATGGCATTGATGTCATGTGGCCCCTTGCTTCTCATCTGGGGAAAAAAAACAGTGAGGCCCAAGAATAAAAGTCCATCAGGAGGTTTTAGATTTGCTGCTGGTAGCTTGCTTGCTGCCTCATCTCCCTCCTCCAACAGACGTGCATGGTTACAGGCATGGCTTTCTGTTCACTTGGAATTAATGGGATTATATACAGTGGGAAAGGAGGTGGGGTACAATGAATTCTGCAAATACAGAGCCTCAGTCTGTGCTGCTTGATCTTTAGAAAAATATAAATAAAATAAAATAGCAAGAACCAGTTTCAGTATGCACATAAACTGGTTTTCATTGCTCACAGCACACATAAATACACGCTGGTGACTGAGGCAGCAGAGTAATACTTTGCTGTTCATTATTTTATCAGACAGTGATAATTGTAGTTAATATTTTCTTAGTAGTGTCTCTGAGAGTTTATTTATGCTGTTAATAATCTGAGCAGCTGTAATGATGCTGGCTGCCAGAGCTGTAGCCTTTTAGAATCACTCTAGTGTGGTGATGATACGATGGTAATAGAAATCCAAGGAGAAAACGATCTTTTTGGAGCAGATGGGGCTAATTCAATCCCTTTCACACACGTTCACGTTATCTAGTCTCTTTCTCACACTTGCATGCGTGGGTGCACGTGAGCATATGTAGTCACACACACACACACACACAAATAGCTGTAAAGTCCCAGCTTCCACCCTCCGAGGAAGTCAGGCTGGAACTGCCATAATTTTTCTATGTGAAGAGTCTTTCTGGGGTTTCTAGAGTAGATGGTATTTTCTACCCCTGGGTTTCTGGGTAGAACTTAAAATTATCATTTATGAAGCAGAAGGGGGAAAATCAATTCCTAGGGGACAGCCTGGAGCAGGGAACAAGGTTGTGGCTGCACTGGGATGCCATTGCCTACCTCTCCCATCTTTCCCTGCCTTTGACCTCTTTACTACAGGTCACTCCTGCTAAGCTTGCTCTCCTCTAGGGACTGAAAGAGCCATTTACCTTTTGCTCATAGCAGACATGAAATCTCAGCAAGAAGGCAAATGCCTACAATTTTTTCTGGTGGGATTTACAGAGCCTAGTTAACCTTTTGGGCCACTGAGAGAAGCGTTAACTGCTGCTCATGGAGGATGGGAGGGGACCAACTCTGCCAGCTCAGCAGTGGCTGGTTCTCCTTGCAAACCTGCATTGCTGAGCTGAGCAGACATCATTGATGAAATGTGAACACCCAGCAATGGAACAAAAGTCACCGTAATCCTCACATCTGCTAGGAGTCATGCAAGAACAAAAACAAGGTGATCACAGAAAAACTGTGTGTCCAAATACCAGAAATGAAATGGCAAGGCAGAGGAGCAGAAGGAAAACTGGAACAAATACAACATTTGGCAGGTTTTGTTTTAAAAATAAGGTGCCTGCAGGAAGTTGGGACATTTGTACAGGGTTTCAGCCTACCAGTTAATAATTGTAATTGCTTGGTGGCATTGTGAAGTGCGATAGTAAAGCTTTTTATATTCAGTTCCATCCACAGTTCAGCAAGAGCATCTCTGGATTTGAAATGTTACAGTATTTGCTGGGCTGCACTCTCTGCTGCCCCAGTGTAAGGATGGCAGTGATTTTATCTGCTGTGCCATGCCAGCACACAGTAACAGGCAGAGCCAGAAGCACAGGCATTGTCAGCCCTGTGGAAAACCCAGCAGAGCATCCGTGAGCTGCATCGGATGTTACCCAGCCCTGTCTCCTGAGCCTGCTTCTCCTCCAGCTCCTTTGTCTTCTGATTTAGTGCTCTTCCTCAGAGTGCAACCTTGTATTTTTTTTAATCGTATCTGACAGAGCCTGCTTCTTCTTCTCCTACACTGCACAAAGTCTAATAGTAGGGCTTGTAGTGAGGTGGCTTGCTGTGAAGTATTCCTTGTTTTTATAAAGTAATTACAGTGTATTTAATGCACTGTGTATTTAATACACTATTACATAGTCTGTACATACAAATACATTCGGCTATGCCTGAGAAAGAGGAGTATTGGTGAATTTACTAGTCTTGGAAATTTTTCAGTGTTGTGTTTACTTGTATATTAATTACACCTTTGGAAACTGAACCACTCCTCTAAACACCCTCTGAATTAGCAAATTTCTACATGCATCTTCATTTCCTGCTTATTTTGATGTTTCCTAATGTAATTTGGAGGCTTCTAGAGATTCTTTCTTCATTCTAAAAGTTCTCAAACTGCTTTTGTTTTCTTTTTCTACCCACTTTGGCTCATGATATGCACCTAAACAGATCTGTCACAGACTCCTCTCTCAAAATTTATATTCTGTGAAAGCTTTCCCACTCCTTCCTCACCTCTCCTCACTGCTAACACTTTCTCTTTTTTTCTTTCTTTTTTAATCCAGGGGTCAGTTTAATTTTCCTTTTGCAAAAATGTGGGACTGATTTTAATTTTAAATTACAGTTGCACTCTAATTTTGATGATGCTTTTCTTTAAAATCTGTTCTTTTTTGCTTGTTTCTTCTGCACTGGTTTCAGCATGGCACCCAGGGAGAGAAGGCAGCATTTCTGCTGAGCCACTCTCCTGTGTCATCCTTTGTTACTGTGTTCCAGGTTTCTCAAGGTGCACGTTGCACTGGAAAAGTAAATGTATTTGCAGATATCACAGCCGTATTTCCCTTTGTTTTATCTTCCAGTTCATGCCTGAGTGTTTAAACAGCTAATTAGTGTAGCTGTTTTTTCACATGCATTTTGTTGATTCAGTTATGTTATAGCCATGTTGTCTCTTTAGAGAAATGGTTGTTTGATACATCCTCGTCTCTAATTTTCTTTTTAACACCTTCACCCAGAGTCTCATCTCAGCAAAGTTATCCTCCAAGCCTTTTCACCTAGGCTTGCCTGCAGGTACTCTCTTGGCCATAATGTGGAATTTTCTGTGTTCTTGTTATGCCTGGACAACCTCTGACATTGGCAACATACCCCAAGGCACCGAACTACTTAGGAAAAAACAATAAACTGGTGTTTGACTTCAAAATGCGTTCCTGAGTGAGGTTTTAAATAAGGACTCTGACAGGTTTCACGTAGCAGGTTTGCTTGCAGGGGTTTAGAAGTTTCCCCCTCCAGTGCAAGCGCTGTTTTGCCGAAGGTATTGCGCTGCTGTGAGGTGGCAGAGGGAGGTGCAGCACAGACCTGCCTCCCATAGCTGCCCAGCTTCTCTGTGGCCCAGAGGAGCAGCCATGCAGGCAAATGTCCCCTTTTGCTCAGCAAACTGCTGTGAATGCTAAAACCTAGGGCTGCCCACTGGGTGCATCTGGCAGAGACCAACATTTAGAGTAGATGTGATGCAGGCAGTGCATCCCTGCTATGAAAGAGCACTGCATCTTCTTGTGCTATAGCCTTTCAGTTTTGTAAGTGTATTCATCGATGTTGGGCAAGATGCCTGCTGTTTCCTGCACTGAAATGTGTCAGCAGCAAAGTATTGAGGCTTATGCCTTGCGATTTCTACTTTCCTTCTCAATACACAGTGTATTTTCTGAAAGGTGTGGCAAATTCAACAAATTACTTTCCCCTCAGAAATTTGAAAGATGCTGAAAATGTGCAGGGATACTGTCAGGATTTCCAAAAGTAAATTCTTTGCTTTGATTTGAAACCAGTCTCACTTTTGAAAGGTTGAAAGAATTTCAATTTGGCTTCAATAACTCTGAGATTAAATAAAACTAGAAGTTGTGGATTAAAATAAGCATTGCAGTTGGATAAGAGATTATTTTTACTTTTACTAGGCTCTATTTTATTTTTTTTATTTCTTAGATACCTTCTGACTCTCTCTCTTCCCCTTTGGTTCCTCTGACATTATTTGCCCCAGACTTAGGACCCAGGGTTTTTGAGGATGCTTCAAAGCTGGGGCCATTGCCCAGTGAATTTGATTCAGAAAACCCAAGCATGTGGGTGCCTCAACTCTTACACTCCACCCATGAGTCATGTGCGGTCGAACGCTGACATAACCAATAACATGGTCATCGATCCAGTGCCTGTTTACGCCATCTTTGCACTTGGCAATCAATTCCAAGCCACTTGCCTCACCGTCAGCACTGACGCACTTCTCACGGAGCAGTGGACACAGTTTGCAATTATTGTTTCCCATCCTCGAGGCGAGTCTAGCATGAATGACTTCTCCTTCCTCCCCGTCTCACCTCCTGCGGTCACACCTGCCACGTTGGAATGCTCTGCGGGCGCTGAGGGATATCGGTCTCTCCTTCCCTTTCAGGTGCAGAAGGAAGAGGCTCTTTGAAATGTTCGTGCTGGCTCTGGATGTCTTTATTATGGCACAGAGAGGAAAATAAGAAGTCACCTCGTTTCCCTCTTTCAGTCTGTAAATACTGTCACACAGTCAGGCAGCGCTTCTAGTGTAAATTTGTTGTCTGCCTAACATCTGGAACTTCAGGAGGGAAGGCTGAGTGAGGCATTTGTAGGATTTTTTCTTTTGAAAGCACAAAATTGGAAGTTGGACAAGCACTTCCAATGTGGCATCTTTCATAAAAGTACCGCTAAGGGGAGTTAAGCATCTTCTTGAAGCTCTCAGCCTGACAGCCTCAAGAGGCTGTTGTGGAGGATGCACTGGAAAGATACCAGGATACCTGTTAGTTCACTCATAGTGTGGCTTTGCAGATGGCAGCTTTTCCAGGGAGACTTTTGAAATCAATAATTAGGTAATGGGCCTCCTAAAGAAAGGAGCTGTGTGTCCAGTTTCTCTGTTCCCCTGGTGTGAGTTCATGCCCAGGGAATGCATGGTGGCAGTGTTATGACCTCCCACCCCTGCAATGTGATGTGATGAGGGAGAGACCAGTTTGTCACTTGGGCTTCAGGTTACTCTCCTGCACAAAATTTGTGTGCACTGTCTGAAGAGGCAGAATGTTAAACTGGGGCTGGCAGGGTATCTGCTTAGTTTAAAAAATGTTTTCAGAGGGAAAATAAAGCCCTCTCGTTGTCAGTCTTCTCCATCAGCAACTTGTACATTCCTCTCTTGTTTAAAAGCTCAGATAATACAAATACCAGCATCTGATGCTTCTCACCCAAGTGGAATTTTAAAGAGTGATTACTCATTTTAGGAGCTCCACAGCTTTATGAGCAGATAAGGGAAATATATCTGTAAGTGGCTGGTGAGAGAACATTTAAATGCTGTTAAAGAGGGGAGATGCAGTAAAATACTGGTGTGGCATTGGCTTAAAAAAGTACTCTGCTGATTATCATCTCTTCTGATTTTTTCCTGCCTCCTGCATGTTCCTGCCTTATGTAAAAGGATCATGGTTTCAAAACAATTCCTGCCTGTGTGCGTATATAGGAACAAACCATGATGTCTGAACACCATTGGTTTTGCACATGTGACTGACCCGTTTGAGCCTAGTAATATACTTAAATCTTTCAGAGAATTTTCCAAAACCAAATAAGCTCATGCTAGAAAAAATCCAGGCTTCACCATCCCAAGTAAAAATAACCAAGTAAATAACCAGGAAGTCTCTTATTCTTAATGGAATAACAGCTTTGGTGACTGATTTTGGTTATCAGATTACACTCTGAAAATAACTTCTGTGCTATACTTGCAATTGGCTGTAGAAGAAAAAGAATACACTGTGTGCTAATTTTAGCAAATAAGATTAGAGTTAATATTTAATCCCAGAGACCTTCTTCAGGCTGTGGAAAAAAAATAGCAGCAGTTAACTGTCACTAATCTTATCTCCTATTTTTCTAGCATGTGTTTGATTATATAAGTTGTAGTGCTAGGAACATGCTGGCTGAGAGGAGTTTGTGGTTTGCTGGCTACATGCTTGGGCATATCAGACGACTTCAGGGCTGAGATGAATCAAAAAGGTCCACACATGCCTTTAGACTACAGCAGCAACACTGGAAGGTCAGCAAAACGGGTACCACAGTAGGCCTGCCATGAAACAGGATGTCAATAACAGATTGATCTTGAGTTCTTTAAGAAACAGTTACATTTCTGCAATGTTTCTACCCAATTGTTTTAAATAATACTTAGTTTGAGATGCGATATTCAGCATGTGAGGTATGATTCAATTTTCCTTTCTTCATTCCCCACAAAATGGCTTAGTAATTGAGTCAATGTTTGGAAATTAGAGCTGAGGGGTTTCTAACTGTTTTTAGGTGCCTGATGATGAATTTAACCCAAAACCAAACTACTAAAAATATAAACCATAAACCTACAAACAGCTTGCATGCTTCACAACAAACCTCTCAGTGCTCCTATTGATTTCAACAAGTCTACTCAAATGCATAAAGATAATAACATGCACCTGCTCTGCTCTGTCAGGACTTGTGTGCTCTCAGTGGGTCTGAAGGTCTCACCACCTAAATTACCCCCAATTCAGTAGGATTTAGCAACTAATGTTCTGCAGATTTCATTGTATCCCCGGAGGGGAGGAGAGGGCTCTGCCCTCTCACTCCGCCACCAATGAGCTTGTTCTTTGCATGTGCCCCAGGTATGCTTTATTTGAAAAGGAACAATTGCATGTGCATTTGCTGTTGAACTTTATTGCTCTTTTCTAGCAGATCATTGGCGCTGTGCCCTCATTAACACAGAAATTAACTCTGAAAAAGTCTACTAATTTAAAGCCCACCTCTCCAGAACAAGGTTGTGCTTTGTTAGTTTTCCTTTGCAGTACCCAGACTTTAAGTATCCATCATCTTCCCTGGAAAGCTTTCCAAGATCTCTCTGCATTCACTGTTAGGTTAAGAGTCAGGAAAAAATCCCTACATTTTCATTTCTTCTCGCTGCAAACACCAACAGCGCCCCACAGCAAACTACACAGTTCTTCTCTGTTCTTGATGTTAGTTTGCATCAGATTACTGTAAACATTCCCTTGCGCCATTTTAGATACTGCCTTGCCAAGTTTTACATTCCTACATGTTTACAGTGATCTTTTCTTGCCCTTAATCAGTTTTCCCCTCTTTAAATTGAAGTCAGACTTTGCTGGCATTTTGCAGGGGTTGACCTTCCTCGCTGCAGATGGAGCTTTTCATACAGATGCCATTCCAAGTGGGGTTACCAGACATCCATGTTTCCCTTGGAAACAGCCTTCCCTCCCACCCCCTGTAAGAAATACTGTCTGTGCAGAATTGGAGGATTTTGTCTATTTGTCTGGGATTTTGAGACATCTGGAAGTCTGGGCAGCTCGCTAATGAGCATGCACTGATGAACTCTGCAGCGTACAGTGAGTCAGGCCCATCCACAGAAATGTCAGACCTCTGCGTGTGCTCTGAGGCCACATCCCCTGTGTTCAGAACTACGTGGAGGCCTCCGTGGCGTGCTTAATCAGCCCTCATGGAGGACACGGATACAACGGGGAGCCAGAGGGAGTTCACGCGCAGTGCTGTGTCTCCCACGGTTCCTGTAAGTGTGTGTACAGCTATATTTAAAATAGAATTTCTGACCTAGAAGTCCCTTACAAAAATACAACGTTCCCAATGTGGAAGTGAGCTAACCCTCCTTCTAATTTTAGAGTAGTACGGGCCCAGAACTAGAAGAATGCTTTGCTATTTGCATCTGTGATGCTGCCTTCTTTACTAGCATTTCTCATTGCTGACTGTCTTCTCAGCTTCTTATTCTCCCATCTGATAATGACCAATATTCTTTTCCTTTAATTAGCCAGTTTTTCTTTAATAACCAACCAAAAAGGGAAGGTAGAGAGTCTAACAACAATACAACTATTTCTCCAAAAGGAAAAAGCATTACCCGGAATACATCAAGGAAATATAATGAGATGTGATGGAGGAAAATAAGAGAAATATTTCCTCACAAGAAGGTTTTAAGTAGAGTCTGGCAATGATCTCCCAAAGGAAGTAGTGGAAGTCTGGTCACTTAAATCAATTAGGACTAACCAGAGCATCGTGCTCCACAGGACGCTGTAAGGACAAAACCAATGTCAAAGTGAACTAAAATAGACTTTGCGTGCTTGTTTTCTGCAGGGCTGCTGTCTGTATTTTGCTGGTAAATTCAATATGGCTAATGCTGATTCACAGCTCTCTTGATAGTGATCATATCATTGCATTGTTTCCAGCCCATTCCTCAATATCCTAAACTCATGACGGCATGGACATACAAAACACATCCCCTGGCTCAGCTGTCTCAATGTGAAAAACAAGAGGCAGATAAAGGCTGAGAGAAGTTGTTTCCTTCCACCTTAGCAGTGGTCAGCCTTGTTATCACCACAGCATGGAATTGACACAGACCTCCCTACTGCACACTGAGCACGGTGTACCCATGGCAGCATAGCAGAGGCAGGAGCTGCATGTGGACTTGGTTTCTTGGATTGCTGTAGAGCAAGAAGATGTGCCAGATGGCTTAGGTAGGGCTGCAGTACCCATATCCTCTGTGCACTAGGCATACAGAAGGGATTTAATGCATACAAGACCAGCTGGGGACAGAAGCAAGAGAAACAGAGTGCTTTGTTCTTAGTCTTGGTAGACTGTTTGGCATGTTCCAAGTACACAGGAGAAGTCCTCTCCTGCCCTGCCTTGAAACATAAGGGAAAGAAATCAAGCCTCCAAAAGGCTTTGCTTAGCTTTTCTCTCTGTGTGGGCATTGTTGCTTTATATGTATGCTTTACCTTTTCTCCTCCTGGTTTTGTAGTAGCCAGTCAATTCCATTTAAACAATAGAAATTAGTAGAAATTGGAATAAGGCAAAGGATTGAAAGGCAGGGAAGCAGTAACATGGCATATGAGCTTGGACAGGGCGCCCAGTGGAGGTTCCCACAAACTGACCTACCTGCTTAAACATTAATTTGCATGGAAAATAAGGTTTGAAAGCAAACAATTCTTGGATGCCTTATTTGCAATGGGGGAAAAAAAAGCCCTGGGACTGTTGCTGACATCCATTTTACCCACCCAGCAGAGGTCTGTTTCATGTGTAAATGAAGACTGCTGTATCAGAGAAATTATGTTTCCTTCTGCAAATGCACATCAACTTGTTTTCACTAAGTTTTTTCACCTAGATGCATCAGTCAGATCAAATAATTTTAAAAGACTGTCCTTATCTCTTCCTAGAGAAATGCCTGTGTGAGGGTAGTACATGCAGCTTCAAAGCCTTTTCTTTCCCAATGTGCGGTGTTCATAGTCACGCTCCAGCGGCTCCATTCCAGCCTTCCTGCCAGAATGCATCAGATACAAGCAGTCCCAAAACTGGTGGGGCCGAGGCAAGGAACCTGCCACGGGAGCCGAATCAATATTTAGACAGCTTCAGGCGGCAGAGCTTGCGCTGGCTTTCACACTTGGCAGCAAGCTTTGCACCCGTTTGTTTCCAAAGTTATTGTTTGTGCAGTTTCAAGAACTGGCACTTGAGAGATTTCTGCCTGAGGGCAATGACAAATGCCGGGTGCTTGAAAAGAAACTTTCCCCCTTTGGATCTGAAGATTGTGGAAGTTGTGTCAGCGGGGTAATATCTGCTAAAGAAGTCAAGGCACACGTTTACTTGGATTTTTCATCATCCTTCACATGGGGCAACTGCTGGGCATCGTGGGGAGCCCACAGCACAGTCTCAGGCTCTGCTTCTGGTACATCCAGCACAGAGCAGCTCCAAAAGCTGCCTTGCTGCTGTTTGTTATCATGGTGATTTACTTGGAGCAAAAGCCTGTGTCAGCGTGGGAGACAGCCTTGCTGTGGGGTTGTATGAGTCAGCCCGAGGCTGTGCAGAGTGCCTGTGCTGGGGCGGCCGGCAGGCAGGTGAAACCCTGGCCCAGCACAGAAGATTATTTTAATTTGCTTTCCAGCCATTCCACCTAGTGGCCAAGTGACACCACTGCCAGGAGAGCTGGGCTTGTGCTCCAGTCCCTGCAGACCTATGCTGCTGCAGAGTTTACAAGATATGCAAGAATATGTAAGCCCCCACACTGAAGATCTTCCTATCAGCCTGCAAGTAGCTCATTAAGTTCCCGAGCAATTTTGTTAATCATGCTGCATAGATAAAATGCAGATAGGCCTTTAGTGAGCTGATAATCTAACAAATAGGCAGAAAGTGTAACACTGATAAAGCAGAGATTGGTTTAATAGCCAGCTGTAAATCTTGGCAATTCTGTACCAGAGGCGTATTGTAAAAGGGAAATGTGCAAGTGTGTAAGTATGTGCATGAAAATGCACTGCTTCTTAAAATAGCAGATAAAGCAATAATATTATGTGTGGAATAGCTATTGGGAGCAATTTTAGAGGTGTTTTAAAACATTTTTCTCCCCATCAGAATCTGCACGACTTGTGGTATCTTCATAATCCACCATTATAAGTACAGATCTATGAATAACAAAGGTTGGATTCTGGAAGCCAGGATTTTCTATAAAAATCTGTGGACTCTACCTCTGGTCCTGAGGCAGTATAGGGAATTTATAGGCTTTTCATTGAGGTGAACAAAATTGTTCGCTCAGATACACACCAGTCACGAATTAGACCATCAAAAATTTATGGCCTGATGACTTATCAACCTCTTTAGCAGCTTCTTTGCTCGGTGGCATTAATTCAATTGAAAAAACAGGAAAAAATAACTCAACTTCAGGGTATCCCATATCTCATCCCATACCATCCCAAACAGATCCTTCTGAGCAGGTGGGAAATGTGAGTTTCAATCCCCGCAGCCTGAGGAAAGGACCTGTTCTCCTACTTTCTAGATCCCCCTTCTATCTTTAGGCCATTTTGCAAAAATAAGTGGGCGGTGCTTCCTCTTCTTGTTTGTTTTGAAAAAAGAAACTGAGCTGGGAATGCCTGACAGAGACATCTGCATCTGGAAGGAGGTTGCAGGCCATGCATCCAAACCTCACACAGGCGTGCAGGTGTTGGCTGCACTGAATCCCATCCAAAGACCTTTTCTTGGTATGCAAAGCACAGGGAACTCAAGTTTGTGAATCCTACTTGCAAGAAAGGCAAGACAGTGTCTCGGGTGAACTGTGACTGAAGTGACTTGCCAGGGTCATGTAGTAGGTGGTTGGTGAAATGGGAAATTGAGTTGTGCTCTTCCAAATCTCAAACCTGTGGCCAAACCACTCAGTTTCCTTGTGGAGAAACCTTTATTCTTGATGGTGAGTCTTGGTTTTGGAACAGCCTCTTGCTGCTTTGTGAAGAATAGAGCTTTTCCAGTACCTTTGTTTTATGTCCATTGGGGGGAAAAAATTTAACAGCAGTTAATGCCAGTACATTTTTGTCAAATATAGACAATATTTATAGTTTACCATGTGGCTTACCAAGTTATTTGAATAGTTGTATTTAAAGATACTACCAAAAAAAATGGGAGGGAGGGAGGGGGAAAAGTGTGTGTTTTTTAATACATTATATATTAATGTCAAATATAGATGGTATGGTGAGCAAAAAGAATGAGTAGTGGTGCATAACTCAGACCTGGAACAGTTGATTGGAGATCACTCTCCTGGAAACAGTTTTTACTCTTTCTACAAAGAAAATGGTGGAAAATTAAGTACTGGGGTGGGACTCAGAGTAATTCATATAATTTGAACTATAAATATGAATTTCTTTCCTGTTAGCTGTACCTGAGGATCACTAAAATCAGGAACACTGAGAGAATTATGAGAATAATCTCTATGGGATGGAGGAAAGCTGTGCAGTCAGTACTTACCTATTATGTATTCAGCAACGGCTTGCAAAATAATTTGAGAAGAAAAAAAGGAAATGGTTTGCTCTTGAAAGAGGCAGAAAGATGCTCTCTGTTGAATTTTGCTGTAACATTAAATGTTTCCTTCCCAAAACAGTTTTTGGATTTAAATTATGTCTTAAGCTTGAAATCACTGTTCATTGGACCTTCCATCAAGGCAGAAGAATCAAAACTGAATTGGTGCTTCCATGGTAGTGTGCTATAGCACAGTTAAAATAAGATCCATCTAAGACTTAGCAGTGTCCACACCAGGCTGTTTTTTCAGGCTTTTATTAGGGTAGAGGTTTAGCTTATGGGTCTTCAAGATATTTAGGAAAAATAGTGCTCAGTTCAACCTGCACAATGATGTACAGGAGCAACATAAAGGGAGCAGTGCTATTTACTGGATGTAGCATCATTGCTGGTGTCATAAAAGAATAGCTGGTGCTGAGCAGTTTTTATTTCTCACTGCCAGATCTGTTAGGTTATCTAACCACATGGTGAAGGACTTGGGATGATAGCAAGAGCTGATGGTAATGGCAATTTCCCTCTCTCTTTTTGCAGGTCACTGTCAGGGGATTTGGTCCATTGTTACAGTTTGCCTACACTGCTAAGCTGTTACTCAGCAGAGAAAACATCCAGGAGGTCATCCACTGCGCGGAATTCCTGCGCATGCACAACCTGGAGGACTCCTGCTTCAGCTTCCTTCAGACACAACTGCTGAACAACGAAGATGGCCTGTTCCTGTGCAAAAAAGATACCACCTGCCAGCGCATGCACGATGAGGAGAACTCTGATGGAGATGAGGAGGAGACAATGGATTCGGAGACGTCAAAAATATCTTGCCCAAGGGAGAGGATGCACCAAGAGCCCTTCAATTTTGAAACAACTGTTGCTGGAGCAGACAAAGGCGAAGGAATGCTGCCTGACTCCGACATGCTGAGAGATAGCAAGGACAATTTGGATAAAGATGCAGTAACACGGTACCCCAGATACAAGAAATACCAGCTTGCTTGTACCAAGAATGTCTACAACACATCACACATCAGTACCTCAGGTTTTGCAAGCACATTCAGCGAAGAGAACTCTGGAAATGGCCTCAAATCAGGACTTGCTATGGGGCAGATAAAAAGTGAGCCTCAGAATGAAGAGAATGATGAAGAAAGCATCACGCTTTGCCTGTCTGGAGATGAACCTGACATCAGGGATAAGGAAGGGGATGTTGAAATGGACAGGAAACAGCCAAGCCCCACTTGTGTCGACAGGCCAAAAAGTGGGTCTTCTCCTTCTTGCTTGCGGTCTTTCTTCAACAGAACAAAAAGCATAGATTTGGTCGGCTTCCCCAGCACTTCCCAACAGCACTTTGGCAGGAGTCCAGCATGCCCTTTTGAAAAAGGGACAACTCAGGGTGACCACAAAACTGATTATGTCCCTTTCACAGGGAACTATGGACAGTCCCATGCCATTCAGAAGGATGCTTCCAACTTCACAGTGGGATCGCCGCTCAGGGGGCCCGGCTTTGAAACTCTCTGTAAGCAAGAAGGAGAACTGGACAGGAGGAGTGTTATATTCTCTTCAAATGCTTGTGACCAAGTAAACACTTCGGTGCATTCATATTCTGGTGTGAGCAGCTTGGACAAAGACCTCACTGAGACTGTGCCAAAGGGTCTGTGGGCTGGCAGTAGCCAGTCTCTCCCCAGCTCTCAGACCTATTCGCACAGCGGACTGACAGCTGATCACCTGCCGGGAAGGATGCGGCCGAACACCAGCTGTCCGGTGCCAATTAAAGTTTGCCCTCGCTCTCCTCCTCTGGAAACCAGAACCAGGACCTCCAGCTCGTGCTCTTCCTACTCGTACGCAGAGGACGGCAGCGGCGGCTCTCCCTGCAGTCTGCGTCTTTGCGAGCTCTCCTCTTCCCCTTGCTCCCAAGGCCCCCGATTCCTGGCGCCCGAGCACCAGGAGCCCGGCGTGGTGGGGGATGGATTGTATAACCCAGTCCGAGCCCAGATTAAATGTGAGCCATCCTATGGAACAAACTCCAGCGATGAGTCTGGGTCATTCTCAGAAGCAGACAGTGAATCATGTCCTGTGCAAGACAGAGGGCATGAGGTAGGGATTTAAGATAAGTACATATATCACAGTTGTTGTGACCCAATTAATCACTCCTTGATTCTTTTAAATGACTTTGCATGTCCCCAGCACTTTCTTTGTTTATAGAGGCAAAGAATAACTTCTGATTATTCCCTCATCAGCAGAGTGCACATGGTTGATTTTGCATAAGTAGGCCTGCTTGACCTCTAAGTTGTCTGGCACTGCTGAAAATTTGGATATGGGACAATAGCAAATTGCTGAATGATGAGAGTGCATTGATGTGCTTAGGAGTCTGCTAGCAGTGTCCTGTCTTCCTCCCTCCATCGCCCACTTTTGTGGCACAAAGCACTGTTCCTTATCTTAATTTGTTGAGGTGGTTCCAGCTCTGCTTATCATTGCTGCGGGTTCGTTTGAGCAGCCTTGAGCTGTGCCTTTGCCGACACCAAGGGAAGGGCAGCCCGCTCAAAGACCTGGTGCTACATACTGCCAGCAGCCAGAGTAGAGGAAGGAGATCGAGTGGGAGGAGAAAGAGGTGTGAAATTACTTGAACAATTGCATAGCTGGCCACCCTGGGCTGTGGGAACGGCATTCAAGTCATCTTACCCTCTGCGTGTGTGTGTGTGTCACACGTACAGGTAGTGGGGTTTTACCTCCAATCTCAGTGACAACTGAGATTATGTCTCCTGTCTGTGACATTTTGTTTGGTGGTGAGCTCTAGCAGCCATGGCACAAATGATTTCAAAGATAAGTTATCCTTTAATTTCGAGGACTGTTAAGGGAATGACAGAGGAATGACCTGGGGCTGAAGAGCAAGCTGTTCATTTCCATGTAGTTCTCCCAGGAGAGGGAGGAGAAAGAGGGGCCCCCTCTAAAAGTAGAGATGGGCCAGCTGGGAATGCTGCAGTGATAACTGGCTAATCATGACCAAATAAGCTGTCTGTTTGAAGCCACTAGTTTGAGGGCAGACTTAAATCACAGAGATGTGTTGTAGAGGCCAGAAACTGGAAAAGACTGGATGTTTATTCATGGAGTTTCATTAGGAAACTGCATAACCTAGAGAACATCTGTGTGAAATCACGTTATTGGGTTCCTCTAGTAATGCTGAAAAACTCCACTCAGAGTTTGTGCTTCAGAGTGGGTAGTGAAGAGTGCAAGTCTGGTGGGTTCATATGCTGAGAGCACTCAGTTCAGAACCATGTAGGATTAGTTATGGAGTAGGAATGAAAAGAGTGAACTTTATTCTATCCCTCAATCCTTATTCCAGTTACATCCCAGGCTCTTGAACATATCTTTCAGACAGATGTGGGTGCTTCCTTCAGTTGTCTGCTTAGCTTTAAGGAAAGGCTGAAGAGGTTGGGAAGCCTCTGGTGTCCTAATCCCTGGTCACGCTGTACAGTGACTCTGAGAGGACAGTTCTTTGTCCTGTGTCATAAGCTGGGGACAATGCAGGAGGGAGAGGAGTCTCTTTGGGAAGCTTCCTGGGATACTGTGCGTGGGATCTCATTCGGGAAGCCCTTCAGCAGCTCTGTTTGGCCATATCTGGGTTACTCAGTGAAGTCCTGCCTTTACTAGGGGCAGAGGGGAGCAGTGGGACCGAGGGATGCATCAATCTCCACCCATGTGTGCTGCTTGCTCAGCAGGCGCTAATGCCCAGCATGAGGCAGCGCAGAGGGCGGAGGTTAGCCTTTTGAGGCTTGATGATTAATTAGCTGTCATAATTAGCTAATTGTGTGGAGATATGCTGCAGCAAAAATGAGCCTGGAAGAGTGAAATTAGAAGGTTATAGGGGACTGGTAGTTTCCTAAAAGAAAGGTGCGTGAATATGGAGAACATGGATGAGAGGAGGGACATGCACCAGGAGCAAACAGGGAGCTATAGGAGGCTGTCTTGGTGTGCTGCTGACAGGCAGACACTGGCTCTGGGACAGTGCTAGAAAAGGTTTACTCCACTCCTGGTTTTGCTGCTGGTTTCCTCTTGGGAGGATTTTCTGAGCTGTGCTGAGCAAGTTTTCTCCCTGGGACTGCTGATAAAGCTTTTTTTTTTTTTTTTTTTTTTTTTTTTTTACCCAGGGCATTTTGCTTAGGACTGCTAGGCAGTAAAAATGTGGCAAGAAAATTAATGCTCCGTGGGGTTGCACTGCACTATCCTGAACAAGCCAAGGGTGAACAGATCACACCAGTGCTTTGGTAGAGATTTTGTCTGAAAAATTATCTTTTGAATGTTGTTACCAATACAAGAAAGGACTTTGCAGCCTCATTAGATAATACTGTATTTATACAGTGACTTGGGGTGTGTATCCTGCAATCCTGCAAGATCTGCTGCTGTGAAAACCTCAGTGAAGGGTATCTTAAACCAGGCAGTAGAAAATATATAGCTGCAGCAGGAAGTTGTTGTATAAGTTGCTCTACATACTTTTAGCAGTTTGGTTAGGATTAAAACAGCAGGAGAGACTCAAAACTATCTGAAATGGACAGCTTTCTGTTCTTCATCTCCCTGCAAGCTGCATGGGAATCTTTCTCCATTCCTGAAATTGTCAGTTTTCCCTTTCTGTCCTGATGACTTCACAGACGGGTCCCTTTCCCCTGCCATATCAGAACACACAGTTTTCTGGGCTTCTATCCAAAAAGCACCTGATAAGATACCTGGGAGTGACACGCTTGCCCTTCTGGAGAGCGGCCATGCAGGTTCTATTTCCTTGGGGTGGGATGGCCTGATGGTAATAAGCCTGGTGGACTCTGACCCTCAGTTATCTCACAGGGCAGCTCAATTCCCCTGGAATTTGGACCTGGTTGGTCTTAATTTGGCTCCCAGTGTGCTGTCGCTTCCACAATTAATATCACAAAACATAACTGGCTGGTGTATTGATTGTGTGAGAAGTAGGTGAAAGGCTTCTCTTTGCTTTTTTTGGGCATTCTGCTTTCCCACAGACAGATGACATTCAGGAGCACATGGCCAAAGTTGTTTGATGCCAAAAGTTGGGGTGCTAGGGCTCAGCATGAGTGGCATGTGGGTGACAGTGACCCCACTCTGTGACCACCTCCCTGTCTTATCGGGGCTGCAGATGGCAGTCACAAGTATCAGAGGAGGTGGTGGTCCTTGTAATGCCACTGGTACATCTTCTCCAGGATATCTTTGCCTATTGCTTTCCTTCCTGGAGACACCCAGACTCTTCTGTGATCTCCCTTTGTTCAGGCTTTGTGGTAGAAGCAGCAAGTGCAATGTGGGGTGTACCCCTGTTACAGAGTTGCAGGAGCATGGCTGTTACTTGAGCTATTTGGGCTTCACAGAAATATTTAATAGTTTGTGTTGCTCTTTTCACTCAGCTCTCTCAGGTCTCCACAGGTTGTTAGAAATCAATTATTGAGATACAATACTGAGAGAAGACTTAAAGCTCAGTGCTTACAGGCAAGTTCTGACAATCGTGCTTAAAATAGCAACAACAAAACAATAAGCCCTGAAATAATGAATTGTTGAGAAGGAAGTAGTCTGTCAATCTGTTAACCTACTTAGGAGCAGAAACTTCAGCACTACCTACTTTTCTTGATATTCCTTTTCTTCGGCAAGTACTTAGAGTTTTTCTTCTAGAAAAGTTGTAAAAATTATTGTACTACTAAACCAGTTAAAAAGAAATCTCAGCTCAGTCTAATTTGATAAGTGAGTTTTCTGAGGAAAAAATAAACAAGGGTAAGAGGAGGTAAGAGGTGGAGTTTTCCAAGAACTGTTACTATCTAGAGAATTGCATTCAATGTGTCTTTTCATCTGTATTTCAAAAGAATTTCCCGCCTGGGTTAGTGACTCACTTTTCAAAGGAAATTTTCATAAAGGCAAAGCTAATGCAATTAGACCTTTGAGGATATAGTAGGTAAATAACCTTCAGTGAGAGTCGAAACCCCTCCATGTTAAGTGACAGGCAGCCACCCTTTCTCTATTCATCTGCTGATGCTTAGCAAAGTTCTGCAAGTCAGAGCCTCAGAAAAGAGGAGTAAACCAAAGTTGCTCTACCAGAAATCTACTGGAACTGTGCTGAGTTACCTAATCTGAGTCTGCTTCACTGTTTAGTATCTCTACTTAGTGAAGATGTTACTTAGAAAGGAGGGCAACCAAGATAAATACATGTGAAGGTTTTAACTTGCTGTGGCATGTGATACCTCTGCAGAATTTGATGATCAGTCACTCCAGCTCTCCTGATTTTACTAGGTTTGAAAACTTGAAAATTAGAAGAATTACTCTCCACATTGTTTTCTGGTAGATGTTCTCTTGACTAGGGGCATCAGCAGAGCACCAAGAATTGTGTTTGTAAGCTTATGTTTAAATGGGGTTTTGCCAAACATAGGTCTTGTAAGATAAGCTTCATGACAGTTTAGTTTTCTTTCCTCTCTTCAGTAGGAATGATGTCCATACTGGTAGCAGAGAATTGCTGGATTACAAATAACACTGAGAGTTTGAAATTTCAGGAGGGTCCTTTTAAACACTGTATTATTTTGTGGAGCCCTACAACCAGTTCTATTATGCCCTGATCTGATGACCTTGCACAAGCTCTTGAAGGAGCTCTCTCCAGTTCTTGAAATTTTTTTGCAAAAACAGATCCTTCAGAGAAGTACTCTACCTTATTACATCTCGTTTCACTGCCTGATCTGCCATTCTTAAATGCACTTGTGGCTTCTGTCTGTGTTTCTGTGCTATCCCTGGTCTCAGAAAAGCCTGTTAAAGGGCAGGAGTATTGTACTGTTGTGCCCTTTGAAAGGCTGGAAGCTGAGGACACTGCAAGCAGTGAATGGGAAGAGGTCAGCCCAGCATTTTAAGCACCTGCATTGTGTGATCTCAATACAAGTACAAGTCGTGGGCTAAAGGATGAGAATCTCCTGATTGTTGGGTTGAAGCACTCAGCCATGGGACTAGCCCGGTACCCCACTTTTGTGAGGCAGGTGACAAATCAAAAGGTTACCCAGGCTGCCTCAACTCAGTGAATAGCAGTGCCCTCTCAGATCCTGTCCTGGGATGAATTTCTTCCTGAGTGTTTGTGGAAGACAGAGTTGCATGCTAAGGAAGATACTTGGAAAAACAACATTAATGCGTTGGGCTCTTTTGCGTGAAGCAAATTACCTGTTTCTTCATCAAAAGAAAGCATTGATACGGTTCAGCCCCTGTGTTAGATTGCTTGGGTGAGTCCTGAGAGCCTTGCAAGGACTTGGCAATTTTAAGTGTCAGAGACTTTCAGTAACTGGCTTTCAATTTGAGGGCACTAAGGCAACAGTTTTAGTTCTTACAACTCTGGAGCAACTGATCAGGATTTTGAACCATTTATAAAGGTCAAACTGGTATGATCAGTTTCACCCTCTCATGCCCAACACATAATGGTTGCTTTTTCTTATGGACAACATACTAGTCCTTTTAGTTACTGTGACGTTAAAGTCAGACTTGGGATGGTCATTGCTTTTACTAGCAGTTGGCAGCTCAGGAAAGATGATATCTTAATTTAGATATAAAGAAAGAGTGAAAAAGCTAAAGTTACACATGGAATAAAGAAATTCCCAACAGCTGACATTTATATTTTGATGTGAGTGGACACAGGTCCTTGGTCTTTTCCTTTATTCCAGATAAAAAGAGAGTGGTGAGAGCTGCAGCAGCAGCAGTAACTAGTACAGTAGATGAGCAGAACAGCAGTTGCTGGCCTATGATCCAAGCTGGCACTAACTAGCGAAGCTTGAAGGAATTAATTGGTTATATATGGGCCTTGCATGTGCTGAGTCAGTGGCTGTCCATGTCTGTCTACATCACTGCTCTGACTTAGCCACTCAAAGCAATGACATTCACACTGGCATCCTAATGTTAATACGGGGCTGGGGCGTGGGGAGGGGGAAATGCCACAAAAATCCTAAACTGGTTTTCTTCTTCACCAGAGTGGATTGGCACTCCTCAAACAGAGTTGGGGACAATTGAATCTGGAGTGGTGGTAGAAGGTGCCAGTTTATTTGTTGTGTGGTGGAAAATGAGCTTGTACTGCTGGTATAAAAATGCAGGGAAAGAGTAATTGTGCTGATAGGGAAGATTTTAGAGCTCTGTGAGGTTAGCTCTGGCTGGAGTAACTCCTGGAAGGGGCAGGGATCCCACTTACATTTCTAATTTGGAATAGTCTGAACCAAAAAATCACAGTTAGTAGAAAGAGAAGTTTATGAGAAAGCATACTCACTGAGTGTTTCTTTCACATCTTAGAAAAGATTGACTGTCGTTTTTCAGACACCTCAGGTAAGGCTTCTCTCAACTCCCTTAGATGCTGTAAGATGCAGAATATTTTCTGAGTGTTATCTGCACTCCTTCTGCAGCCAGAAGGAGGAAGAAGCTGTGTGGCATTCATTGTCATCTGAAGGCCTCGATGCCAACTCGATGCAGGGACTTGGACCCTAGGAAGTCTCAACCCATCGTTTCAGGCAGCTCTGTGTGAGTCAGATGAATCCCACCCATTGCACAGTTGCAGGCTCTTACAAAATGACTCACCACTCTGTTATGATAAATACCAGCTGAGATTGCCCTGTGCAGATGTAAAACACTTTAGCCTCTCACTGCAGCAACACCCTGGTGCAGTTATTCACTGTGTCCATGCCAAAAGGCTTGGTGGGCTGGGTTTTTTTTTTTTCCAATTGACAGCTGATTTCGAAGAGGGAGACCCGCAATAAAAATGCTGTGAATGGTGAAGGAAATGAGTCTGACTCACTTCCACTTTCCCTTTCACATTTTTAATCCTGTGCAGTGCTGCCTATGACAGGAGTGGGATTATGCTGGGATTACTGATAGCAGTCTCTGATCTGCTGTGTCGATGGTTTTATTTTCAATCCCTTTTTCTTTTTTTAATGAATCTGTTTCTATTTCTTTTCCCATTTCCCTTCAGCAACTTCTACCTGACAGATTTAAGTTGCTGCTCTTCCATTCCTATTCCAGCTGCAAGCACCTCTCCTTCTTGCAAGTAAAAATGTTTTGAAAGGGAGAGGTAGGGAGAAGTTAACATTGCATTCCAGTTTGGTCTTAAGAAAATAAGGAAAAACTGGGAACATGAAAGGGCCAGTTTAGCAGTGAAACTGTGGTGTCTTTCAGAGGAAAGCACTGGCTGTTTTTGTTTTCAGACCCTGGTTGAAGCTTGAGAGAAAAGCAGGTGACATTGAGTTTATGTTAATCATCCAAAGGCTCAGGAGGGGAAATCAAATAGGTTTCATGTCATTTGTTAGCAGTCTGTAAACAAGGTAGGCCACATCACTGTGCCTAAGGTCAGCCTTTGTGTGTTCAGGCAAGAATTTGGGAGGGTTAGGGCAGTGTTCAGCATTTCTTGCTGGTTTAAATTGACCTGTCAAATAGTGTGTTATGAAGCAGCGCCTGGACACATGGGCTAGAAGAGCATGAATGAATGTTCAGGGCAGGAAGCCACCTGAAAGAACGTGGTAGGTGTTTGGACCAAACGTCACGTACGCCAGGCTTGGGGATGCACAGAGCACTGAGAGAAGGGTGCAGGCAAACGCCCAAGAATGCTCATAAACAAGGCAAAGAGCTGGTTACTGGCAGGTTCAGGTGCCTGGTGAGGGTCCATGGCTGTCGATGCCAGAGGCCACTGCTGTGTGTTGGTGTATGCATGTCCTCAGCAAACTGTTCTGCTTGAACAACTCAGCTCTCTGATGAGGATAGCTTGCTTCTAATCCATGTTGTTACTTTCTTTATCTCCAAATAATTTAGGTGCACCATTTGAAGACAATGCATGTTTTAAATATTCAAGGAACCTTTTCAACCCATATCTTTTGTTTGGCTGGAGCAACTTATCTGCCTTGGTAGCATGCATGCAGAGTAGTCTCCTTGTTACAGAGGTTCGGTTGTACCAAATAGGGACAGAAACATAAATATTTACTGCCATCTTTTGGGCAGTTTGGGTATGACTCAAAAAAAGAAGCGGTCAATCGAGTTACTCAGTTGGCATCTCCTTCAACTTTGTCAGCTGATTGTTTTTTGACCACCAAATACGACAGTCTGCCATGGAACATCAGTTTTTTGATAGTTAGCAGTCTGAGGCTCTAAGTGAAGCAAGGTTTCTAAGGAGAGGTGCTTTGACTTGAGCAAGCTGATGGATTTTGGGAAAAAAAGCTAAAAGGCTTTGAGCACATCCACCATGCTCCCACTTTTGAGACAGTGTGTGTTCATTGCTTCAAACTGCCAGGAGCTTTGTGTTTTGCTCTGCCTTAATGCATAATTGGTAGAATTCCTGAAGTCAGAACCTGACTTTTTCAAGAAATACAACTTCAGTGCTGTTTAATCTACAAAAAATATTAGTGTCAACATGCATTGGTTTATTTTTAAATGTATGTATTTTAGCAGGGTAGGATATCCTGCCTCACAGTCTTCTGACCCTTTCTTCTTACATAGTGTACTGCTCAGTTGAAATGCTGATTAGGTGACCTGTCCTAATTGCAATATAGTATTTTTCATCCACTTGAGATGTCAGGTTGCATTTTTAACCTCACACCTAATCAAACTTTCAGTCCTGTAGTCTGAGCAGATACAGGTTTCCTGCTGTGGTAATAGCCCTTTCCTCGAAACTAGTTTGAATTTAATAGCAGCAAGGTACTTCACTCTTTGCAAAAGTCCCTGTCTCCTAGTGAACAGAACCTTCTTTTAGTGCAGTGAGATCAGTCATTAGAGCTTTGTAAATAGATGAAACTTTTATCTGGTATTCATCTGTATTGCTTCTTTAAGTACAATTATCATATTATCCTTACCATCTGGACCTCCACAATGTGCCACAAGGGAGTGTTAAAAACTTGCCAAGTGTAAAACTTGGTCTGTTGTTTATTGAGGGGGTGGCAGCAAAGATGATTCTCCTTCCGCTCGCTTGTTCAACTGTCATTGAGCAAGCAAAATATGACTCTTTGCTCTTGTCTTGTGTTTGTTTGTTTTAGGTGAAACTTCCTTTTCCTGTTGATCAAATCACAGATCTTCCAAGGAATGATTTCCAGATGATGATAAAGATGCACAAGCTAACCTCAGAGCAGCTCGAGTTCATCCACGATGTCCGCCGGCGCAGCAAGAACCGGATTGCAGCTCAGCGCTGCCGCAAGAGGAAGCTGGACTGTATTCAGAACCTCGAATGTGAAATCCGCAAGTTGGTGAGTCCCGTGCTCCCGCCGCAGCCCGGCTCACCCACTGCAGCCCGCAGGGCACCAGCAGCAATTCCAGTCTAGACTTCAGTGGGTTCAGTCAGTCTGTACATTCGTAAGGAGAACCACCACTATGAAAATTTAATACACAAAAATATAGTAGTATGTGCTTATAGAATATATATGAAAAACACAGAATTCCAGTGAAATGAGGCCTGAGTAGTTTTCTCAAGAGCAGATTGTTGAATGAGTTGGAAGAGGAGGGAAGCCTATGTCACAGCTCCTTTCTTTTGGTTTTAATTACCCCAGTATTTGTGGTTGAATCTACAAAAGTGTTTCCTCATCCAAGCCCCATTTCCTTGCCTGGCTACCATAACAATCTGTTGGTCAGGGATTCACGTAGTGCTCAAAAGACATAGATATGAAGAGAACTTCAGAGGCTGTCTGGTCCAAACTGGTTTGGCAGGGCCAGATTAATCTCTACATATTTTCTTGGCAATGCCACCACATTTTAATCTAAGGGAGTGAGGTGACTGGAGTGAGGCCAAGTGGCTGCTCAGAAAATTCACCTCTCTTTCAGTCATGGCATGGACACCTCAGGTGTGGTTCAGATGGCTTCATTGTGCTTCGTTCTCTGCACAAGCTGTACCAACCACAGTGTGAAGGAAGGAGGGATCCGTTGGAAGAAGCTGAGTTACCATCACCTCACAAATGGCAGAAAGCCGTATGACTTTGGGTTACTCACTTGCTGCCTGTGCCTGTCTGCTTCCCGTCTGTAGCAGGGAGGTGACACTGACCTCACAAGCTGGTTGGGAGGCTTAAATCATCAAGGCTTGCAAAGCCTTCAGATGCTGTGCTGATGAAGCCCTGGGGGGAAAAAAAGAAAAATCAAAACATTGTTCAGAGTAGTGCTCCACTGATGCAAAACAAACAACACATCAAAGATAAACAAAATAGTGAGCAACTGCTTCCTGCACAGTGTGTACAGAGTGAGTCAGAGGTTTTCTGCACAGTGAAAGAGTGGCTCCTCATCAGGTTGTCAGGAGAAGCAGGTCCAGTCTTGGCTGCACGTGCCTGTCCCTCTACATTGAGCTGGTGATGGGGAGGAGTTCATGTCTCTTGCTCTTCAGAGCACCAAAAGCACTCTCAGCTTGATACTTACAGCCTTAACTTGGAAATTAATTTGGGTTCGTTGACTTTATGCAATCCTGTGACATTACCATTATTGTCTGATGTAATCAACTGTGGATATACGAAATAAAAATTTTGAGTCCTCTCCCCAGCACAAACACAGTTCTCAGGGAAATGAATGAAAGGCATATGAGTAGCCTTTTGGGCCTGATTCCTGCTCAGTCTGAGGAATCAAAACCCCTTACAGGTGTGGCATTCTTCAAAAAAAAAAAGCTTATGTTTCTATAGCAAGAGAGACTTGAGAATGTAGCAATTATACAGTGGGTGAGCCAAGTAGGGAAGGTGCCCCACTGGACCTGTTTGCAAACAGTGGAGGGCTGGAGAGTGAAGTGATGACTGGAGGCTGTCTTGGGCACAGGGATCACAAAATGATAGTCTTTGGTTGTTGTAGAACTAAGGTGGAGGGTCAGCAGAATTGCCACCTTGGACTTCCAGAGTACAGACTTTGGCCTGTTTAGGAGACTGGTTGGGAGAGTCCCTTGAGAAACAGGACTGAAGGGCAGAGGAGTCCAGAAAGGCTGGACCTTCTTCAAGAAGGAAATCTTAAAGGTGCAGGAGCAGGCTGACCCCATGTGCCAAAGGATGAACCATGGCCTGACTGAACTGGGAGTTTTGACTGGAACTCGAGGAAAAGAAATTAGTTTTATGACCTTTGGAAGAAGGGGCAGTAACTCAGGACTACAAGGATGTCATGAAGTTATGCAGGGAGAAAATTAGAAGGGTAAAAGTCCAACAAGAACTCATTCTGGCTAATGTTGTAAAAGACAATAGAAAATGTTTTTGTGAATAGTCCAGCAGCAAAAGAAAAGTGAAGGAGAACCACCATCCTTTACTGGGTGTGGGGAAGACTTAATGACAAAGGAGGAGGAAAAGGCTGGGGTACTTAATGCCTTCTTTGCCTCAGTCTTTAATAGTAAGGCCAGTTGTTCTCTGGGTACGCAGCCCTCTGAGGGGGAAGACAGGGACAGGCATCAGACTGAACAATAATACATGATCACTGGAAATTCCTTTGTTATCTTCCGTCCACTTTGTGATCAGTAACTTCCAGTCGCATGAATTACATAATGGTGCTATGGTCTAAGGGTTTTTCACTTTTTTATGAAAGACCCCTTTTCCTCCTGTAGTTACTTACTGTAAGTCACCCATCTTCTTGACACAGATGGATTCACAGCAGACAGTGAGTGAAATGGTTGTATCCTCAGAGTTTGATAGGTAATTTTTTTTTGCCTGCTTTCCCTCACTCATTCATCTACCCACTCATATTCCCTTTCTTCCTCTGCAAACTCACAGCATATTCTCTTCCATAATTCATCATCTCAAGATGTACTTGAGCATCTGTTTATTTTTTTATTATTTTTATGCTTTCTTGATAGATTTATCAATATTTTAGCAGTTAGTTCTTTTCATGTGCACTGCTCTCTTTCACATTCACACAGCTGTATGCTTCCAGTGTGGGCTTTGGACTCAGGACAATACTATCAGCTGTCAACAACCACCCATAGTTGGATTATCTGAGTTGTGGAGTTTTCACACCTCAGATGCTGAGACATCTTGGGTTTAGCAGTGTTACTAGGTGAGATACGTGTCTGCACTGCTTTTAGGGCCAGCTCAGCTCTGGAAATAGTTCTGGTATTCTACAAAATCTCATCTACTCTCTCGAGCTGTATGCCCACCTGCCTGAGACAGAAGGAGTTGCAGCAGGACCATCCCAGTCAGTCTACACTGAGTCAACACCAGTTTTCAGAGGTGAAACCCTAGCCTGGATT
Organism: Climacteris rufus; assembly: GCA_013398175.1. Lineage (NCBI taxonomy): Eukaryota > Metazoa > Chordata > Aves > Passeriformes > Climacteridae > Climacteris > Climacteris rufus. The sequence continues at coordinate 319,717 of VZRZ01004224.1, forward strand.
CATAAAAATATCTGTATTAGATCAAGCCCAAACCATTAAGCACCAGGACATGGTGCAGGCCACAGAGCACACTTAGATCCTCTCTTCTGAATAACACACCTCTCTCAGTGGTAGCAGGGCTCCAGCCAGTGCACCCAGCCTGGGCAACCACCCTGACAGAGGGTGGACCAAACCTCTGCAGCTTATCCTCACTTCAGGAATTAACCCCTGTTTTCTTGCTATTTAGATTGGAAATGGTTTTTCTCCATCAAAAGTTTTGTTCAGAGTTTTTTTGTATCATCTGTCAGGCAACCTTGGTTGATAAAGGAAACCAATAGTCCCTTGGGAATAACTTGTGATTCTGTGCCCTTCCAGCTCAAATGTTTTTCTCCAGATGTTTCCCAATCTGCAGTTCACACAGACCTCGTGCTGGTCAAATACCTGATGTCTTTGTCACTTTTCCTCTGGCCATATACAAATAACTGTGACATGTTGCTGTTCTTCGGTACCACTGCATACGTGCCCAGAGTGAGCAGGCAGCGGATGGCCCTTCCTCAGCCTAAGATGCCTTATTTGTTTTTCAGGTGTGTGAGAAAGAGAAATTGCTCTCAGAAAGGAACCAGCTGAAAGCAAGCATGGGAGAATTGCTAGACAACTTCTCGTGTCTTTCCCAAGAAGTGTGTAGAGACATGCAGAGCCCGGAACAGATCCAAGCTCTCCACCGATACTGCCCTGTTCTCAGACCCATGGATCTACAGCCAGTCACCACCATCAGCCCCGCCCCAGCTGGTGTGGAGCAGAGCCTGGTGACCTCCCAGTGCGTTGGGGAGAGCATGCAGTGCTGCTCAGAGCAAGGCTCAGTGCAGCTGGGAGCATCCTGGCTGCCCAACAATATCTCGGAGAATTGTTCAGCCGGCGGGGGGTTGGATGGAGCCGACGCAGGTACTTACCCCGAGAGAGAGCTTCCACCAGAGCAGAGCAGCCAAACGGTCACGGTAGACTTCTGTCAGGAAATGACTGATAAATGTACAACAGATGAACAACCTAGGAAAGATTACACCTAGTGACTCGTAACCTTAACGTTACACCTGGTCAGGTGTTCTTCAGTCAGCCAGTGGCAATGTTCATTTGTTGTCTAGAAGAACGTATTTGGTGCACACTACAGTGGTCTTAGCAGCAATACTGTTTTTAAGTATTCCCTCCTCTCTACAAGCAGGAGTTCTCTTCACAATGGTGCTATCCCTTGCTCAGGCAGGGAACGAAGCAGTGGCAACACTGTCTGTTTTTGTATGTTGATTTCAATCTTAACAGGGATGGACATAACACCTCTGAGGACCCAACCGCAGCTTTTTTCTCAGTGGCCCATGTCACAAAACCCTAACTCAGGAATTTCCTCTGAATGTTCAATTTTTCATTGAAGACAGCTTCTTTACACATCAAAGTTTTATAGCTAAACTGTACATATTATATATAATATATATAAAATATATATATCCATATGCAAGAGTCCCTGCATGCCTCAATTTTTCTCATCCTACAAACTGGAAGCTTTCATTTCTATTGTATAAACAAGTTCCAACATTCCTTTTTGTCTTCGATGCTAGAACTAGTTTGGTAACTTGTTACACAATAATTTTTTTCCTCAGTTTGCAGTTCAGCAATATCATTCAATTTGTACTTATTTATAAAATTTTAATGTTGGAAACTTATTTGAGATTTTATTATAGACAATTTTTTTGGCACAGCCATTTTGTGCCACTTGAGCAATGTGGAGTTATTTTATTTTCTTGCAGATACTGTACAGTAATGGTCAACTTTGCCACTTGCACTGAGTTTCTGGTCAAACCTCTTTTCATAAGTGAAGTCATGACTTCAGAATAACTTGAGTATGTGGTTTTCTTTGCTTTATGGCTTAAAGGAAATAGAAAATTTTTAGCTAATAGACAAACACTCAGGAGCTCATTATGTAGTAAAAACGGTCTTGCCAAATACTGAATTCACTATACAATTTTTAAAGAGAATCTGCTTGAATTATTTTTATATTTAGACTTCTTTCTGTTTCACAAACCAAGTTTAAGTGCTGTTAATGATGCTTTTGGAGTCTTATAGGGGAAAGTATATTTCACTCTTTAGAGAAAAGTGTATTTGACAACTGGATCAATTCATCATGTGTTCCACGAAGTAAAGCAAACAGAGATGCCATCAATACACTTGGGGGCTTTTTCTCCAGCCCCACTCTGCATCCTTTACTCATGGAAGCAACTGCTGCTCCGGCTAGTCCCCAGAGCCTGACCTCAGCTGTCCTCAGACGTTACCTGTTCTCCCCACCAGACCCAAGTTGCAGAGGTGGGTCTGGTGGAGCCAGTGACCCTGCCTAGGTAGGCAGAGTTGCAGGATCAGACCCCTAGTTGTTGACTTTGGATTCCTTACGGAAGTCCAGCTAGCACTGTATCCTCTAAGAGCAAAACATACATTTGCCAACACCCAATTTGATCGCTTACCCATCAAATTCTTGTGTTGCAGGATCCTCTCTTCCTGCAGCATTGCCCTCAGCACAAACTGCAACTAAAAGAGCGCTGTCTCAAAGGAGACTACTCAGTGAATTGGCTTAGTTGTAACTGTATTGGATTTGTATCTTAATGTTGACTCATGTTATGACTGTGTGAGACAGCAGCTTTCCAAGCATAACATCTGTATGTACAGTGTAGACAGAAAATCAACCTCCTAATGCTTTTTCAATAATTATTACTATTCTAAGTGTACTGAGTTTTTATTTTGTGGTTCTTTGCCCTATGTGTGCCAGGTTGCGTGGCTTTATCGACGACAACTGTCATGTGCTTTATTGGCTGATATTGTTTGTTCTCACTGAAAAAAAAATGACCAGCTGTTCACACCTGTTAAAAAAAGAAAAAAAAAGTGTGGGGAAGCAGCTTCTCAGAAGCACTAAGTGATAATGTGGTCTTCTGTGCTAACGTTTACACTAGAGGTGTGCGCTGGTGGTTTTTTGAGGCACTCAGTAGATCAGCATCTTGAACCCTGGAGGAGGAATCAGCTCCCTCTCTCCACTTTCTTCCATCTTCAGACTGTGCTCATGGACTGTCGCCCACTCGCCACAAAGTCTTGCTTCTATCCTCTTCATCCAAACTATTGTAGCCAAGCTACTGAGGAGGAAATGCATATAGCATGTGCCATGTTTGTTGAAAATACTTCTTTTTCCCCGCATGTACAAAGAAAAACTAGTATATAATGTAGGAGAATATTTATGTTTAAGTATTAATCATTACTGTACAAAATCCTTACCTTTAAATGTTCAAAAATATACAAATGCCATAAACTTCTAGTTCACACGGTTGAAAAAGGGGGAGGAGTTGTCCTTCCTTTTTAAAAGAGCTTAACCTAAAATTATCTGAACCCCCTCCCAGCCATCTTTTGCAGGTAACTTGACTGAGAAGCTCTTTGGCGGGGGGGAGGGGCGGGTGGGATTTGATTTTCCTTTGAATTCGTTGACGTTGCAAAGCAGTTCTGTGCTTCGCAGAGAAGTTTTGTTTCTATGAGACCATGGTGAAAGCTAGAATTTAAAACTAAATGTGAATCACATTATAGAGTCATAGCTACTTGGGGAGGTTGGGGGTGGGAGGGAGGGAGGGGTCAACTGACACAGTATTTTAAATATGTTTTTCTGTTGCCTTTTTTATTTTTAAGTGACCTCCTATATATATGAATAGATAGAATGTTTTATGAGTATAAAACCAAGTTTTAACTTGCTTCCTGACATGAAGATTTACTCTACTAACAACTCATGTGCAACTGGTACTCTTGACCTCATTCCAACGGTTTAAAAAACCCACCCACACAACCTATTGCGCTGCAGCTCTTAGGTTTGACCTGGCCTCATACTGGTGCTGGGTCTCTTGATTTCCTCTACCTTGGGAACTGATATTTAAAACCACTGCTCAAATAAGTGTCTCTTCCTCAACCTTTCTCTTGTCTCTTTCCCTCCCCTGCAAGCTTTCCTGGATGTTTGATTTCATTCTTTCCCATTAGAAGTGGCTGATTTTGTGTCATTGCTTCCTATATTTACATGTATCATGGTTTTTCAGTGGGGTTTTTTTGGTGGTGGTGGTTGTTTTTTGTTTCTATTTTGTTTTGAGGTTTTTTTGCTATTTTGAACCATATGGCTTTCAAAGCAGTTTTTGGGCTAACATTAAAGGAAGATACTGGGAGAATTAGTTTCAGACCTGGACACCAGTTTACATACCCAACCATTCTTGTCTCATGAGGTCAAGCCAAATGACCACAAAATATGGAAAAAAAAATCTGACTGCAGAATTTTAAGAGTTTGGCCAGTGGTCACTGTGATCTTAAGAATCTCTTTGCCTTTGTCAAAGAGGATACATGCAGCATCTGTCCTGTTGGGCATTGCTTGGGAATGGCGTGGTGAGATCCCATCTCCCCGCTGAGCACTGCACCTCTCCCGTGGGCATGGGAGTCCTTGGAGCTCTGTCCAGTCTGTATCTAGTCCTCCTTTTCCTCTGCCATTGTTATACTTGTATTGCCAGGAAACCTCATTTCATTTAGGCTTGTTATGCTTTGTCAGGTGAGTACTACACTATATAATGTGTTTGTTTCTCTGCGTTCTCTGGGGGTGCCTTGAACACAATTAAAGCTCATTGCAAGCTGATTCTGGAACAAAAAGGTAGTGAAAAAATAAATGAAAATTTTTAAAAAGAGAGGGAAAACAAAAGAGAAAACAAGCAAAACAAAAGCAAAAATATTGGCTGTGTTATCAGGAGATCCCAGTATTTATATCACTGACTTCCTAACGTGATGACTCAGGCGTCAAGAGTTTGATGCTGCAGTATAAAACTGTTATTTTATATATTGTACAAGTAATTTATTAAATGTCTTTCTAAGGGTATATGCTGCTTTTAAGATGCACTATATTTTTGGATCTAATCCCTGTATTATTTTTTTTTCCCAAGGAAGTAAAATCTGCTGCAAAAGCAAGCCACAGTGATTAGTATGCTAACTGCTACTTCTCTTTAAAAAGGAGAGTGGGAGCAAGATACGTAACTTAGCTAAGTGGATTAACTCCTGCCAGAGAAATGATTAATGCTGATAGTGTGGTCGTTAATCTGGAGTGCGACACTTCATCAAGTCTGTATTCTGAAGAGTGCTTAAGTAGAAGTTAAAATGCCTAGATATATAGTTCATTTTTTTAATATGTGACTTCATTATTGCCTAGTAAATAAAACAAATCTGCATGCTGGAATCACTATAATCCTGTAAAAAAATGAAAACTGATCCATTAGGAGAAAGCATGGTGAAGCGTTGCAATTCCAGAATCAACACCACATCTTCACTTGTGTCTTGTAATCCACTGCTGTGGTGGTGAAGAGAGAGCAAGGGGTGCGTTTGCAGAATAGAACACCCATAGTGAATTTTGCAGTGAGACAAAGTGAACATCTGCCAGGTTTCCACAAGCTCACATTTTGCTCCACTTCACGTCCTCTACCATTGCAACAAGGAGTGCTGCTTCCACCTTTTTTTTTCCTGATCTGAGATGCATTTGAAGGCGCCTCTGGGTGAATGTTGTAGCCCATGGCTACAGCATTTTAAAAGTCTCTATTTTAGGGCTGCCTCGAGAAGTTTTAGCTCAGTATGAGCAGCAGTTTTGCATAAGGAGAGGATCTGCTAAGTATGGAGCAGTTTTATTTTTAACAGAAGTTAGGTGAAACTAAAACTATTAACATAAAGTATTTCTGCTCTCTTTCCTGTTAGAAATTTTCTCAACAGATTTTGACTTCGTTTCAGTTTTGTCTCTGCCAACACAGTCCAAGTTAATTTTGCATCCATATATAAAATACGTGTATGTATGTATACATACAATTCTAGTCAGAGTGTGTGTTTGTGTATTTTCCTGTTTATAATACATATATGTATATTTATAATACTCCCTGGAGTATTTTATGACTCAGGCATCAGGTCTGATGCTGTAGAATACAATATATGTGTATATGCATATGTTCAAATACTGTGTGTATATTTAAAAGATCTATTGTTGGTGGTCTGTAGCATAATTATTCCCTTTACTCTCAAAATTTTAATGGCATTACTTGCAAAGACTAAGTGTATAGTATTTTCCTACACTCCACCAAGATAGGTATTATTTATATCGAAGTCAAATATTGATTTGCATTTTAAGGTATTACACGGATAATATTGCCATTTTTTCAAAAGAAATCGCTTTTTGGCAGGAAGGAATGCTAAAAATATCTTTTTATAAGCTCATTACCCCAACCAAATGACTGCTAAAAAGCCAGATAGATGACTCCTGTTCTTCTACAAACTTCAGCGACTGTGGGCAGAGCCCTTGCCATAAGCGAAAGTCACTGTGTGGTTCATGCAGTGCCACTATTGTCCCTTTGGCTAATTAAGGGCATGCAGGAAGAAACTAGCATCCCAAAATAGAAATGGCAACTGGCAGTGTTTGATTTCATTGATTGCTTAGAAGCAGGGACGGTCCCAGGCTACAAACCCGAGCGACCGCGCCCCCGTTTTGGAGCGAGACGAGCAGGGGCTGCAGTCAGTGGTGGGCTCGGGCCTGCAGCCGGAGAAGGCCGCACTGGGATGTGGGCAGAGGAGGGAGCAGCTGCCCCGTGCTGGGGGTCGTGGCTGGCATCCCCCTGCCCAGGCCGGCATTCCCCTGCATCTGTGGTGTACCCGAGAGAAATGTGTGTGGTTTCAGTCCTGTTCTCACTACTACGTTTGCTCTGCCTGAAGCTCTCTGGATCCCTCAGACCAGCAGGAATGATATTAAACACTTTGGTGATATTCGATGCGTGGTTGTTTACTCAAAGTTCCAAGAATCACCTTTGATTTCAAGGGTGGGAATGCCCTAAGAGTTTGTTCCAGAACCAGTTGGTTACAAGTGCACCTCTTATATATGCCTTACAAACTTCAGAGGCCATATTCAAAACAGGGTTTTATCAGTGTATGCAAGGGGGTGCAACCCCTCTTCTCTTCCTCCCCAGGTCAAACAGTATGGACAGTTTTCACACATATCTACCTGTATAACCCTCTGTACCTCTCATAACTGGTCAATGACTGTAACAGGTTACATCAGGTGTTTTTTCTACATACTTTTTACACAAATTCTATGCGATTAATGTAACTTAATTCAATGCATCATTTTATTGTACTAGTTCTTAAGCTTGTCTTTATTTTTTTTCTAGGTGACTGTGGTTTCTTGTGATTTTTATTGTATAAATAAATGAGGTGGCTGTTGATGCTTACTCTGTTACTAAGAATTTTTACCTTTTTGGAAGAAAGCATTGCTATGAACTAATGAATTTAAAATGTCATTTACTCATTGTAAATACAGTATTGTGCAAAAAAAAACAAAAATTAAAAAAAACCACCCAACCCTTTTCATTCATTTGAATTGCTAGTGTTAACTGAATTTTGTCTAGACACCATTTCTGTTGATGAAATAAAGACATATCATTATGTATTGTAAGTTGTCTCATCTTGACTCTGAAATCGATGTCTTAGGGCTCGGTTAACACGCGGGTTGTAGGTGGGGCTCAGGAGGGTAGGCTGGATGTGGATTTTGCTGCCGGGTGAATCTCTGGACTGATGAAGAGACCTCTGCTCACATGGTCTCATTGCCAATTCACTGGTTGTCTTTGATCCAGGGATCCAGTTACCTTTGATCTGTAGGAACAGCCCAGGGTGGTTTTTTGCAAACATGAAATAAGTTGTTTTGGAAGATCAAATAAGCTGTATCTATACCCATTCCTCAAGTGCATGACTTAAGGCAATTCTGCTTAGTCTTTGTTTTGGTCTTCTAAAGCGCCGGTGTATGTAAGGAAGGTAAGGGAAGAGGCTGGGGTTTGTTTCCCCTTTAAGGAAAACCTGAGAGAAACTGAGAGAAGTTTCTGTAGAAACGAAAAATAGCTGAAAAATCTCTGTAGTGTTCCTCCCTGAAAGACGAACCTTGTGCCATGGGCCATTAGCAGGAAATCCAGAAACAAAAGAAGAAATTGCAACAGCTTTAGGTGCTATTACCATAAGCAGGACACGGGGTCTAGCGGGGGGTGTTTGTGCTCTGGGACTCCCAAATGCACAGCAACCACTTCTCTGCTTGTGTCAGGTGCAAGCTGAGCGCCTGCTCAACAGCTTGGCAGGGGCTGGAGACCCAGGGACAGGCGAATGGCACAGCCAGTTGTCCTACCCTGGCCCACACACTTGCTGAGATAATGCTCTGTGGAGTGGGGAGGACGGCAAGCTGCTAGAGGGAGGTCCCCAGGATTTTTTATCACCAGACAGGAAACCCTAGATCACGGTCCCTGGGCCACCAACCTTAGAGATGCAAGCAGCATCCTCCTCCATCTGCAGTAGTGAAAATTGCCTGCAATGTTTCAATCTTAAAATTCTCATGGAATAAAATCAAATGTTACTTTCCAGTTATGTTACTCAGTTTTCTGAATCTTCCTATGAGCATATATGAAGAAAGCTTCCCACCCCCTCAAATCTGTCAGAAGATGTTGCATCCACCACATCTACACAGCCTGGCAGTAGACAAAGTACTTTAGCAAAGCTGTTTCTTCATCCCTCAGTTGTTGCTGGCATTTAATGGCCACCATCTCAAGTATTTCCTTTTATATTTTTTTTGCCTTAAAATGCTAAACAAATGCACAGGCAAATTGTCAATGAGTTTCTAGTGAGGCAGAATGTGAATGTAAAATGCGAGTGTGAAACTAGAAAAACATGAAAATACTGCAGTCTTTGTGCTTATTTTCCTGCTTTCTGTTAGCCTTGCCTTAGAGTTGTCAAGTCATAGGGGATTTATGTGCTTAGGGAAAGCTGCATAGCAAACGAACTTGTTCAAGCATCACTCCCCACTGAGGTGATAGCAAATGTGAACTGTGATAAGCTTGACAAATAAAAGCAGCTTAAAGTATGTGGCCAGAAACAGGGTCAGGGATGGTCAGAAAGAGGTGCTTTATTTTCTAGGTACACAAGTGAAAGAGCTGCTTTCTCAGGCTGCTTCCATGGGCTGCATACAAATTCAGCCCTCCAGAGCTAGGCTGTCCTAGCAAACTGAAAATGAGCTCTTTTGGGCATTGCTTGTCTTATGGTTCTTCTCTATGAATTAATGAGACTGTAAAGCAAATAAGATTTTCATGACCCTGATGTGATACCTTGCTGATCGCAAACAGCAAACTGGAAAGTATAGATGTTTTGCACTTAAAGTAAATTGCCTGATATCACTTAGTTGCAATTTTGAATCCGAAAGCATTAGCTATGAGGAGGCTACATTAGCATGGAAGGGCTCTATCAGAGTTTGAGGAATACATTAGCACAGGCAGATGAGCAGCAGATATTCTTCAGCTGTTTTTTTATCTCTTCCATTCTCTGTCCTTTCAGATTCCATAAGTGTTTCATCCGTCTTTTTATTAATCGGCTGCCGAAGTCTGGAGAGATAGAGGCCACATAGCTTTCCAGGTTACTTTCAAATCAAAATATTCCTTTCTTGGAGGTGCCTTGGGTCTTACACTACTTTGAAGGTCTGTGGATCAGGCTAGTTTCTGATATGAACACTACCAGCATGCTCAACAAGTTGTACATCCCAAAATGCTCCCCCAAAGACCCAAGACTACTTCTGCAGTGGCAGCACACACTGACAAGATCCAGCTCAGTGTATGTGAGAGAAATCTTGAGTTGTGGAGTGAGCTACCCATTAACACCAGCAGTCAGAGTACAGCTGAGATTGGCATAAAATGGAGGAATAAAGTGTTTGCTTTTTTAAACTGTATCATGAATTTAGCATCATAGCAGCAGGAGAGGGGAACATAGCAACAGAAAATCTGCTTTTTATCTCTCTGCTGAAGGCAGTTTGTGCTCAATCCCTTAGTTTATTTCTTCTCCTTAGAATGTCATTACTTTTTCATGATGGATGATAGTTCTAGGAGCATGCTCTGAAAGATAACAAGAGAAAGAAAGCACAAAACTGAATTGGGTTAAAGGAGAAAAAGAAATGTTATCATACTAATTAACCCCAACAAATACATAGTTAAGGGAATCTGGTGTTTAACTGACAACATACTTACCTTGTAGGGCTTTTTTCAATGTTAAGGGGAGGGTGGGAAGAGGGGAAACACCTTGCTTTTAAACTAAAATAAACACATTAATGCATTAGTGTGACCAGCAGGTTGAGGCAGATGATCCTCCCTTGACTCTGCTCCTGTGAACCTCACCTGGAGTGTTGCATCCAGGTCTGGAACTCCAGGATAAGAATGCCATGGACCTGTTGGACCAAGTCCAGAGGAGGGCCATGAAGATGATCAGGGGCATTGATACAACTGTCCCATGAAGACTGGCTGAGTTGTGGTTGTGCAACCTGGAGAAGAGAAGGCTCCAGGGAGACTTTATAGCACCTTCCAGTACCTAAAAAGGGCTTACAAGAGTGCTGTGGAGGGTCTTTTAGCAAGGGCATGTAGTGATAGGACAAAGGGTAATGGCTTTAAACTCAAAGAAAGTAGGTTTAGAGTAGATATTAGGAAGAAAGTCCTTACTATATGGGTGGTGAGGCACTGGAACAGGTTGCCCTGAGCAGTTGTGGATGCACTGTCCCTGGAAGCATTCAAGGCCAGGTTGGATGGAGCTTTGAGCAACCTGGTCCAATGGAAGGTGCCCCTGCCCATGGGGGTGTGGGTTGGAACTAGATGATCTTTAAGGTCCTTTCTAACTCAAACCATTCTGATTCTATGATTCTGTGTTTTAGTAATTTGTTTGAAATCAGTGAATCCAGTCTAGAGCTCTTGCTTTGCCTATTAAGGGATTTTGTACATTTTTGAATTCTTTAAAACCTTACAATTAAGCAAGTTCTACTTTCTAAAACCCAGCTTATTTGTTTGTTGCTGCACAAATCCTCAGATGGGTTAACTAGTGTTCAACTGCTGCTGACCCCCAAAGTTTATCTGTGTTTGTGCAACTGGTGAATGGTGACTTTAGAGTTACCAGGTGGCTTTTGCAGGATAATTGGTACACTTGCTGTCATCACCACAGCTTCTTCTGAGTGCTCCAGGGCAGAATAAAATACAAGTACTGTGGGCTTTGCTTATTTTTTTAAAGAGGTGATTACATTGAAAAAGTTACTAGCAGGTGTAAATGGGAATCCTTTGAAGGATTATCAAAAATCCTAGAGGAGCATGGGGTTTTACCAGTCCCTTACGCCACCTGTAGATTTTCCTGGTGGAGCTCAGCTGTATAAATAATTCCTCTGTAGTTATCAGGTTTGTTATTTCAATGTACATTCACTCTTATCAAGCTGTTCCCAGCCCAGGAGCAAGAGCAGGTGAGCAGCTGGTTAAATGAGTGGATATTTATTCCTTACATGTTGTTGAAAGGTTGAGTAAACATGCCGTGTTCTGAAGAAGATGGCAAGCATTCAGGCTGAACAGCAGCTTCCTTTTCCCTATCCTGCTCACTATGGAGTGTTTTCCCAGTGGGTGAGAGGCTCAAGGCTGAATGGAGAATTGAGAAGCAGAAAAAAAATTTAACAACATAGAGGAATGAAAAAACAATGCAATGAGGGAAACCAGACCTAGTGAACTGTAAAATTTCCCCAACTTTGGCAGAACCAGGATTTCAACCCCCAAGATTTTCTTTTCTGCAAACGAGTAAAATCAGCGGCCCTATCTCAGACTGATTCTGCAATCTGAGAATATCAGTGTTGCCACCTGCTTCATTATCAGCTTTATCCCCCTCATTCACCACAAGAAGGGGGCCTTGCTTTTGAAGACACATTGGTTACTTTGTAGTCAAAAAATACAGACTTAAAGAAAAGATGCTCTGAAAGCACATGGCTCTCTGCAAGAGAAGGTGGGGAAAATGCAGCACTTCTTGAAAAACAAAAATCAGGAGTGCCTAAAATGCCTAATTCTTTATGAAAATCTTGATCTAGTAATTTTAGTTGCTAAGAACATTATAGATCTGATGGCTTCCAGTTTTGATTTAGGAACTTACGGCTTCATGCAGAAACACAACCATTAGGTAATGTCAAGCCCCCATCTTCCTGGTATACAGTTGGGTACTCTAGCAAGAGGACTAGCACAGTAATTCTCTTAATACGGGTTTAGGCATGGGTTGCAAATGTGATAATTAGTTCCAACTCATCTGAAAGTTGGTGTCTTTATGAAAAGAGTTGCCAATCTAGAGTAAATACTCCCAATCCCAGTTAACCAAATTAAAACTCCTAGGTTTTAGAACACACCAAGAATTCTTTAGAAAACTATCATATAGATAGAGACCAAAATGAACTGATGCTGGACATGCTCAGGTAACATCCACATGGAATCCTCTGCTTTAGAAAGGCAGGAAACACAGCTAGCAAAGATTTCAAATGCAGCTAGCAATTAAATACCAGACAGCCTGCACCTTCTGTAGAAATTTTTGCATTCAGCTGTTGAATTGGGATGACATTGTGACACTCTGGAGACGGAATGTCAAGATGTGGTCATGCTCAGCTGAGCTTTCTGATGTTCTGCAATTGTTACTCAGTTTGCAGAAAATGGGTGAGGAGGAAGACTGCTTGATTCTGGCAAAGGGTGACTTTGGAAGTAAAGCTTCTGTCTTCTCTAATTGTTCATTTGAAGTGATCAGATCTGGTTTTCATGCCCTCAGAGATAAGAAGAGAGTTATTCAATGGTCCTAATGACTTCACTCAGTCTTGTATGCAGAGGCTGTGAGACCAAAGCCCTCAGTGCAATGCTCCAAGAACCAGGTGCCTGTTCTGGGCTGTAATTCCTGGCCCTGCCTATTTTCAGGAGATCACAGATTGTATCTGTACTCATTATATACTGACCTTTGACTGCATCAGTCTATTAATCTTAACAGGCTTAAGCATGTATCATCCACTAGTCAAAAGCCTGACTGGTACAAATTATGAGGTTGTTTTTTTTTCTCATAATATCATTCATGTGCAGAGTCCTATTGACAGCAGCATAATTCCTTCACCTCTTTGTGGATCCAGCTCCCAGCTGTCAATTAGGATTGTACAAATACTAAATTCAATGAAACTCTTTTCACTGAGTTGTGTGTGAAAAGTTGCCATTTAAGGCCTGCCTTGCCTAAGGGAGTCTGGAAGCCTAGGACCATGCAGAAGATGCCCTTTTGCTCCATAGCTGTATCTACCCTTAAATAAAAGTTAAAATGTGGGGAGACATGCAAACCTTAGGGCAGCACCATGTGTGTACTCATGTTATTTCTTAGAAGATAAGATGCCATATAAGATGTATCCTCTAAGTAAGCCTTGGAAATTATTACTTTGGAGACAGTTATCAATGAACAAATTGTTTTCTGTCACTTCAAAGCATGCTGACTGTGATCCTCAGGACCAAGGTTTTGGAGACTTGCAGATAGTCTGTCTTCAGTTGCACACAGTTGCTGAATTCCCCTGTGTAGAGTTTTGTAACATTATATTGAGATTAGCTCATCTGTATTGTCAGCAATGCTCTTGCCATTGTGTTTAGGCAGAATGCAATCAGTTGGAAAGAACCCTCATGTCATGCATTGACTTGCCACCTTTTTGCCTTGCTGTGTGCTTGAAGGTCCAGTTTTGGTGATCCATCCTCAGAATCTAATAAACCCAAAGCTTGACCAGCAGTGGCTCAAAAAAAGGTATTTTTTTCCTAATGAATCTTCAGCCAAGTAAGTTTTTTAGGTTTTCTCTCTCTCTCACTTTGGCTTCCTGGTCTAAATAATTATTAACTTTGGACAATGCAATGTGAAAGAAACTGAATAGACCATGAAGAGTGAGTGGTTTAGGTGTAAAACTAAACAGTTGGAATGTCAATATTTTTTCAGGGCTTTATGCTGCGGTTGGATGTGAAATTAAGAAATGTCTCTTCATCTCCACCAGTTCCAGATGAGAAAGTTTAAAACAGCCTTGTTAGTTTGCATTATGGCCAAATATGGTTGGTCTGTATAAATCCTACCAATAGAAAGGACATTTCTTCTTTTATATATATGTAGAGACAGTCTGGTTTCAACTGAAGTCTGAAAAGGTTGAGGAATCCTGACAGCCAAACATGAATTTTGTATTCAATATCCTACTGTGCTATTTCATGAGGTTTTCAGTGAAGAATTAAATGCATTCTCTCTTAAAGGTCCAAAGTAACCTTTCCGCCAAAGAGAAAGTCCTAAGAAGAATTTCCTGTTCTCTTTGAGAGATACTATTTTGTACTTAGGAAAAAATCACATTATATGACCTGGCCAACTACTATTCACCACCTAGTCTTCATAGTTTGATCCAGACAGTGCAATACATTATGAGAGGTAACTTTTAAAACATTTATTTATCCCTAATAACAATTATTTACCTGTTAGACATTCAGTTTTGGTGTGGAAATCACATTGATAATACTGGCCAAAAAAAAGCTCATCACTGGTTGAAGGTCAAGGATCCATAATTGTACCATTAGACTTGCTTGGTACTTTCAATGCCATGACTCACAGAATGCAGTTGACTTTGTGTGAAGACTCTTGTAGTATCAGATGGATTGATTTTTGTGCAGCTTTGAGCTTTCTTAGATTCTTAGCTTTCAGCTAAGAAGAAAACTGTGGGGGTTGTGGGCAGCTGCAGTTGTCCTGCTGCATTAGCAGAGAACGTGGGTATGTATTTGGTTGGAGGTTGTTAGAACGGTTGCTGAGGTATAGGAAGAGACATTTTCAATGTCGAGTTGATGCTCCTCTCTCATTGAACCTAATACAAAGAATGCTACAGGCAAATTCTGGCAGAATGGTATGGATGAAGGGAAAAAGAAAAAACTTGAACCAGTATGGAACTAAAGATGATAGTTTGGGAAATTTATCAAAGAAAATTGCCAGTTCCACTGTGGTTTTGCTCCATTAGTCTATCCATCTTAGATCAGTAAGATCCAGGTTAGAATAGACTCTATTTTGGCTGTTTAGAATATGTTTGTGCATGTGGATTCACTGTTACGTTAAAAAGTGTCCGTGCTTTCTCTGCATTGCTGAGAAGCAATTGCAAGTCACTGGTCACCGAGAGTCAGGGATGGCAGTAGTTCATGTTTCTGGAATTTTTAAAATATAATTACTTTTAAGTACTTATTTTCTTAGGATAGGATTTGAATGCTCCTATCACACAGATAAACCTAATAATATATATTTTTCTTTTATCTAACCATTACCTCTCCTGTGAGAAAAGGCTGAGAGAATTGGGGTTGTTCAGCCTGGAGAAGACAAGGCTCCGGAGTGACCTAATTGTGACCTTTCCATAAGTAAAAAGGAGTCTGTAAGAGAGCTGGAGAGGGATTTCTTGCAAGGGCCTGTAGTGACAGGACAAGGAGTAATGGCTTTAAACTGAAAGAGAGTAGGTTTAGTAGGAAGAAATTCTTTACTGTGAGGGTGGTGAGAACAAGTCTCCCAGAGAAGTTGTGAATGCCCCGTTCCTGGAAGTGTCAAGGCCAGGCTTTACAGGGCTTTGAACAACCTGGCATAGTTGAAGGTATCCCTGCACAAGATAGGGTGGCGATTAGAACTAAATGATCTTTAAGGTCCCTTCCAACCCAAACCATTCTATGACTCTATCATTAATACATGATTATTGTCTTCTGGAAAACAAGTTAAAACAATCAAACCAATGCTGAGTGCCTTTAACTAAATGAAATCATTAATATAGGAATTGAATATAAAGAATATTCAACTTTTAATGCCCAGGTTCAATATATTTAAGATGCACCGGCATATTTGTGTGTTGAAATCAGTATTCATAAAATGCTGCAGCAGCACCAGAGTAAAGTGCATTTGTCAAAATCTTGACTGAATTGTATTTAGAAGTACATTTACTTTTAAATACTGTGTGCTGTACGCAGGAAGCACCAGGTAGCATACCTGCATGAGTCACGTTTTAAAGTGCTAGTAGAAGTCCCATACATAATGATATCCAAAGACAGCATGCCAGAAGAGTGTTACTTTCAAGACTAATGATATTGTTTTGCAAACTGACTATATTTCTCTGAAGAACTCCCCTGGAAGGTAGAGTCATTGTCATTACACAGGAAAAGCTGCCAAGCAATTTCTGTGAGTTCTCAACAGGGTGCTACTGAAATTCTGTTTTGCTTGAATAACTTCCTGCACTTCACCTTTTTGAAGAGCCTTCTATCTGAGTATCAAAACCCAGTAGATCAACAGATTAGACTCTAGGCCCTTTCCCTGTATTAAAAAGATTGAAGTGGAAAGTGGTTAAATTGCACCTAAATGACAATTTAACGTGGCTTATGCTGACTGGGTTATTGCAGAAACTGTAACCCCATGAAACCCGGAACCCACAGTTTTTGAATGAGCAACACGTAACAGTGCCTTGTGTTCCCTACCACAGAAGATTTGAAGTTGGTTGGTTGGTTTTATTGGGTTTGTATTTAGGAAAAAGCATGGGGGTTTTTTTAGGAGGAGAAAAAAAAGAAAAAGATTGAACAGAATCTATGACTTTGAGCACTGTGTGAAGTAATCTTGTTTATTACATGCCTTATAGAAAGGTATTTATGGGCTTGCTACTGCAAGCGATTGTAAAGGAGCCTCTATGCTCTCAAAGGACAAAACCCGTGATCTGGGGCAACTGGAATTCAAATAACATTTAAGAAAGCCTTGTTGGTTCTTTAAAGCAAGCACTTTGTCTTATCAACACTGACTGTAATCAAGCCTAGAGCATGTGGCCAAAGAAAAGGAAGAACTGCTGAAAAAGCAATTCTGTAGTTGTTGGCTCTGGCATTGCAATTATTTAGTGGGATTTTTTAGATGTAGATCTTCTGATTTATTCATTGAACAATTATTCAACTTGGTGGTCACCTCTGGGAGAAACCTCCTGAAACCGAGAGAAGTTGTGTCGTTGAATTGAATGCATTCAAGGCTCCTCTTTCTTACAGTGGCTGAAGCTGAAGAAGTTTTCCCTGGGACGGTCCTCGTCGACTTGATTGGGATGATGGAACGAGCATTAAAAAACTGCGATTCGGTGACTTAGAGTCCTCAGGACTCAGTAATTCCCTGGCGTTGTTCCTGCTTTCACTGTAGGAGGCCGAGCGTTTGGGAGCTTGGCTTTGTCCGGGAGGCCGCGAGGCGCTGGGGCTGCGCTGGAAGTCCTGCCCGAGCCTTCCTGCCCCTTGGCTCGCCCCCTCCTCCCCAGGGCCGCTCCCGGCTGCCGGGGCCCCCCGCCGCCCCCCTCCCGCGGGCTGCCCCGGGCGCTACTTGCCATGGACACGCGGCGTCCCGAGGCGGCGGGCGGCGGGCTGAGCGTGC
>VZRZ01004224.1:337471-347942 GCA_013398175.1 Climacteris rufus
TTGTACAGGCTGGGCTCCTCCTCGGCGGGGCCCGCCGGCCACTGCGGCTGCCCGCTGAGGCTCTTCTGGATCTTCTTGAGGCCCAGGTGGGCGGTTTCGAGGATGTTGAGGAAGAGGGAGACGGCGGCGATGCTGTTCATGAAAACCATAAAGATGGTCTTCTCTGTGGGTCGGGACACAAAACAATCCACCGTATTAGGGCAAGGGGGCCGAGTGCATTTGTAAAGGGGGGACATGTGAAACCCGTATAAAAGATACTGACCTATCATAAAGCCCACTTCGACCACCGAGCGGGTCAGGATATGTAGGACATAGGTGCGCAGCAGGGACCCTCTCAGGGGTGCCTTATTCACTTTCTTCTGTTCCTCCAGCTTACGCAGTTCTCTCTCCACTCTCCTGTGTTCCTCGAGCATGGGCTCCAGGTCCTCGAGCTGAGCCCGCAGGTGAGCTTTCCTGTTCTGTCGCTCTTTCTCAAGCGCCCTTAACCTGTAGAGCGCGTGGCCCATGTACACTAAGGATGGGGAGGAGACAAATATGATCTGCAGTACCCAGTATCTGATCAAAGAGATGGGGAAGGCTTTGTCGTAACAGATATTGTTGCAGCCAGGTTGCTCTGTGTTGCAGATGAACTCAGACTGCTCATCGTCCCAGACATCTTCAGCAGCCACTCCCAGCACCAGCATCCGGAATATGAACAGGATTGTGAGCCAGATTTTGCCAACTATGGTGGAGTGGATGTGCACTTCTTCAAGGATGCTGCCCAACAAGTTCCAGTCCCCCATGGTCAGAAGTTCATTTCTGAAATTAAAAAAAAACCTAGTTCTTTTCATACAATGATGGATTTCTTTTGGAAATGACCATTATTAGTTTAGTCTGGGGCTTTTTAAATTTTATTTTTTATTTTAATAAATATTTTTTCATATATATTCTTCTGATAACAGAAGAGGTCTTAGAATTTCATCATTATTTTCTACTTATTGCGTCTTTAATTCAGACTTCATGGTTACTGGTCAAAGATGCAAATATGAGACTATTTTAAGATCGAAAGAAAATTATTTCAGCTGTAAACCACAGTACTTCTTAACTGCCCACAGTTTTACACTAGAAGACCATTTTTTGCCCACTTTGCAAATCCTTTGCCTACTACAGTTTAATTCTACACCCACTCCATTCCACATTGCTGTGGATTTGCCATAGTTTTGCCATAATCGACAACGTTCTTGGCTTTAATTTGTTGGATAAACTTTTGAGAAGTGTCCTGTAATGGTGACCAAAAAAAAAAAAGTGTTTCATTTTTTACCCCAAGATAGTAGCAATATTAGTGGATCCATCCAATATTTTCTCATCTATCAGAGTAACAATTCACAAGTTTCTCTCTTGGCTTCCTAAAACTACAAATATGTAGCTGATTTACACATAGCTGTACATTTGCAGTATCAGTTCTAGGATAATATTAATAAACTGAGTGCTTCTAGGGTTAATACCTTTATTTTTGTGCATCAAGTTTTACTGAACTACCAAGATATGTCTTAATTATAAATGTTAACATATGAGATAATGAAATTACATAATGGAGTAATGTGAAGCTTTTTAGCACTGAGTGTGTGATAATCTAATTAACTACCTCTTTCCCAGAATCTCTTTGATTCACAAGTGAATTGATCTATGTTCTCCCACCAGATGCTTGATTTCCAAGCTGGTTCTTTGGAAACTATTTAGGAGCTTCAGGTTAAGTGGGGAATTGAAATGTGAGGTGTTGTGTTCCTGGATTTTTTTTCTACTACTGTAGCAATAAGTTATTGAAAGCAGCCGGCATCATATCTATCTCAGGGTTTGCACTTGAATTTTTTTATGCTACTATGTTTTCAAAACTTCCCAAATTTCATGTGTTGCTTAAACCACAACCTTTAGTAAAGTGCAATTTCTAAGCTTGTTTTTGAAAGTGGCTGGTTGATGTGCCCAAAATCTTGCACATTTTTAAATGATAGCATAGCTGGATGATATCACTATCATTAATATGGCTTGGCTATGGCTTATGATATGATCCCATGAAGTTCAATTCTGCTTCAAGGCTATATTTATCCACACTGTATGTAAAGATTTTCACTTGTAACCAACAGCGCAGTCATTCTCAGCATAGGCATCCTGCAGATTTTATTATTGTATTTCTGAGATTTTTTTTTTCCTCTGCAAATCTGGATTTTCTCAGGAAACTTTCTTTTTCACACACAGAACTGGCTAAGGAAACATATCTAGTCAAGCAATTTCTTAGGTGCTGTGATGCACCCAGAGCATCTTGTTTCCCCACTCCTTCCCTTCCACATATATCATTGAAATGAGACACATGAGGAAAACAAAAAGTCAGCAATAACTGTTATAGTCCAATAACTGTTAAGCAAAGGAGCTTTAGGTATATTTGCTGCCTTGCAAATGGCTGATCCCTCACTGAAACTGATGGACTCAGCAAACAACCCCAAGCAAAAAACAAACCCCCAAGTGTGATGCTACAATATGAATTCAGGGAAAAAAGGGAAAAGGAGATATGTTTTAATCCCGAAGATGAAATGCTAACATTCCTCTAGCAATAGGAACTGTCATTGTCTGCTTTGGAACAGAAAGTGAATGTAACTTTCGGGGCAAGAGAGACATATCACTCTGGCTCTAAAGAGTTTTGTTTCTTAAGTTGTTTCTATTGGTATTTAAATAACTCTATCCTCACATTTCCTTTATAAAAGCTCACAGAGGACAGTAATCACAGGAGTGGTATAAATCAACCTTCAAGAGGGCCTTTGATACCAGGACACTTTCCCTCAGCTGTGCATTGGTAGAACTGCAGTATAAATATTGACACCATGAACATTGTGTTCAAAATAAAGAAGTTAATTTAGAGCCACAAAAAGACAGTTTTTAAGAAATCAGCCCAAACTACTTCATGACCTTGTCACAGCATGTGCTCCTAATTTTTCCATTTTCTTCCCTTCCCTGGTCTTAACTGAGTTCTGTGATAGAGTAATTTCTGTGTACCATAAGAGAGCAAACTCAAATATCAATTATATAATTTTCAGTCGACTAATAGACCAGAAATTCTAGTACTACAGCCTATTTTATACTACTACTCTTGTACACTAGAAATACACCATTTTTAGTATAGAAAGTGCAACCTAAGACATTTCTCAATATAGTATCTGACTACCTTTGTGTCTGTCCAACTATTTTTATATGGTTACTTCAAACAATAAAAATTCATGCATGCAGTCAGTTAGAGCCAGATGGCTCCACCATTTCTCTTGGAGGAAATTTCTTTATTTCTTATTTTGTTACTTCTTTAAAGTTTGTCAGATCATTTGCCACTATTCAAATCACTTCTATCTTGAATTTATGCCAGTTTTCTTCAGCTGAGGGATGAAAAAGCAGTATTAAACTATAAATTTCTTGTCAGAAAAAGTTAAACATTAAGGTGCGAATACTCATGGGTTTAATTTGCATTGCTTCAAGATTGACAGGGACCTGCCTGCTCCTTACTGCCCTATCAAGAATTAATTTTCTGCCACTTACCTTAGGAGAAAGCCCTTGGTTAGTCTCTTAGAGCATTGCAGAAGGAGCATGCAGCACTGCTTGTTGTTGTATCTCAGAGACCTTTCTTTGATAGCGCTAGGACCTCTCTTTTTTTTTTTGCTTTTTCCCCAAGAGCCAAAGCATAGACGAGGTGCCCTGAACAGGATTCTCGGTTCTCTGTAGCTGGATGCCAAGATCGCTCTGTCTAAACTATTCATGCACAGTTTAAAAATCATCAGACGATAGGATGGTGCCTCTAGCCAAAATTATCATGCAATTATTTTAGTCAGTGGTGTCTAACAAAGCCATTCCCCCAAGGCTCAATCTGTATGGCAGCAGTTTGTAAAGTCCCCTATGCCTGGTTTTAGTCAGTTCTTCAAACTGTACGCCTCCACCCAGCTCCCAAATGAAATTTTATTTTGCAAACTGATTAAATAGGTAGCCTTTACAGTACAATAGAGTCTTATATTTTCTTTACATTCCATTAGTTTCGCTTTGAATCAATGCTCAAAGATCGATCGGTCATGTCCGATTTCATACTCTGTTGGCTGGTGAGTTAATTTAGGATGTGTTAGACTGAGTCTTTGAAAATGGAGGCCACAGAAACTGAGACTCGAGTCTTGAGTTAGAAATACAGGCTTTCAGCACAGTAACCCTTCATTAGCTGGGTTGAAGAGCCACCCCAAGCCCATCTAGAACTGCTATCTGTGAGAAACAAGGTTTAAAAAAGGAAGGTCAGCTGTCAAAATGGGATTTTGTGAGAAATCAGGGCCACCAGAGCTGAGATTCTGATACTAAAACTTTCTTCTGCCTAGTCTTGCCCAGGCCTGAATTTTATGGAAACTCCAAATACTCATTTTTTCCTCTCTTGCTATGGAACTTCTGGACCTTTTCTTCCATCTTAAAAAGCACATGAATTATTTCCTTTTCAGACTCTTTTCCCTAAAGATACTCCCACTAAGCAGTGGTCAGTTCTCAAAAGACAGTAGCCCCGCCTCTTCTTTGGAATTATCTCTGATTTATGTACCATTGCATCTTTCTCTCTCACACTAGCTGCACGTCTCCCTGAAAGTCGTGTTTGAATATGCCTTCAGAGCCTTGTCCTGCAGCAGATGAGGTGGCTACAGCACCTTTCCTCTAGCCTCAGTCTAAAGCAGCAGATATATGGTTTATGCACACTAGTATTACAAACTAATGCTTTAGGGGCAGTAGGGCTACACTTTCAATTCCTGAGAGAGGTGTTAATATTCATCCAAACCACCCAGACCTCCACAGGCCTTTCTCATCCATATACTCTTATGTACCTGTCATTGGCATTCTATTTTCATGTCTCTTCTTTCCAAATCTGGTCACCAAGTCCCTAAGGCTTTTCCTTGCTGCTTCAGCTGTCTCAGACCTTCAGCTCAGGCCTGGGTGCTCTGTGCTGCCTCACCAGATGTTGTTGACCTGACATATCCAGCAGCTTCCACAGTGCCTGGATGTTTTTTAGAAGCAACCTGTTGACCTCTGCTGCTGTGAAAACTTGAGAAAAGGGCAAGAGCTGCAGCACTCCTGATGCATTCATCTTGTTGGAGAACACGCTGTTATTCACTGCAGAAGCAGCTCGTTCTGGGTCCAGCCCATTTCTGTCCCACCCCTTCTCTCCCTCAGCTGGTCACAGCACCAGAATTGCAGACCGTCTACTTCACTCTGCCCTCAGAGCAACCTGGTTTAAGATTTTGGTATTCTCAGGAGGCATGGTGGGTAACAATGGGCTATTCAGGGACAATTTGCTGTGCTTTTGCTTTAGCAGCAGAATAATTAATGTTGTTAAAGGGCTGCCCATACAAGATCCTTAATGGAACATATAATTAATTATGCATGGAAGGGAAGCAGGGTGGAGGCACAGGGATGGTGAGACGAATCAGGATGGAGTGTGGTGTAGTCCTTTGCATTTGGAGATGAGCAAGAACCTGTGGTGGCTGAGGACACTCCTTTGCTGTAAGCATCTGCCATAGGTGGAATCAGTTTACAGTGTGAATGATAGCAGGCTGTGTGTGTGTGTATGTTGAGAGGGAGTATCTTGGAGATCAGAGATGGGACCTTGGCCAGTGGCAACTGGAACGGGCCACTGTGAGCAGCAGCACAATGGGAACCAGCACATCCTCATGCCTGACCTTCCTGGAGCAGGAGTGACCTCCCTGCTGGTAAGTAGAGACCAGGGAATATAGTACTGGGGTAGGAGCTGGTCACAGCCAAAGAGGGTGAAAGCTCCAGTCCTGTTCATTCTTCAATAAACCCCAGTATCCAGTATGGGGCATTTACTCTGTCTTGCATGACAGCAGGGTGCTGTGCCTGGGATGGGGCAACCTTGGATGTAGACAGACTGGAGAACAAGAAGCTTGAGAGCAGTGCCACAGAAAGGGACCTGGGGGTCCTGGTTGATGGCAAGTTGAGTATGAGGCAGCAGTGCCCTGGCAGCCAGAAGGGCCAAGGTGTCCTGGGGGGCATCAGGCACAGGAGGGGACTGTCCCACTCTGCTCTGCACTGGGGCAGACCCACCTTGAGTGCTGGGGGCAGTTTTGGGTGCCATAGTATAAGAAATACATTAAACTATTAGAAAGTGTCCAAAGGAGGGCCATGAGGAGGGTGAAGGGCCTGGAAGGGAAACCTTACGAGGAGCAGCTGAGGTCACTTGCTTTGTTCAGCCTGAAAGACGAGACTGAGGGGAGACCTCATTGCAGTTACAACTTCCTCGTGAGGGGAAGAGGAGGAACAGACACTAACCCCTTCTCTCTGGTGAGTGACAGGACCCAAGGGAATGACCTGAAGTTGTGTCAGGAGAGGTTGAGTTTGGGTACCAAGAAAAGGTTCTTCACACAGAAGATGGTTGAGCACTGTACAGGCTTCCCAGGGAAGTGGTCACAGCACCAAGCCTGAGAGAGTTCAAGAAGCATTTGGACAATGTTCTCAGGCACGTGGTAGGGTTCTTGGGGCTGTCTCATGCAGGGCCAGGAGATGGATTCTTATGGGTCCCTTCCAACCCAGGATATTTTATGATTCTAAATTGTAAGTGGCAGCTAGTATAAAATAAATTCTTAAAATATTAGGTTCAAACACACTTTTTATAGCATTGCAGCTTTTGGTATTCTTGCAAGGATTTACACATTTGAAAACTAGAAAACGATAAATATGGGAACAGTAATCTTTTTATAACACAGACAGTAGCATTTCCTTGTACTAATACTTTACTATTCTGACATCAAAACTAACAGTACAGCACCAAAACCACTTCAAAGTGCATATGAGACCATCACAAAATGCTGAAGCCAATGGATGTGGAACAACAGCTGGACAACAGACTGTGGCTGAAGCAATTCAGGTACAGGCATAATGAAATGCAAAGATCAGATCAAAGATTTTACCACCTTTAGTCTAAACCACTAACATGGTACAGTGTAATCTGATTGTCTAGAAACCACTTGGCTTATTAAAAAAGTCACTTCACTTGCCCATTTTTCCATTTTACTACAGATAAACATTACCTTTACTACTGGCACTAACTGGCTCCTTCTGGAGCAAGTTACCTTTCACAGGAAACAGCCAGCCACTACTGAAACATTGTCAATCTTTTCTACCAATTTTTGCTCCTGAAATGCCTCTTGACTGATTTAATAGATTCTTCTCAGAAATCCTTAAACTTGTTTCTTGCCATGCTTTATTACTGCTGCCTCCCTTCATGAGGAGAAATTGCTAAAGATTATTCTGCAGGTGGTATTAAGAGTGAAGACAAAGCCTTAATGGAAATAGCTATGGTTGGTGAACTGACACCCAAGAGAAGTGCCCTTAGTTAAGACAACTGTTGTATGAATCTTTAGCTGCCAACAGACTTTGCCTTAAGAGAGAATCCCTCAACATTCAATACCCAATGCTCTATGATTTCACTATCATGCACATCTCCACAAGCCCTGTTCTCTGAATTTCCACTCTGGAAAATTTTTGAATGCTCACATCCATTAAGCGGAATCCTGTAAAAATGTGTGTTGGATAGAAGTAGACCTGTTCTTCAGTAGCAAGTTGGAGTAAGACTCTCAAAAGGGCTACACTCCTCCAGTGAAAGGCCTTGGATACAAAAAGGTCTTTCTCCTTTGTACTGTTCCACTCAACACTAACCCGATGTTTCCAGAAAAAAGATTAAAGTTGTAGGTCCTGGTTCTTAAGTGGCTTAAGGGTTTTATGCAGTTTGTGAAATTCTCCATTTCCAGTCATGTCCACTAAGAAATAAGCAGTATGTATTCAGAGCAGTAATTACATCAGAGCAGCATCTGACAACTTTCATATTTATTGGCCAGAACATCAACATAGCTACTCACTTACACAAACTAACAGCAGTAAAAGTTAATGCTGCTTCACAGCATGTGTAGTTGTCAAGCCATCAGCCAACAGTTCTAGAAAATATTTTGATTTACCTGAGGTTTCACAAAGACTGTAGCTTTACATACAGTACATTTGGCATATACGTATCAAAATTCTTGCCGGAGAAATAAATTACAAACAATGGTACAAAACCTTTGTTCAACAAGAACGTGGGTGAGTTTTACAGTTTTATTTTTTGTATTGCTCTTACATTAAGCAAACTATTTAGTTTATACAAAATAAACCAGTTGTTTTATATAGTTAAAAAATCATCTTTGGCTAAACAAAGCTCTATTTTTACACATATATTTATATATATACAAACTTCAGATATTTTACATGACCATGTAGGAACCTGTACAGATAGTTACAATTGAGAGAACATTAAACAAGTTTCACACTTTACAAAAAAGGAATCCAAGTCAGACTCCAAACAGTCAAACCCTGCCCCCCACCACCTATACAGATATGAAAGTAAGTAAACACAGATAAGGAACAAACAACTTTGTAATGAAATACTGCCTGCTTTTTTGAGACAGAGGAAGCATTTAAGTGGAGAGCAGTGACTTCCCTCAGTGCCTTCAATACTGTGCTCATGTTGATCTCTAAGGATATGGTTAAAAGAACACTCTTAGTAGAGTCTGACTTTTCCACAAACATGAACACTTCTCTGCAAACAGACTATTCTGAAAACAGTTTCAGTTACATTTAAATCTCCAATAAATAAACAATTGTCACAACTGTTTGTTAAGAACAAGCATGGGTTGATACACCAATCCCCCACTGAAATCACCAGGCACTGCCAGTGTAGCATGGAAGGTGAGACTTGATCATCAAAAGCAAACATTTTAGAAGCAAGCATGTAAGATGGAAGACTGCCAGAACAGACACCATCACCTGCTCAAATCGTTCCTTGTAACAGTTTCCAGAGCACTGCCTAGAACAAGGACAATGCACTGCTTGCAGCACAACCCATTCCACAGGTCACATTTACAGTACTCCAAAGGGGTCAGTGACAGCATCACTGACAAATTATCTGATGGTTTATTAGAAAGAGAAGTCTTTCCCATTAGTTGGAGAGGGAACAAAAAAACATGCTGACATTGAAGAGATGGTCACTGGACTCTGAAAAAGAGCCAATTCAATCCAAGTTGAAAGGCAATGCACTTAGTTGGGTGCACTTAAATGAAGTCTAACTGAACTCAGCAGATGCTCTGACTGAATAAAGATTACAGCAATCCCAATCCTCCATAAAGAATAAAACCTCAGAAAATCAACGAATTCATAAAACAAAACACTTGCAAACTTCCAGGAATGTCAGGAAGAAGGAAAAAAAATATTTTTAGAAATTTGGGATAAAGCAGCAATATGTATGAGATGTGTGCGTATATATATACACACACACACACACACTTTAGATATGTTCTAGTAAAACTGGAAACAGTTATAACAAATTCTTTAAAATAGAACATAATGAATTTCTAATGCACTAAACAATTTGTAAAGATAGATGCAATTGCTGTCAAAACACGCCAAGCTGACAAGCTTTCGAAAACTGCTTGTTTTTACAGAAAAGTTTTGCTCCTGGATAGTAAGTACAAAGTTGCATTTTATAAAACTGTAAAGGTCTGTTCCTAAATTAGTATTTTAAAGAAAATCACTTCTCACGTTTAAATTCCTTTTTTTACCAAAACAGAATGTTTGTTATGTTGAAGACCTAAATTAAGTACCTTTTCCAGATGTAATTTGGTGCAGAAAAATATAATGGCCTTTGCAGAATAGTATTCATGCAAAGTAACATGTATGCTACCCTGCAAACTGTCTATTCTGCAAACAGATTCTGTTAGATTTAAATCTCCAGTAAGTAAACAATTGCCACAAATGTTTGCCAAGAACAAGCCACAAGATCCACTTATTCCGGAATAACAGAATTCAATTACTAGATAAGCAGCTTTTGGAATCATTGCTATCATTTCCCTGCCTTATTTCAAAAGAAAAAGGCCTCACTTCTTAAAATACGTTCCAAGGTAACCAAGAGGACATACCTGTTGTTATCCAGGATTATCTACTGACTGGATTCCAAAGCAGTCTTACTCTTTTAAGATCACAGCACACACAGAACTTCCAACAAGCGAAGCAGAAGCCACCATTCCCACTTGACTGCTCACAGAACACATTTAACTAACAAGATGTGTCACCCCCCTGAAATGATACTGCTCCATTTGCAGTATCAAAGTCCTTTCTTTCCTAGCCACTTTGTGAAGTTCCCTCTGTGTTACTCTGCTGAAGAACTTCAGAGGAAACACGGACAAATAATTAACAGTGCACTGGATTTACCCAACTTAGTATTCTGACTTGGATACCTCCCAGTAATCTCATCATATGAATGCAGTGGCTCTAGTCCACCCCTGCAGGTAACAACTAAGCCCTGTAACCATGAAGCAACTTGGTGTGAGTTTACTTGCACTTGGATTTCTTGAACAGCTTCATTAACTGCTTGAATCTTTCTGAAACCTAATGG
>VZRZ01004224.1:348016-365376 GCA_013398175.1 Climacteris rufus
AAAGATGTACCATTAAGACCCCAGATTTCCACATCCAACAAGACAGATTCATCTGACAGCATGACAGTCTTTTAAGACAACCAGTATTTTACTTGCTTCCAATAAATTTAGTAGGAGAATTTTAGGAGCATCATGAACAGATTAACTAGATCTAGGAAGCCCTCCTATATCTTTGACATTTGAAATAGCTTCCAGGTTAATCACAAAAAGCTAAAGCCAGCTACTGGTTTAACATGTTTCCCTACAAGAAGAAGGAAAAAAATGAAGGCCTCAAAGCCAATCAGTGTTGGATTTTGCCAGGTATAACCATGAGTAAGATTCAAATTTAAAGACAAAGCTTATTTTGTACTCCACAAAAAGCATCGTTTATTGGCTATTTTCTACCCTCTTGTACAATTGTTGCTTCAGGTATTTTTGGCTCATCATGGAGTAATCTGCCTGTGAGGGATTTTACAAAACTAGTCTGTAGAGCAAAGAATCTTTTTGCTGAACATAGTTACAGCTTACATAGTGACCTCATTCAGCTCCAAGTTAGTATTTCTTATTGCTGTATACATATTGCTATAGCATAACTGGGAAGAGTGGCATAAATGCACAAATAACACTGTTTTATCCAACCAGCCAGGCCATCAGCTTCTAAACCCCACAAAGACCCTGAAACCATACACCACCACATCCTAAAAGCCAAATCCCAAGTATGCAGGATTTCCTAACATAGTCAAATGTGTGTTTCTCCCTTTCTAGATTTGCAGGATACAGATTAAGAGAGCAATTCTACTAAAGTATAAAGTTATACGCAAACCTCTGGGAAAATTCTACATTAATTTGACATCTGTGTATTTTGAAATTTCTTAATTAGAAAGTGAAAGTAAAAAGAAACACTTTCATTAAAAATGTCCTTCCTGCACAATCATGGTACTTCTTTTCAGCTCTAACTTTAATCCTTTTCTAATTTATTAAAGGTGTGCAAAGGCTTCAGGCCTCTCAAAATTGCCTTCCTATATCGAAGTGCTGATCCAACAACAGAGCAATTCTGTTGTCCCTGGCTTAGCAGTGAAGCACTTTCAATGTACCAATCAAACAAGTATTGAGGAATCCCTGGACCATAATATCCCTATAATGTGCATTTTTAAGAAGTAACAACTGGCAGAATCTTAGATTCTTTTTTTCAAGAATCCCCCAAAAAGACATGAGGAAAAGAAAATTGCAAAATCTGCAGATCTCCAAAGATTTTTGTTCAACTGCAATTGTAAATGTAGGAATATTGCTGTTAGTTAATAGAAGAATGATATCACCCACCTGATTTGGGCTTTTGTTCAGCCTAGTGGCCAAGGAAACAAAGGTTTTGCTTGATGGTCCTTTTCTCTGACATTCCAGTAAAATTTCTCGGTCATCATTTCTGTGCATTTAAAAAATATTAATACATATAGCTGTGTACATGCACACAAGCAAAATAATTCTGAGTATTTCCAAACTACAGAACATGAGTTCAAACAGCAGCAATGAATTTATGGAAGATCCTGTCTTCTACCAGCACAGAGTAACAGAGTCAGTACAAACAAATGGTAGTGGAAATCATGCTCTCCCTATTAGGAAGGGCAGGATTATTACAATAGAGTTAGCCCCAAAGCAAAGTCACAGAATATTAAGCTTCTAAAGCAAACACTGAAACTTGAATTGAAAAGAACTCATAAATTCAACCGGGATCAGCAGTTCCAGGTGGACTTGCCTCAGGGTGCATGGCTAAAAAGCAGCTTTCATCCATGCCCCACTGACAATCAAAGATTAATCAGAGAGGTGTTTGACTTCTCTAAGGGGTTTAATGTAACAAACATACTTAGAGACCATCTCCTGTTCACATGAGAATGAAGAACCAGGAGCCTATTCTGAAGTGTGTCACCAATTTCTTGTTTGTCTCCTTAATGAATTTGGGCAAAATGTATAGACATAGTCCTTATATTTGGTTGAAACCTGTCATATTTCAATAAATTACATTTAATTTCTTCCATTTCCAAGAAAATTGCAATGACTCGTTATTTAAATAAATGTCTTTTTTTTTAGGTATAGTTCAAAGAGAAATAAAAACTGTGAAACTGAAAATCTGGTCATATTCATAAGGAATACTATAAATCTCTTCCTACCTTGTTGGTTTGCATGTTAAAAATCACATTTGCTTTTGCTGTCTTTTTTCATGAAAGAGCTGATTTTCTTTTAAAATGCTACCTAGAAACTTACTTTATATCTGAACTATAGTTAAGAAAAGTCTGTCCTGAAGATTTTAGAAGCCCCTACCAAGTTGTAGCAAGAACAGCAAAACCTGCCAACTACAGTTTCTTAAAAATAAGAATACACCATAACAATTTTGCACATGTTTTTGACATATACAGTCACTTCATCTGTCACCCACACCCTCCATCTGGAATATATGGGTTGAATGGCTGACTGGTATGTTTCTGCAGATTGAGTAGCCCAGACCCCAAACCAAAAAACCTGTTTGCCCTCATGCCTTCCCTCAGTGGGGGAGAAATCTTGAGCTGTTCTCCTTTACCAGTTACCAAGGCCTGATAGGAACATCAAGGACCTCCATCCCCTACCAAGCCTGGCTGGAATTTTTGGACAGAAAACAAAACAAAAAACAGGCAAGGGAGATAAGGACAGAGTGCATTACAGTAGGTCTTGTTACCTTGGCACATAAGCTTTCAAAAAAAAAGCCAAGAGGACTCTTGCTTTTGGGAGATTTGGGTAAGCAATGGACATCAGTCTCCCAGAGCAAACCTGCACAGCTAAAAGGAGGCTCCCACTCCACTTTTTAGACAAGGGTGTAGAGCTACCAAGTAACTTCAATTGTCAGCTAATACCCTTTTCTTCCCTCCTTTTTATGTATTACATAGTTTAAAAAACCCCTAAAACAATCTTAACAGATCAAACCAGAAATTACCTTGTCCAGGAAACTACTACTTCTCCCTTCTTTTTAATGATGTTTTTGGCATACAGGCTAGGTGATGATGGAGATGAAGTCAAGGGAGAAGAGTCTTTGTTCTGCTGCAGCTCATTCTTCTTACTGGAACATTGTTTGGGTGATGAATTTGTATCTTCAGACTTGGTATTACTTTCATCACTCCCATCACCTGCTGATTCAGTTTGTTTTCGTTGCCTTTTTGAGTTGCAATTCTCTTTGACAGTCTCCTTTTTCCTCTTCTTACAAGTTTTATCATCTATACTTATCTGGCACTCTCCATCAGTCTTTGAACCAGGTTTTGTTTCAAGATTACATTCATCTGCTACAGTCTCATTAGAAAGCTCTCCTGTTAAGTCCACAGATGCATCAAAACACTCCTCCAGTTCTTCCTTTTTATCACTGACTTCCGAGTTTCCTGCAGAAGTTTCCCAAGTCCCATTATCTGGTCTGGATTCCACTGCATGACAGGAAGTTCCAGTAACAGTACCATCTGTTATGTATGACTTCATACTGCAACCAGCAGGAAAAGAAGCTTGTGATCTAATGTGCATTTCATTTATGTTTTCAGATACTTGCAATGTGTGTGCCTCGGATTGCTCAGAGCCTTTATCGGGGCTTTGGGTGTCGTGGTTCTCTTTGTCTGAAGGTTTTCTACAGTGTCCAAGGAACCCAGTAGTTTCTTCCTTTCCAATACTATTATGTGACTCCTTCAGAGGCTGAGCTAAGGCAGGATTTTGTTCCTGTTCAGCGCCAACATGAGGCAATTGATCCATATTAACCAGATCTGGTTTGACAGTTTCCTTCACAGTGGCTGCTGTGGCACTCTGACTGTCCCTTTCTTTTCCCCCAGTTCTCACTTCTCCTTTACCAGTCTTGGATGAGAATGCCTGTGCCTCCTTCACTGGAGCCATCTGATCAGATACTGGTGAGGCAGACGGCACTGCACGCCTGATCTTTACAATAAAATGATCATTGGATTTCTCCATGATTACTGCTTGCATTGGCAGGCTGGGGCGACACTGAAAGCCAGGAGCAACAGGCCGACTTGTCCATGATGATGAACAACTTGATTTACTGCTTGAGTTATCAGATTCTAAAGCCAAATGAATGTCTTGTTCAGTGGCATCCTCCTCCCCAAGAAGTGCATCTTCACTGTAATGTGCGCTAACAACACCCTCAGGAGCTGAGCTAGAATTATTCTCAGGTTTTAGGAAGCTGAGGTGGGCATCTGATTTCAAAGGTGATGGAATAGTTAAGGAAACGGCCAAATCTTCAAGAAGGATAGAAGAAACACATGATTTATTCTTCTGTAAACCGCATTCATCTTCCTTGCATGAAACTGAGTTTGTAGAAACCTCAAACATACAACTCTCATCCAGCACATCT
The DNA here is from genome assembly GCA_013398175.1 of Climacteris rufus. Lineage (NCBI taxonomy): Eukaryota > Metazoa > Chordata > Aves > Passeriformes > Climacteridae > Climacteris > Climacteris rufus. The sequence continues at coordinate 352,362 of VZRZ01004224.1, forward strand.
GGATCAACAGGCATCTGAGGCCTAGACATTAATGAGGGAGCTCTTACAGGTGAAACAATAGTCCAGCTAATATCCTCTTCCAGTTTAGATTCCACACATACCTCATCCTTTGGAGCAATCTCTTGCTCCAGTTCAGCAGCATTACCCCTGCATTTATGACTGTCTAAAAACTGTTTTTCTGGAGTTCTGAATTCACACTCATTTCTGTTGATACTGCCACCATTCTTTTCCAAGAGATCAGAACCTTGCAATAAGCTTTTGAAAATTTCACCCATCTGAGCATCACTTACAAGATTAAATGTAAGACTGGATGCTTGTTGTTCTGTGAGAAGATCATAACTAAGATCAGACTTGTTAGCATCTCTGGATAGCTGGAATCCTTCCTTTTCATATTTTACACCTTTCAGTGGAGTAAGAGTACTTTGTACATTATTCTCTTTAGAGAGGTGAACTTTTGTTTGGGAATTTCTTGTGTTATCAATGGAGTTAAGACATTTTGTAAAGGCAGTTTTTGGTGCACCTGTCTTATTTTTCTCATGGTGACACTTAGATTGTTGACAATCCACAATTTGCTTTGAAATATATTCTTCAGATTTTTGAGAACCATCTTTCAGGGACTTCTTTCTAGATCTGTGCACATCATTTTTATGACTGATCTTGTGGTTTTGCTTTCCGGCCCTTTCGAACTGCCCTTCCTTACCCTCATTTTCCACATCACATAGCTTTATTATAATTCTCCTTATCTTTTCAAATAAGTAATCAAGCTGTTCATCTACAAATTTCCACAACTGTTTTTTCATATCTGATACCTGCTGTTCAAAAAGACGGTCCACTATTGCATTCTTTTTAACTTGTTTCAGTTTTGACTCTATAATATCACAGATATTCAATTTTAATGTATCACCTAATGCACACATCTTGGAGAAGTTCAAGTATCTTATTAATGCTGTAAAATTTATGATCCCAGATTCTATAATTCTGTGAAAATGCTGAACTGGGAAGCGCACTTTGAACTTCATATAACTTTTCCTCATCTGCTTTCGTATAGCTCTGAGCATCTGCATGATTTCTTGTATATTTGAAGGTTCAACAATAACATGAACTATTTTTTCAAGACAAGCAATGCTCACAGTTTTGTTTTTCTTTGTATCCTTTGAAGATCTGAAAGTCTGATTTTTATGCCTCTCTCTGTTCTTCCGTGTGCTTGCTTGCATAGAAACAAATTTTCCATTATCTTCATTGCAATGCACAGTTTTGCCATTTTGATTCTGTGGACTGCTGGTCAAATTTCGTGTCTCAGAAGAACCTTTTGGTCTTGACTTTTTTGTATTTTCAGAGACTCTCTCTGGTTTAGATTTTTCTTCATCTTCATCACTACTTACAATTTCACCTTCTTCTATTTCATCTGAAGAGATACTCAGCTGAGACCCCATCTCTAAGTGTTCATCAGACATGCTAACTGGCTTCTGATTTTCTTTGTTTACCTCCTTTGACAAATTCTTTGATGGACAGATGACAACTGTACTTTCAGGAATTAAATCTATAAAAAGAAAACAGTTTGCTAATCACCACCACAAATGCAATTAAAAACAAGTATTTTCAGAAAAATCTGTAAGATTATCTTCTGTAAACTGACTGTTCAGAACTGTTTGTTTGAACTCAGGAAGTTTCAGTTATAGCAAGTTTGGGAGGTTTGCTTCAGCAGCTGCTAGTTTAAGGGATTTTTTTTTTGAGCTTTAAGGGGCCTCAACATTTCACCAAATACATGTCAACTATATATGACAAATACATCCATTGAAAAGAGAAAAACATAGCAGCAGTTTCCATCAATTTTGAATTTCTTTCCATTTACTTTAATGTATTTTCAAATTACTGCACCAGTTATAATTTACCTCCTTATGGACTAACATTTACATACAATAGATGGCTTTTCTTTTAACAGTTTCAAAACTAAGCCAAACTGTGAACAACTGACCTCCTACTGTTTTAATAATTCTGCAGAGTTATACTCTGAAACATAAGAAAACAGACTTCACTGCCACTCTACCATTCCTTTTCTAGTAAGAAATCTAAACTTCCAAGAATTTTTGTTTTAGGTGCAGAAGGACAAGGAAGATTTAAATTCACAAATACTTGAAAGAATATGATCCTTAATAACTTTTGCTTCCACAATTTCAGAGAAAAACCTAAAGACATCTATGCAAAATTAGCCACAATTAAGACATGTATATGCATTTTTTTAGTAAGTTAATACAAAACTCTTTATTTCAACTACTCTTCTGTCTGTGGTGACCAACTCAAATTTTTAGAGCACTAATATTGAAAAGGCTAAAATCTTGGCTGCAACATGAAATGCTTCCACTGCTAACAAAAAAGACCATTGAGACATACACAGCTTAAGAAGAAACAATATTTTTCAGAAAGCATCTACAAGAAGTAATTCCTCCTTTCCATGAGCAGATCTCATCTAAGCTTTCTGTAAAAAAGAAATTAGAACAGACATATACAATACCTTTGTTGTAAGTCTTCACAAGGCCTTTACAGGGACTTTCCATCTTCAGTGCTTTAGCCAAAGGGCGCACCGGACTGTTCAGTGGGCTGATTGCCTTAGGAATATACCTCAAGTGATTGAGATCAATGCTCAGTATGGAGCTGTCATCATCAACACAAACTGGGTTAGTTTCTCTCTCTTTAGTTGTAGGATACATCTCACCGCTGAGAGAAGATGCTGTTGCACTACTGATATCAGTTAGGTCTGGCTCCAGATCAGAAATGTTCTGGTCAACTAGTGGTTCATCCTTATCAGTTATCACAGTTCTGTCCAGTGACTGAGATGTACTCATATCAATTTCACAGATACTCTTTTCTTCAGTGGGATAGTCAGCATTTTCTGCAGCCAAGTGATCATCAACCCTCACTACCTCTCTTAAAGAGTCTGGTTTTGTTTCATTAATACCATCTGCAATATCAGAGGACTCCAGGTCACCAGAACTTCTGGCTTCTGAGTCACCTAAGACAACACTTTGAGAGTCACTTTGGCCTGCAGAGCTGTCTATGTCAGCAGCCAGCCATATTTTATCTGCCTCTTTCTTCTCTGCTGCTGACTCTAGAAGGGCTCCCATACTTTCATTGGCAGGTTCAGGTTGTGCCACTTCTGTTGCTGGTAAGTTATCATCCTGCATCACACTCTCTGTCACAGACAACTCTTCACACTCTGCCACACTCCCTGTCACCTCCAGGGGCAAAGATTCAGGGTGGTTCAGACCCATCACTGCTCCTGTTTTAACTGAGGCTTCCAATTCAACCAGATCACAAGCCTTTGCTGCTTCTGACAGTGTTTCAGCCTCCGTCTCATCAGGAAGCAACACCTCCACTGCTTCTGGCAAGGTTTGGGGTTGTACCTGACCCACTTCTGCTTCTGGTAAGGTTTCTGAGTTTGGTTCATCAGCTGCAATTGCTGGCAATGCTTCAGACTGTGCTGGATCTGCTGCTGCTACTTTCAAGGCTTCATTTTCAGAACTGATGGAAACAGGCAGTGCTGGTTCCACACTGCTCTGAGCTGCATTGTCCAGAACTTGCAGTGTTGAATGAGTTTGCTCTGTGGCAACACAGTCCACAGAATCCAAGAGTTCTGCTTGCAGTGTGAGCTCTGTACCTCCCTCATCAGCAGCCTTTTGGGAAGGTGTTCTAAGTCCATCTGTTGCAGAGACACATTGTTTCTTATTAGGAGAAAGAGTTAAATTTAGCTTTTCCATAAAGCTAAGTTTCAAGTCTTTGCTTTTTGGCCCAATGTGATTATCTTTAGTTTTGGGAACTTTATCATCTTTTGTACCATCTGTACCTTTCTTGGAGTTTTTTACAGACTGGTGAAAAAATTCTTTTGCAACTTTTTTTTCATTTCTAAAATGTCTATTTTCATCCTGATCCTCTCTTTCCCTTTTCCTTTTTTCTTCAGTTCTGTGTCTTTCTGACTTGGAATGTGCTGTTTCCCACTCATGTCTACTACTACTTTCCTTCAAGCGTGCGTATTTATGCTCTCTGCTGTTGGAATTAGAAGGTGAAGTCCTTCCTTCTCGAGAGGTATGATCATCTGTTCCCCTGTCTCTCTTGCAGTCAATGTGTTTTACTTTTCTAGACTCTTCCACACGACATTTACGTGATTCATGAAGACTCTTTGAATGTTCATTCTTTGAGTGTGGACTGCTGCCCCTACCAGGCCTCCTTGGTTGTTCTTGCATCTTTTCATTTGGTTTGGTTTTTTGGCCAGCATGTTTTTCACCTTTATCATGTGTTTTAATGTCTTTTTTCAATACATTTTGTAATCTCTCGTCAGCATACAATTCACCTTTTGTTTGAAATCTGTCTTTACCAGCTGTCTGTTTCTCCCAGGAAGAAAGACCCCTTTCTACTCTTTCTACACTTGGACTACATTTGAGTTTCATGCTCTGACTTTTTTGTTGCAAGTCATTTTTGCCAGCCTTCTCTGAAAGGGTTTTCAGCTTCTGTTGAGGATCTGAATTCCCCTCTTCACAGTCACCATCATTTCCAGTGCTCTGATGTACTTCTCTTTTGTGTTTGCTGACATTTCCCCTACTGTGCTGTTCATTATTTTTAATTTCTTTTCTTTCCCTTCTGTTATCCTTGTTGGCAGTATGGTCATAGCTCAGTGGACACATGTGACTACCATCGTTGCAGAGCTCTTCAGGAGGGTACCTCAGCAAATACGGAGTGTTCCTTTTTTCAGAGCCAGACTTCCCATTCTCCGTGTTATGAGATGAGTAACTGTGATGTGCATCTTTTGAACAGTCATTTTTCATTCTATGTTCCATCTTCATACCGTCACCTAAATCAGAAGGTCTGAATTTGGAATCTTTTGTTTTAGTTGACCCTGGAAGGTATGTTCTGGTGAAAATACTTCGATGATTGGGAAACTCCGATAGCCTTTTTATAAAAAGAAAAACAGTTATGTTAGTCTTAAATCCATTTAAAAATAAGGAAAGCTGAACTGCAATGAATCCATATATCTGTAAAATTGTTAAAACTTTCTTTCAGTTTCAAGTTGAAAAAAATGGGCGATATAAAAATATGTTTAATAATTTCCAACAGCACAAAATAAAAAAACATAATTTATATACGTATTTTTCCAAAGGAAATTCATCTAAAGAAAAATCAAGATTTATTAGAAAATACTGTAGTGGTTCTAATTGACAATTTCCATAGTTCAAATTAGTATTTCATTGTCCAGCAATAAAGAGAACTTTCCTCCAGGAATAGATAAAGTTGTCCTTTACAGCATTAGTGATTTAAAATAATAATTTTAAAACCACCACTAAGCAAATAAACTATGTTTGGAAGTTGTTGCATGCTTCAGAAAACAAGTAGTACATTATGATAACCAAGCTTCATCAAAGCCACATGCTACTGCTGAAAAGCCATCATATTAAAAAAAATCAATTTAAAAAGGGCATATATAACCTGTATGATCTACACTCCTACTCATTACTGATAGAATGCGTCAGTTACCTCACTATTAAAAACAAAAAACCCCCAAAGCCACCACAACAAAACCCCAAACCAACCAGACACTTTTCTACCATAGTCAACAAAACATTCCATTAAAATCACATGATTAAAGATAATGTCAACCTTCTTATATATTCTCCACTATATAAAAAGAATGATTTGTGTCTAATCCATGCAAAAGGAAACAGAAATAAAAGTCACACTATCAAATGAAGGCAGCAAACCACTAAATGCCTGTCTCTGTTTTACAGAGTCAAGGAAGAAGTAGCTGCTACACAGACATTTGGATTTGGCCTGAAATTCTATGATGAATCAGTGATCAGTTGTACAGAATCAGTGCAAGTGTAAAATAATTCTGTGTTTATCTCCAATACAAAATGGAGTTATTTTGCTTTATAAAACTGAATACTTTCTCTGGGTCAATACAGTAAATTTCAATATGACATGAACACCTTCTACAAGTGGGTCTACCCCAAAAATGCAACATTGTGATGAGTATTGAATGTTGAACCCAAATAATGCTGCAGATGTTGCAATACACAATCCTTTCTTAAATTTCTGTTTCATTTTGAACGATACTGAACGGTAAGTTTTCGCTTTGCTTGAGGCTGGTTATTTAATCTGTATACATGTGGGGTTAAAGTAATTGTATCCAAGTGGTGTTTGTTTGATTTTGTGGTTTTATAGTTGGGGTCCTTTTTTGAGATAAACACTAACAATTCCGTCAGAGATACTAACTTTGAAACAATCTTTACAGATAAATGCATTGCTTAAGATAGCTAATTTACTATAAACCATGCAGTAGATAAGGCATATTTCTAAGATCTCAAAGTGCCACTTTCCCCACAATTTTCCATTATGCATGCCTCCAAAACACCTAGAAAAAAAACTTTGTTCATAAACTCTCATCACCATCAGATGGTATTGCAACGGAGCTTTTTAACTTTAAAGTATTTAATGAGGTCACATATTCAAAACAATAAAATATTTTTCAAACAATTTAATTTAAAACTCAGAATACTGCACTCAAAGGTGTGAAAACGACAGCTATTGCATCAAAGCCAATGTACTGAAAGCATGAATGTTAAAACCTCTTGACCTCCAGCAGTTCATGTCTGGTAATTTTCTGTATTTAGCAAAAAAAACTGCATAGTTAATATGCACATAGTTTTTAGCACAATAACATCAAATGAACCTTCTTTATGATACCTTTTGGTGCAAGAAAATACCAAATAGTCAAACCAAAGCACAAACAAACCAATGATGTGTCCAACGAGTAACAAGCAGGTGACCTTGTGACAAGTTGGCATCCTGAATCTTGGACCCCTGCTCTATTTTCAAGTGTCTCAGAAACCTTATAGTCAGCTGCTCTCCCATTCATACTTTACTGCTCTCAGCTAGCTGCAGTGACTCTAGTAGTACACAGAAATAACCAGGAATTCTCTGGTTGTTATCCCCCACTACTGGAGACAAGGATTTCACATCTTGCCATGAAAACATAATATAATTATTTTCATTTGTTGTCTGAAAAGTTCAGTGGAATTCATGTCTGAGGGGCCATAAAACAGACTGGTTTTGAAATTTCAGTTCTACTGTCTATTTGTACCTTTGATGGAGATGACTGATTTCTTCATCCTTACGGTTAATTTCCACTCTTGCTGTTTTGATAAGGGCTGAAATGTTCTTTTTGAGAGCTTGGTTTTCATTCTGTAGAATGACGTTCTATTTTAAATATATACAAAACAGACATCAAGAGAGAGGGAGAGAAAAAACAAGAATTAGCTTGAGTATCCAAACATGTAATGAAAAACAATGCATCACTAGAAAAATGTCCCACCATTGGCACAGTGACAGTAAAACATATACAAACTCTTTTGAGAAAGTCATAATTATTGAGATCAAAAAAAGTTTGGGGTTTTTGTTTGGGGTTTTTGTTTGGTTTTTTTTAAAACATCATTCACACTTATGCTCATGTTTGTGTTCCTGGTAATTATTTCAAACGCTTTAAGCATAACATTTAGTTAAACTGAAACATGCCATAAAACAAGTAACCATAGAGATAAGAAATTATAATACACTCCTTTGCTTCCTTTTTAACTCAATTTATTGCATTCTTGGTCACTGCAACCAATGAGAGATGTAGCTTTTTAGCACTTTCAGAGGAAGAGGTTAATTTTATTTCTTTCAAGGTATCAAAAACAACTTTAGGTGCTCTATCGTTCTAACATTTCTAAATATGATGTTCTAGAACCCTATCAATCCTTGAGATAGTCCCTTCTTGGTAATTGTCCTTAGCAAAGCCTGCTCAGAAAGGCAGACAAGTTTTGCACACAACAATGCAGAAGTGTCACAGGGCAGCAGCTGTTGACCATTGCAAAGCACAGAACCTTTGGGACTTATCTGTAACAGGCAGTAAAGCACATTGCAGAATTGCCCCAAGTAATCCAGCTCTGCAGAATGGCACAGCAAGGGAACACCAGCTCGAGTGAAAGAGCAGTTCAGACTTATCAAAATGGCACTATCTTCAAAGCAACACAGACACCCTCTTCCAATTCTAATGACAGGTAGGTAGCTTTGCAACCCTCTCCCTAGTGCATTAAAAAAACAACAGTACTGGATACCTTTCTAGTAATTATTCATTTGACATATTTCTTTTCTAATTCATAAAACAGAAGGCAGCTTTTAATCAAATGAAGTCCTACTGCATGTAACATCATGAAACAAATGAATTTATCTACTGATTTTGTCAGTAGGCTATGCCAGCAACCATCCTCAGGAGACCAAGTTCCTAGTACCTACAGGGGTGCTTTACAAACCATTCATGCACTGGATTAAGTCTGGAAAGCGTATGAAATTGCTTTCTCAAAGCAATACTCAGTTTACTTTGCAAGAATCTTCGCAATATTTCCCTTTGAACTACAATACCTGTGCCTGTATTTCTTTAAATTTCTTCATCAACTCTTTAATTTGCTGCTGACATTTTCCATATTCTGCCTGCAACTGTCAAAGAAAGAAAAATTCACTGCAGAGAAGTGGACTTAATTATACAGAAAAGTTACTTCTCTAGATTTACAGTTAATTAACACAGTAGTGTATATTACAAACCTCTGTTTTCTTGCCCAAAGTAACATTTTAAAGCCATATTGAAACAAAAGGCTTCAATATGCTCCAACTGGTATACAGGTCTCTAAAATGACACTAACACTCAAATAAGAGGAAATCTATGTGTGCTTGCCTAACAGTAATAGACTAAAGAATAACAGGAAGTCATATTATTGTGAAATCAAAGACACAATTATCAAGCAGCAGGAGCTCTGAGAGCCAAAGAGATGGGGATCTGCTTGTCAGATTTTGCATAATACAAAACAGGTAAGGAAAAACACAGCAAAAAGTTACTACCAACAAACCTGGACTGCAAAGGACACGATCCTGTTGAGATCACAAAGTTAAAACAAATTTGGCATGAGCTCTTCTTTGGAAGCAGATAGCAACAAAACTTGCACAGGAGAATGGACAACTTCCATTCAAACAAACAGTCAACAGCTTTCAAACTTTCAAGGTGACATTTTCATCACTCAGTAGTCCTGGAGGTTTCGCTCCTGCTCCTTCTAACATCTGGGGATGTCTGTCCCTTTTACACTGTTTAAATGTATCTTATAGGCCAGGATAGGTGATGATACTTCAATGAGTGTTCTGTTGATTTGCTGGAAGCAGTTACCTACTGCATGGCTATTTTCAGTCTCAAGGACAGAATTTAACAACACATAAGACAGGTCTTGGATTTATCTGCTTTACTTTCATAAAATTTGCTGGGACAAATGTCAAGACTAGTTTAGTACCAGATGTCTAAACAGGTCCTTGACTAGAAGGAAATCACAATACATTTTCCCATAATGTGGCTGATACATGAACCGCATAAAAAGGATGAGAAATGAGAACAGATCATGTCACAAAGTGACAGATTCACTTAGTTGGAGGAACTTGTTGACATAACAGTTTATTAGCACATTTTTGTTTTTATTTATTTAAAAAGAATTTGCCTATTTTTTCCAACAATGTGAGCATGCTTACGTTTACTTTTTACACATGAAAATTTGGAACAAAAAAACCCCAAAACACCATTTTCTCCCCCCACATTAATACATACCTCATCATAGGATGCTTTCTTTGCAGTCCCTTCTTCAATTAATATCTCATCAAATAAATTTAAGCTGCTTCTAGATGGTGTAGAATTTGGAGCAAAATTGTCTATATAAAGAAAATCAATTACATAAAGAAAAAGGTATTTTTTCTAGCCACATTGCATTGTGTACACTGTTCTATATTGTCTGTGCACTGTGTTCTTGCTTCTTGTACTTATAAGGTAACAACATACAAAATAAAGAACTACTACATGCTTGTGACATATCATATTGCAATAATGTACACAGAAATTTCTTGAGATAATTGTCCCCAAGAGAAAGGGAAGTGAAGTGAAAGTGAAATGAAAAAACCCTCAAACAACCAAAACCAACAGACAAGCCAACACCAAAACACCCAAATTATTTAGGTGAGAGTGCTTATTCCTCAAATCAGCCTGTGTGCTCTGTTCACCAAATACACAACTGACAGATCTGCCTTATGACACCTCTGAAATACAGATCCATTTGCAGACAAAAAAATTAAGACAGCTATCAAAGCTATGCCTCCATCCTTTGGACACTGCCATAATGCAAAATATTAACAACACAATGCAAGAGGACATACAAATAACACCTTATCTGTACAGAGCAAAAATCTCACCAGTCCTCTCTTCAAATTTAAGAAGCCAAGGTCCCTCAAACTGGTCTATATAAAATGTTTTCATTGCATTGTTACTCCTCCTCGCATCTTTGACGTTTACTAAACAATGCACCTCCATAGGTGAAATATGGACTTGAGAAATACAAAATGCAAAGTGAGAAAAAGACATATAGATGCTTTATGTCTGTAGGATATAGTAAAGTCCTTCCATAAAAATTCGGTGGTGTTACAGCAGTAAGATCGGTAGAAAAATAATTGCTTAAATATTAGAAACAGTATTTCATTGCACAGTACATTAAAGCTTATGTAAAAGAACATGTGCCTTCAAAGAAGTTAAAAGAGAAAATTAATTTGTCAAATGATTTGGAAAGTAACAAAAGGTTAAAAGGATCTCCTGAGCATTCTGTATCACATAGAAAGTACGGATCTCTCACTGGGGATTTAGTGATCAGTGACTGTTGGATCTGGTCCTGAAGCTTAAAAAACACAAAAGGAGATTTTTCCAAGGTAAAATGTCCTATATCAAGTCACAGATAAAATAGCTAAGGTTCCTCTGCACCCTTTTACATGACCAAGTCTCTTAAAATAGCCAGTACTAGAGAGAAACTTTCATTCATTCAGCTAATAGATTTAAGAAGTCTCTGCTGCATTTATACAGCCTAACATATATGTCTTGAATTTAAACAAGTAGCTCTCTGAAGCATAGGTTACATCAGCTAACTGTAAACTTAGAGCTAAATGTTGTTTTATCTGACATCAGCCTAAGAAGCAGAGGCTCTGTAATGGTCCAAGCCAAGCAGTGAGGCACAATCAACCTACCAGAAACCGACAAACTGCTGTCCAAGCCATCATAAATATCCACTGAGCTCTCATCTCCTTCCTTGAAGGGGGAAGCTTCAGCTAAAGCAAGGAAAAAAAGAGGCCAAAGTAATAATTTAATAAACTCCAACCTTGACCATTCCCATACAATAAGTTTAGCTGTGAACCTAGACCAGTAGAGAATAATAGAAGCAATAGCACAAACTAGCAAAAGACAGGGGAATTTTCTCCAGCAAGCTACTGCTACTGTGGAGAAAAGACCCTTTAGTGACCAGGGAGCAAAAGCAGTCTTGTAAGATCAGTTCCTATATACTACAAGAACAGCACACAAAGCAAATTATATGGCAAATACATTTTTCAATTATAAACTAAGTAAACTTGATCTAACTTTGAAACTGTTTTCTAGAACACACTGAATACAAAAGTTATAAAACTCAAAAACAAAATAACTGGTATGATAAAACCACTACTTTTAAAAGAAACACTTCTTCCTAAAAATAAAGTATTCTAGCAGTCTGTCATAATACAAACAATTTGCTTTACTATTGCTGTCTACTCACACACTAACTGGTTCTGTAAACGTATTTTAATCTAAATCTCCTCAGTCTCTCTTCATGTCTTTTTCAAATGCCTCATCACTCTTGTCTCCTCTATGTGAGCCTCTCCAGTTCTGCAACGAGTATTATTTTTATAAACAAAAATATCAATATCCACAGTCCTTCTGAGGCTGGGAATCTCACAAATATGTGTCAAATCAACCAACTGTGGAGCTGGAAAAAATGTTAAAGTACCTTGATTACTGCTACTGTGACTGCTGATAGCACATTGGGTCTTACAAACAACAAACAAAGGAGCAGTGCCCCTAAGTGTTCAAATGCAAGCTTCATTAGGGCATAGAAAAGGTTAAATTACACACCATGAAAATACAGGGGAGATACCAGTTCCAGGAACCCCCTCAAAACATTCCAGAAATCCAAAGCACACAGCTATGGTTTATGGTTTTAAATACAAACTTATTAATGGGATATGGCTTACAATAATACTGCATCACAGACATTTAATTACAGCTGAAACCCATCAGTATCTATCCCCACTTCAAACTTGTTTATTAAGCTATTTTTGGACCTATTTTTTTCCATAAGACTGCTTGCATTAATTCCCTGCAAACCAGAAAGTAACCTAACACTTCTTACCACTGTAGCGGATATCAAACAGTTCCAGTCCATCCTCATCTGCTGCCATGATACAAACTCCCTATGGCTTCCCCATCTACGAGCAAAATATCAGAGCAAAGGGAACCCATTAATTGACAATTTCAGAACAGCAACATAAACCTGAAGCATCTTGAAATATGTCAATTACACCTGAGCTGCCTGTGGCCCTTGTTCCTTAAATCCAACATTAGAATGAGAAAACCCTTATATTAAGGTAACAAAATGCACTTTCAAAAAATGTAAGAAATTATCTGTTATTTAAGTAACCATTCTGAAGATCTTCAGCTGTATCTTACAGACCCTATAAAGAAATTTTGGTATGAAAACAAACCCTGCGTTCCATGAACAGGTTATCTGAACGTGCATTACACCCAATTAAAATAATCTGACTTGGTAATTCTGATTTCTTCCCTACTGACCGTTTAAGAGCAACTTCCCCTTTCTGATACCACCGGGCAAAGCCGCACGGAGCACGGGGCTGCCAGGGGCGGGAGGCACCGGCACGGAGCAGCGCTGGGCAGCGTTCACAGGCAGCGGCCCTTCCTCGCTGCCCAGGCCTCGCCCTCCCTGCACAGGCGGGAAGGGGCTCCCGCCCGTCCCAATTCCTGCACGGCGGAAGCTCTCGGGGGTCACGACGGGAGCGCCGCCGGCCGCGGCCCCCGCAGCCACCGGCGACC
>VZRZ01004224.1:366530-420320 GCA_013398175.1 Climacteris rufus
CGTCTGGGGGGGGAAGGGACCGCACCGCGCGCCCTCCCCCCGCCCCGTGCCGCCATCTCCTCCCGGCAGCTCTGCGTGCTGCCCGCCCCCCCGGCCCGTCCCCGGCCCTCGGGCGGCCGGCGGGAGCTAATCCCCGCTCTCTTCCTTCCCCTCTCGCTCTCCCTGGTGCTGTTTGTTGCCCTCCCCGCCTCTTTCGGAGATGCGCGGATACAGCCCGTGAGGAAGGTCCTCTCCTGTATCCTGGTACGCTTCCTATTGCTCTTCGCTCCTCAGTTGAAGTCTTCGGTATCTTCTGTGTCCCTTAAGATGACTTTGGAAGCGTGACAGCGAGAGCTGGTGTGTTGTTACCAAGCACTGAGACAGTAACTAGTGCCTGCCCTGATGTGTGTCTTCCTTAATTACCTTAAAACAGCGTGTGGGGTAAAAAGAGGCACGGATTTTCTAGGGTTTGCTTTGAGGTTTTTTTTTAATCACAGTGTCACAGCTTGTAGTGATGCTTGAGACATGGTCCTATAGTCAATTTTATGCTTTGGCTGCCTTAACTCTGAAAAGCTGCCTGACTCCTGCTTTCTGGGAGAGTTGAGGCCGATCTCCCTCCTCTCTCGGAAATGCTATATAGGATATATATATCAGCATATCAGCATATTAGCTGTTGTTTTATTAATACTTTTCACAATAGAGCTTTTGAAGCCACTAAGTTGTGTACACATTTTGGGGCTCAAAGTCTGTATTTCTCTAGGAAGTGTCTAGGAAATGTCTCAGTTGTTTGAAGATGAAAAGTCTAATGTATCACATTTTTTCAGAATATTGGCTTTCAGTCTGAATTGCTGTCTCTTAGTTATGGTTGGGGAAGGCTTTCACTCTGGTGCTCAAGGTTCTTTGTTGGTAGACAGATGGTTCTTTCTTCTGTCGCTGCAAATCACAGGATCAAAGTAAAATTGACATGAATACATATTCCTGAGTTGAAGCTAATTGGTGGGAAGCAGGGATGAAGAGTTACTATTCAGGAGAAAGAAACTGCTGAGAAATAGACGGGGATGATGTACATGTTGTAGCAGACAGATGGAGCAGTGAACCAGAAGTGAATCACCTAGATCTGAGACTGGTAAAGAAACTGTGCCCTTTCCCCTTTGGTGACTGGAGAAATGCTTCAGGTTTAGAAGTCTTGCTAGGACAAAATTATTAAAGAGTGATTATATAGAGGGAGTCTGGAACAGCACATTATGTAACAATGATGCATCCTTTGGAAAACTGAATTGCTGTTTCCAAGCTTGGAAGCTACAGGTCTAGGATTATTTTGAGCTTATCTTGCCAGTAAACAAACTCTGGCTCTGAATGTCATACCTGATTTCCTACAAGTTGCTTTTTATGTAACGTAGGAAGCATGCATTCTGGAAGCATGCTCTCTTTGCTCTGCTGCATCGTTATGTCTTTCTGGCAACTTATTGCTTCAGTATTCCATTATGGAATGAAACTTGTCCACAACTGCTAAGTAAGGAACAGTCTTTTGAGGTTCATAGTATGGCACCGTTCATGTGGTGGTGGAATGTCTTGTTCCTTCTGCTTGGATATGTAATAGAATTTGAGTCCTTTCTATAAAGTATTTGTATATACCATGCACTCTGCAAAGATACAGCAAATTTATGTAATCTTGATGAGGAAAATGGGATGAAAAGCTCTTGAAATCAGTCTTAGTTTCCCTCCTTTCCATTTTTGTGTAATTGAAACGAACTGTATGAGCAGTAGGTCTCCACAAACTGCTGGAATGTGCTTTTGGTTCTTTGGTGTGTTACCAAAGCTCTGCCAGAAAGTCCTCTTGCATAGAATTCCAAATGTGGATTTTGTGCAAATGTATGTGTTTTGGTTCCCTGTGATAATGTAAGTTCAGTACAGCAATTAATTATTGTGTAGGTTAAAACCCTAGTAGAAATAGAACTTTAATGCAAAAATGCCCTTATTTATTTCTGTCTTTTGTATCTACCACTATGCTTGTATGGAAAGATACAAATTGGAAAACCTGATCCCTTCGGATATTTCTTCTGTGTAGTCTATAAAACTGTCCTAAGTGGACTTGAGATCTTGAGCACACCATTCTTGATTTCCTTTTTGAATTTGTTGGTGGTTTAGCTTGGCATCCTTCATTTTGCATTTCATTTTTCTATGCAGCAGTGAAAGTTGTTTTAATAATAACCACAAGCTCTTATTTAGAGTCCTTCAGTCTTACTTTTTGATGCTGAGAAATGCCTTTATTCCTTTATGTTAGTAAATGTAGGAAAAGAGAGGTTACCTAGCTGTCCCAAATTCACACAGCTACCCATTATCTGACATTCTGGCAACTAAGGAAGACTTTTTTTCTATTAAAATATGACTTCGGCATTTTATTTGAAAGGTTAATTAGACTTTACATGGTGTAGCATTAAAAATAAGGGAAGGTGTGTTGCACTTTGGCTTCCGTCTTGTCACCTCCTTCTCCTTCTAAAATCACAGTTCTTCAAAAACTGGAGACACGGTATGTTAATAATACAAAGTCAAAGAGAAACTTCTTGCTTGCATTCTTTCTTGTGAAGGAGAGATCTGTCTACCTCTGCCAAAGATGATGTGCTGGAGGAGGTTTAGGGAGTTCCCACCTGTGATCCTTGCGGGACTGCTTATCACCCCTGCTTTTTTTTCTGTAATTCTTTGAACTGTGTGGGTTATAGGAAGAATGCAGACTCGTGTTTTTGATTTATCTTTCTGAACTAAACAGCTACCAAAAAGAGTGGTGCTGCTCTGTTTTCTTTTTGCCTCTTCCCAAGACCAAGCCACACCTTTGTGTTGTTTCTCTTATCTTGAACCCAGTGAGTGTGCTGATGTGGAAAATCCATTTAGCTTTCCCACCCAGTGGAAGATTGTAAGAAGGTACTAATTTGGATAATCTTGCTACATTGATTGCTGCACAGTCATACAGTTTGAGGGAGCAGAGAGAAGAACGTGTGTTCCTGTGTTGGAGGGGAAGAAAGATTCCTGTGTGTGGCCCTTAAGTGCTCCCATTCCTTGGAAGTATCCCACTGTTAAATCTGTGCGTGGTGTGACCTGTGAGTCACGAGCAGAAACGTGGCTCTCATGTGGGACCAGATTCTCATTGCTGTGATCCTTTCTTTTACGAATCTTGGGGTTTGGATTAAGCTGGGTATTAATAAAGATTTCTGTACCTTGTGAGCACAGAGCAAATGTACTCTGGAGGTTGGGAAGAAAGTGTGCAATGTTCTGCTGGAGGAGCAACTAGGATTGTGTCTGAATCCAGGTCTCAGTCCTAGCTGTGTGTCTGCTTCATGTGTGTCATTAATAATAGACAATGTGTCTATGTGTTCTGTGTTTGGAGGCACAGTCTTTTGTCATGCTTTCTTAAAGCAGCTGGTTGGAACCACTTGTGCAGATTTACTATCCCAGAATTGAACACTTTTGGATCATCTGTTTATTCCTACTGATTGAGAAAGCTGGTGTTTCATAAAGCCATGTTTAGTTAAAAAAACCTCTAACACTATTCTTATTTTCCATAAAATTTTTAATTTAGACTCTGAAATCAAACAGGCAGTCTCTTTGTAGAATGAGAATGTTGCCACTATGGTTTTTTTGAACGGTTTTGTATGTCCTAAGGGTACTGCACACAGTGATTTAAAGAGTGCTTTCTCTCAATAAGTTGCTAATAGTATGAATTTGTTGTACAATAGTCATGTAAATATAGAATTTTACTGAGTTAGTCCCATTATTTATTCACTGATTCATTGTTAACTGGTTTTATTTGATATTGAAAGCTCTGGTTAATAAATTAAGCATCCTGTTGTGCCTTGTTTGGGTAGCCAAAAATGTAATTAATTTGGAAACTGAAGGTACTTTTTATTTTTTCCAATGGAGTTTGTTTCTTTTGAGCCATGCTGCCTTTGAACAGCTTGTCAGTCATTTCGCCACTGAAAATCTGATTCCCTGTTATGAACAGTGCCTTGCTCCGTTTTTAAAATGTAGTTGGTGCTCTGATAGATGAGAGACAGATAAACTTATGTTTTGTAAGAGCAAATGCAAGGCCTGTGAAACTGTCTGCAATTAATGTGATGGGTTTGATGTTTGTAGTGTATATACCACTATTTCCCAGGTTTCTTACATGCTGTATGGGAATGAATGTCTTTTCAAATTCAGGAGACCCGAGGAACTTGAATAGGTATGCATGTGTTCTAGAGGGATGTCAGCAGTGGTATAACCTTAGAAGGTCATCCTTTCACGGGACCTTAGCACTCTGTTTACCTTGTAACAATGAAACAATGCTATCTGTGAGGCCAGAAGCAGGTTGTACACCAGTAACAAAAGTGTAGGAGAAGCAGAAACTGGCTGCACATGATGCTAAAACCAAAGACTACCCGAATTACAGAATATTCCTGTCTTGAACAGGACAAGGGTTAGCTCAGGGAGGGGAGAGTGGAGCATCTGAGTTAAGAGCAAAACTGCTGCAGTGCACATTTATAATCCTGATTTTCAAAATTACTTATACTGCATTATGTGTTAAACATCATGCAAGTGGAGAGATGCTTGGGTATGCCATGAGCTCAAAGAGCAGAGAAATTTAAGAGTATAACATGAGAAGTGGGTTGTTCTTCAGTAACAAAGTTAGGAAGGTGGAGGGAGAATGTGAGGGTAAGGTGTGCTGGTTTTTTTTCTTTTTCTTTTTTCTCCTAGCAGATGTGAATATGTTTTCCATGTATTATAAAGCACTAAATGACCATTTTTTGTATAAAAGTGTAGGAAAACAAAGTTTCAACTTCAAAACTGCTGATACAAGCTATTTCTTGTCAAGAGCATTGCTCATCGTAATTCCTGTCAGAACTATGGAAATAAGGCTATGATCATGACTGATTAAATGGTTTCTTTTTTGTAAATAGATAGTGAACATGAAACAACTTAAGAATTCAAATTCTTATATGTTTTGTGGCTCTCCTGAGACCAAGCTGTTGATATCAGTGGAAATTCTAGTAAGGAAGATGTTATAAGATTTTCCAAGTCTTCTCTTTAAAAAATTACAAATTACAAAAATTTTACAAAAGTTACAAGTTTATCTTTCAGCTGTAAATACGAATTTAGGATTTCGGGACTACTTTGTAATTCCTGTTTAGTTTGTCATTCTGCCTGTTACTCATTCTGTTTTGCAATTTTTTTTTAATACGGAGAGCTTTGTCAAATAAGTACTTGTACTGGGAATGTTGGATTCCCTTCTGGTTTTGAACTATTTGTTCCCATAAAATTCACTCTGACTACTGCATGAATAGTTCTGAAGTAAAAAGTCAAAATAATTTTCTATTTAACCTGTTCTTACTTTCCATTCCTTTAGGTTTGGACTCAACAGGATCGGCAGTGCATCCTCAATACTTTAGCGCAGTTACTGCTGGATAAAGAATGCACTCTATTGATCGGCCGCCAAGTCCGGCCCATCCTGCTGGATTTATTGGAAAGAAATGCAGAAGCTATTAAAGCTGGGGGGCAAATCAATCATGATCAGCATGAAAGGCTGTGTGTAGCAATGAGCAAGCTGGTTGCTGACCACCCTGATGTTCTGCCGTGAGTAACGTTATGTCCACGTTTGAACTTAGGAAGTGTATGACCCACCCCAGGGGGTGAGGGTAGCTCAGGTTCTTGTTAATAGAACCCTTGGGATGGATTAGAGTGAAGGATACTGACTGACTGGTGTATTTACACACATATATATATATATATGTATGTATGTATGTATGTATGTATGTATGTACTGTTTATTTTAGAACAATTTGGTTGCAATAGAAAGGAGGTATGTAGCCGTTTTGGTTATTATCTGTAGAAATATAGCAATATATAAGCATAAAAAATAACAGTTAAGAAAATGGATAAGGGAAAAGAAAGAAAGAAAAAGGATAAGAGTAGAAAGATGTCACTACCCATGGATCCAGTGATGAGACTTGGTTGTTGCAGTTTCGATGCCCGTTGGTCCAAGTGGTGGTAGCAGTCTTACTCTGTTGGGAGGTGGGGGAAGCCCGCAGAACACAAAATTCAGTGGGTTAATAAACGCTCAGGTTCAGGTGGGAATGCCCAGGTACCTCCCCTGTGTGGGGAGTTTTACACTGCTGCAACACTGTGGGTCATGCCCAGTCTTCTGATGGAAGACCCCAGAAAGAGTCTGGGGGTGCTTCGGGGGTCTTTGATGGTTTATGACTCCTCCTAAGACATAACAGCTGCCTCTCATGTAGTTGAGCCAGTTATGTCCCATGAAAGGGATGAAAATCTTCAGACCTACATGTGAATGTCCCGGTACTTGCCCCGAGGGGAATTTTACACCTGAGCCAGTTGTGTAAGGGAGGACATTGTCATGATAAAAAGCATTATCCCACCTTGCAGGATTTGCTTCTTAATGGCCTCTGCCCTTATCTGGCTCAAACCCCAGCTTGTAGCCCCTCGTGATGGGTGCTCACCCTCTCTGCACCTGGGCTGTGACTCTGCACATCGCCAGCAAAGCACCTACTGCTTTCACAAATGGACAATTCTTCGAGTGATTAACCATTAACATTTCAATTAAATTTTCATACAGGGAGTATGTGCTTTTTAGTGTTGGCTGGTGAAGAGAGTCCGTGTCAAGATTTGGGTTGTCTCCCACAATAACAAACATGTTTTGAATTGAAAGGATTATTTAGTAACTTTGAATATCAAACACAGTTTATTTAAATTAAATAATGTTGTAAGATCTAATGTGATTTTCGTCTGTGATCTACAGAAAAGCAGAACAGCCACCATGAAAATAGCTCACAACCAAAATCCTTGCATTTAAGATTAGACCTCTAGGCCAGTAGAATATGAAGTTATTATAAGTAGGAATCAGTATTAGTTTTTCAGTAAACAAGAGCAATCAAAGAGATTTAACCGAAGGCAATACTGTCTTCCCTTGAAGAGTAAGTAATGATTTCTGGTAAGGTAAAGTGTCTGTTGTTAGCTGATTGCTGAGGTGGTTGTCTTACCCAAGTGTGGACAAATTTAATTATAGGCCTTAGTTCTTGGTACTGTTTATTACTGTCTTAGGACCTCTGCCCTGACATTTTTTAGTGGCTGGTTTCCTTTCCTCTGACTTATGTGTCTGTGTTCCATCTCTTTCTCCCTCTCTCTCTCTTCTAAAGATTTGCTTTAAGATACTTTAAGACTATGTCACCAGTTTTCCAGAGGCTTTTCCTGGAGAGCTCAGATGCAAACACAGTCCGCTACGGGCGCAGACGGATGAAGCTACGGGACCTCATGGAGGCAGCCTACAGGTTTTTACAAAAGGAGCCCTCAGTTTTCAGGGAACTGTGGGACTGGAGTGTGTGCATTCCCCTCCTAAGGAGTCATGACACTTTAGTCCGTTGGTAAGTTAAAACCCCCAAATCTTCCCCATTGAAAAGATGTATCTGTATCTTGAATTGTGATCAACAGTGTTCACATGCAAGTAGAAAGCATCTTCAGATAATACCAGAAATCTGTACCAGTGGTATCTGTACTCTTATTTAACTGATCTTTTGAAAGCTATGGTGATCTATCACAGAGTGAATTTTAGACTGGCTCTTAGTACGTCTTAAACCTGTGGTCTAGACAATCTTTCCAAATAATTTCAGTTTGCCCAAGTTGATTCTTTTTTCTATTGTTTGTATATAGATTTCTCAGCAACTGTAAAACTAGGCTTATTTAAGCTGTGCTTTGTATTGGCCTTGTTGCAGGCATTGTGTGTGATTTTGGTCAGATGTTTTATGTTAGGTGTCTGCCTGCAGGGCTTCAACCTAAGCACATGCTCTGCCTTGTTTATGTCAGTGGTGGTATTGATAGTGCCTTTTATTTTAGAAGAGATCTTTAGTAGTCTTCAGTTTTTAAAACACAAATTCAGAACTGTGTTAGTAACATATAATTTAAGTAAGGTGTATAATTTGGGAAGGGCAGAAATGTGAGTGTTGTCAAATCTATCAGTCATTTATGAAACTCTTCAGAATGACATACACTTAGCCTTAGAAAAAGAGAGAGAACTTGTAATTCATTGAATGGAGTTGGTTTACCTGGTGTTCAGCCAATAGTCTGAAGTAAGTGAATGAGCTGATATTTAAACTTGTCCTGAAGCAATCTCCTTCTGGCTATTCTTCCCTTCCCCCCATCAAGCTCATTGAAAACTTTGTTCATGGTAGTTAAAAACAGCATTATAGTAAATGAAAACTGTTTTTTGATTTATATGAAATGTTCTTTTGTTGCAAGACAGCTTTATGTAGTCACAACTTGGGAGTTGTTGGCTTTTTTAGGCATTCAGAATTGATTTAATTGCTTTAATTTACTTTAGAAATAGCATGAAATGCAATTTTGGAAGGGAAATGGTAGGAGAAAAAAAAATTGGGCACGGACGACCTCATTTTCCTTGTCTCATATGTTAACCTTCATTTACTTAGGAAAGTGCTTTCCATTACTGTATTTCTGCTGATAACTCAGTTCTTTAGAGAAGTGTTAGCTAATTGGTGTATAAATGGTAAAATTTGCTGTAATAGAATTGCTTTTCTCAGTTCTGAGATATTTATCTAATCTGAGAGAATGTTGAGCATAGTGCTAAAATAATTTCTATGAATAAAGTTTTCTGCACATTTTTCCAAACTTGATATTTTGGTATGCAATTGACAGTTGTCAAAGTAGGTTTCTGAAGACTATGTTTTGATGTATTTTGTTCTAAATATGATTTTTAGGTACACTTCAAATTGTCTTGCTCTGGTTACATGCATGAATGATGAGCATAAATTATCTTTCCTGAAGAAAATATTCAATCCTGAGGAGCTGATACATTTCAGACTAAAGTAAGGAGTTTTAAAGTCCTGAACATTTTAAAGTGCTGTTTTTATTGATGGCTTACAGCTGAGTTAATAAACATGATTTTCACAGGTTGCTAGAAGAATCTCAGCTGCAGAATGTGGAACAAGCCCTTGTTTTGGCTAATCCAGACTCCTCACTTTGGCAAAAGGAGAAAGAAATGCAATATACACAAGGACAGATCGTGTCAGGTGACCTCTCTGCACATGTAGTAGCTGTCTGTGGCATTGTGCTGCCTAGATTACAGCGTGTTTCTGAAGAGCAGGTATGTAATCCATGGTTAAATCAGTACAATTCTTTTTTTAGGAATCTCTAAGTACAGTGAACTCACTTTATTTCCTGTTTAAAAAGTACTGAGATACTGTGGGTAGTGTGTGTATCTTTATCTTTCTCAGTGTGTGCTGTAAACTAGTGTTGCATAATGCACCACAGAGAAGCTCTGCAGTGGAATGAAGCAATGAAGGAGCAATAGTGCTGTTCATTTTATCTTCATGTAGTAGTTCAAATGTACTACAAAAGAATATTCAGCCTTGCATAGTGTGTCCAGTTCAAGTTAGGGTAATAATCCATAGCTGACTACAGCCAGGATCTGGTATAGTTGCTTTTACCTGCATAACATAGGTGTTTTTGTGCTATAGAGGCATCTCATAAACAGCCTTTCTCCAAACATATGCTCACTTCTTCCCTTAAAAGGCTGCTAGGTAAACTCTTCCAGAAGACAAAGAAAGGGGAAAGAAAGTGAACAAGAATTTACTCTTGCCACTTGAGAGAAGTGTAATGCAGAATATAGTGCCTTGCAGTTTTGGGAAGCCCATTGAAGGCATAAATGTTTTTGAACAAACTGTATTTAACCTTTTTTCTTCTGAATTGCTATTTAATTTAAGCTGCTCAGATCCTTTTTTGTAGCTGCAGCCAGTATTCTTGATTGTTTTTCTCCTTTAGGTACCAGTTTTAGCTCTTAGCTGAGGTTTTTGTTTGATTTTGCAACAGTGATCTACGACAGGACAAAGAAATGAATGAAGAGTACCAGTATCCAGAATTTTTTGAGTAGCAGAAGCAAGGAATTCCAAATTCCACTCCCCTTTTCCCATCTTCCCCCTGCTTCTGTTTTTGAATTCACTGTTTCCTAGCCTTTTGAGGTTTTTCATGGGATTGAGAGTGGTTTGAAAGTCATTGTAGCAGGGGAAACTGTAGAGCTGCTGAAGATTTTTATTCCCATGGCAGTGTCACTGCTGCTGCAGCTATGCTGAAGCCTGGCCATGCTATAAACTGGATTACTGAAAAGATACTCTGTGTCTGCGAGGGAGGAGAGAACTTCCCTGCAAGGCATGCTTTTATTTTTTTAATAGCTACAGATATTCCACTGATGTGGCCTCCAGTGTAGTTCCAGTTACACTAGGGAGGTTCCAGTGGCAGCTTAGGAGGTCTGATAGAGACATAGGAGCAAACTGAGAAGAAGCAAATGCTCTTGTTTCCAGAGAAGTACATGAAGCTCTGTCTGAAAAGAAGGTCAGACTTTAATACAAGACACTTGTTTCAGTGCTCTGATTTCTTTCTCTGCCTTTTGGCACAAAGTGATGCATATATAAGATATATATGATATATAAGTGATTGTAGGAGATTCAAAATATTTGGAGACTTATCTGTAGCATTGTTTTAATTACCATTCAATAAACTGCATTGATTTAATTTTGAATAAAATGAAAATGTTATTGAATATACCTTTTCTTTTTTGATTCACTGAGTTTAATGAACTTATACTTTGGCTTCTACAGAAAGAAGTAAATATTCATATTCATTCAGTTTATATTAGTATTTGCATTGTCTGAATCCAACTGCTGTTTAATTTGTCCTGTGATTTAGATCCATTCTGACTTAATTTCACTTGTATTGCAAACTGTATTTGATTGACATGAGTTATGATTGAATAGTTACTATGCCTGTACTAACAATTTAGTGTGAATTCCCTGTGGGAGCAAATTGAAACTCATACTTTTCATTACATGTTTCACCTATAATAGGTTTTTGATGAAAATATCTGTCATTAAATACAGCTTTAGACTCCTTTATTTTATTTGTTATGCAGATCTGCAGCCCAAAATTGTCCTAGTTGTTAGACTCACTTTCCTAATTGTTTTGTGTTGTGAAACTGGTAAGAAAAGTAACAATGTCAGTGTAGTAATTCAAATTTGATGTTTGAACAGGAAAACACCACCAGCAGTTTTGTTTTGGTTGAATCTGCCTTCACGAATCTTCAAAACCTTGCTATTGCTGTGGCATATCAGACTCCTGTTTTATTAGAAGGACCAATAGGATGTGGCAAAACTTCTTTAATTGAATATTTAGCAGCTGTTACAGGAAGAACAAAACCTCCTCATATTTTGAAAGTTCAGCTTGGAGATCAAACTGATAGTAAGGTAACCAATGAATTTGTTGATTGGGATGATAAGACATAGCTTCTAAAATTTTAAGCGTGGACTTAATTTTCTAATAATACAATGTTTTCACCCGAGGACCCTAGAGAGCCCAACTCTGTAGTATCAGTCTTACTGTTGATGAGAATGAATAAATAAACATGAAGAAAAGTAGAAGTTAAGCTTCAGTAGGTTTTAAATTCTTCACATAATTGTGCTGTACCTGTGTCATTCAAATTACGTTTTATCAGGATTTTTCTATGTGGAAGAGTTCTATTGATTTTTTTTTAATTAAAAAAATTGATTGGTATTCGAAAAAGTATGATTCTAAAATGATTCAAGCCAGTGCTAAAGGTTGTATTAACACTTTTATTTCAGTTTAAGTGAGCTAATGCCACTTTAATCTGATGCCTTTTTTGTGATAAACGTGAGATGAACTAACATCCTGTGATGTTGAGGAGACTTGCACTTTACATAATAATGATTAAGCTCTATCTTTAGATAATTTCATGTTCTTCTTATTTTGCCTACGGAATTTTGAAGCTTGAGTTGATTTATGTTGTTTGGCTCCATTTATATTTAGTTTTCAAAGGTGGTTAGTATTTACTGGTTGTTACCAGAAGGTTTTTGTTAGCTTGAGTAAGCACCTTTTTTGTTTGCATGGAACACCTATTTTTACCATCTCACAACTGTATCTTCTCATGTACAAGACTAAGACCACCATATTAAGAGAAGGTGGTGAAGTTCAAATACAAAATATGTAGCAGTAAAACCATAACTTAATTATTTAAGCAATGCTTAGATGTGGAAGTTACAATTTGAGAGAAAAGCAAAGCTTTGACTGTATTTTACCTTTGAATGACTTGCTTTACAGTTCCTTTTACAGTTTTCCATGTTATACTTTAGATTGCTTGTAAATTAGGGTGGCATAGCTCATTAATGCACTTGCAATTGTCTGGTTTGTTTTAATTATTATGTTTCAGTTAAATTACCACTGGAGGTGGAAACTTTTTTTCTTAATTCAAAAAAGTACAATGCTGGGTACTGGGCACAGCTAACCAGATGGAGGCTGACTGTTACTTAGGTGTCACCTTTGGTAATAATTGCCATCCTTTTCTCTGAGTTGATAAGGGATGTAATGCACAGGTCTCTAATGTACCAATTGTTTCTGTCACAGACGCTGCTCGGTATGTATCGATGTACAGATGTACCAGGGGAGTTTGTGTGGCCGCCTGGCACCTTGACACAAGCTGTTACCAAAGGTTGCTGGATACTTCTGGAGGACATTGATTATGCTCCTCTGGATGTGGTATGTTGGTTTATGTTCACTTTAAGGTACTGATCTGAATGCCCATGATGGCAATTTTGGGAGTCTGATCACCAGGGTTCTGTAATAGCATGGTGAAAATGCTGCTTCTTTAAAAAGGTTAGAAAGAATTCACCTGTCTGTCTTTGTTCACATATTAGCACACCACAATAGTTTCTGTCATTGTTACAGAGTAGTCATGACCCTGCCACTGATGCCAGATTTCACTCTGAGGACTGGAATTGACACTGATAATGAGCTATGTGTCTATTTAATCATGTTTTGGTAATTGAAACCAAACATGGCCCTAAATACTAGAAAATATTGTCCATGTATGAGGCTAGTGCTGTCAGTAACAGTTTTCTTTTTTGGTGTTTTGTTGTGTGGGGCTTTTTATCTTCCTTCCACATATTTTTGTTGCACTTTTCTTACATACTAAAAATGTGTTCTTTCATTAAGCATTATAGTTTTTAACAGATTCCCTTTTTTCAGCTGAAGAACAACTAGTTAGTCAGTCATCCTTGCCTCTTGAAGTAATGACAACTGAATTCAAGTCATCTGCAAGAACAGTGTGATAGAGATGCTTTGCTGCACAGGTCTGCTGGGCATTCTGCTAGTTGTTTCCTTTCATGTCAGTTCCATAAAGCATCCTTTGTGTGACTGAATTACCTGACAGTTTGTTTATTGGGTTCTAGGCTTCTGATAATACAAATAGAAAATTTATAAGAAGGCTAATGAATACTGCTTGTATCTACAGACAGTTCACTGCTAAGGGGTCATGCACTTATTTGCTTCTGTGGACTCAACTCATTGCACTCATCATAGGGATGCCCTGAGTAGTATCCTGCATTCATCACACTGCCTTTCTTCAGATCCTCCCTGCAGGCATCCTGTCTGCATTCTCCATATCAAAGTGTCTGTGTGTGCCTCTCTCTGTGCTGAGGTGTGGTCATACCTCCCTTCTTTCTTTCCACCAGCATTACTGTCCTTCTCTGGGGAAGGGTAGGTCCTTTAAATAGGTACCAAACTCTCCTGGGGGTAGCAGTGTATACACTGAAAAATGTTGAAGTTTGAGAATGACATCTTTGAGATGCAGGTCATCTTTGTTTGGGCAGATAGAGAAAATTAAGCTTCTGATGTGAATGTGTCTAGTAAGTCATTTGGCAATTCAAAAATAAATCATTTTGGTTTGGTTTTACAGTGTAAAGGCTGTCATTTCCGTTCTGTTACTAAATTTGAGTACAGGGGGGAAAAAGGTAGGTAAACATTACACCTGTGACTTTCACTGCTGATTAAAATTACTGGGGACTCTCTGATTCCTCCTAGCATCACTTGGAAGTACAATCTGCAGGAATGGCAGTTGCTGGCAACATAATGGTGCTCAGTGGAATTGCTCCAGCATCTCAAGTGTGAAATGAGCGTGGAAGGTTGTGCTGCCTGTTAGTTTCACCACAAAAAAATCATTTTATAGTTCTTCTTTTTCTCTCCAGATCTCTGTGCTGATTCCTCTTTTGGAGAAAAGAGAATTACTGATTCCTGGTCGTGGCGACTGTTTAAAAGTAGCATCAGGATTTCAGTTTTTTGCAACCAGGAGGTAGGTTTGTAAGCTTAAATGAGATTGAGAGCATGGATATCCTAATTTTTAGTCCAAGGTACTTTTAAGTGTAAGGTACTTGTACAGCAGTGTTTTAGCAATTTCCAGTTAGCAAGCAGTAGAAGCTTTAGAAGCTGTGATTTTTTTTCTCACGTGAAAGCAGCTTTGTACTACTCCTTGGTGAATCCAGTCTTTGTACAGAAAGGTCTCTTCAACAAGGCTGAAGGAATGAACCTTGCTGGGGGGCACCCAACAAAACCAACCCCTCAACAAAACAAAACACCACTCTTAGGAATTACTGTGTGAAATAGGTTTATTATTGATATTTATGAAAGTCTTGTGTCATTACAGATGTTTGTAATGTTTTCTAACCAGAAAAATGTTGTATGATGTATTCTCCTGATTGTTTCACTGTAGTAGTGGCTCTTGCCTCAGATGTCAAAATGACTTCTTGTATATGAAGAAATAATATTGTTTCAAGGTTAAAGATGTGGAGGTCTGTATGGGGAATCGTAGTCACATGGTTTTCAAATGTTTTGTAGTTTATTTCAAAGCCTTTAACAGATGTTCTTGCTTTTGTCTTCCTTTCATAAATTTGTTTTATTTGATTTATCTGATCTATTTTTTCTGGAATTGAGTCTTTTGTATCCAACTCTTTTGGTTGCCTTATTTCCTGAGGATTTGTATTTCTGTATACATGGTTGTCATGGTTTAACCACAGTCATCAACTAAACACCACACAGCCACGGGCTCAGTCCCTTGCAGCAGGGTGGGGGAAGGAGTTGCAAGAGTAAAAGTGGGAGAAGTCATGAGTTGAGATGAAGAGGATTTAGGAGGGAAAGCAAAAGATTTCCACATAGATGAAGAGACACTATCACTCCAAGCATCCCCACCCTCCTTCTTCCCACAGGTTTATGTACCAAGCATGACCCCATCTCTTGTGGGTTATCCCTTTGTTCAGTTGGAGTCAGCTGTCCCAGCCATGTCCCCTCCCAACTCCCTGTGCACCCTCAGCCTCCTTGCTGGTGGACTAGAATGAGAAGCAGAAAAGGCCTTGTCTCTGTGCAAGCTGTTCTCAGGGATAACTAAGACATCCCTGTTTTATCAGCACTGTTTTGGTCATAAATGTGAAACACAGGCCCATACCAGCTATTATGAAGAAGTTTATCCCAGCCAAAATCAGCATATCAGTGAACAGTTTGTATACCAGCAGATTATAGTTTCCATGGGCTAGTTAAATAAATCTGTTGCAGTTTACAGCCGGGAAATACTATTTAAAAATAAACACAATACAACGAAGAAAAAAAAAAGGAAAACCCAAAACCCACCAGAAAACAAAAACCAAACCACAACCCCAGATCTAATGCTTTGCATGTGCAAGACTACTTCCACAGTGGGTAAGCACACATGGCTGAATAGTTACTTGTGCAAGAACAAAGGGAATGAAATGTGTGATAAAAAGAGCTGAGTCTGGAGAATGGAGGAAAATAATGGTGAAACACTGTGGAGGAGACAGGGCTGGAAATGCTTTTCCTGCAATAGGTCAGAGAACCTTTAAGGTATTTTGCAGGCTGTTTCTGTCAGGTTTCTCTCTTTACAAAGGATTCTGTATGTTTCTTCTGTTAGACTTAACGTATTGTCAGTTGTCCTTCTGAAAGTTTCTCAAAGGAGTTTTTGCACTGTAGGACAAAAAACAGTAATAAAAGAACAAATGACTTGGAAAGCAGGGATAGGCAAGGTAGGGTACAGTGACAAACTGTCATCTGTGCATGTGCATTATGCTGTAGCAGCCGTAAGTAACATTTCTTTGGACAGAAATACGCTGAAAATGTTGAATTCATCAGTGACACTCACTATGCTGTGTTTCTTCATGTTGTTTTGATTTAGGATATTCAGCTGTGGTGGAGGTTGGTACAGGCAGCAAAGCAGCCATGCTGCTCTTCTGGACAAATACTGGACCAAAATACATGTGGATAATATGAGCAAAGAAGAACTCAAGGAGGTATGGTGTGTATTGTTCTACTGTGGCATGTGAATAATTGTTTCAATGTAGTGTAATAATAATAAATGTTTTTCAGTAGTAAATTTGATTCTTATTTTTATCTTCAAGTTCCAAATACACCCTTGTAATTTCAGTTTTTTCCTACCAATTTTGAAGTAAAGAGGCAGTTTGTCAGGAAAATTGGAAGTGAATTGAACAAAGATTCCTGGAACTTGCCTTGGCAAACACAGTTCTACTTTGTGTGGGTCTAAGAATTAAGTTACTTTGCCACCCACTTATTAGCCTCCAGAGACTTGAAAGCAGAGAGAAAATGCACAAAAGAAAATTGAGCTTGTTCTAATTCTGAGTTCTAAGCTTTGAGTTGAAAAATAGTTGGTCAGTAATCAATTAAAAATAACTGCTTCTATTAACATCTTTTTTTTGTTAGCATCTCTGGGAAATGTTTGCTTTGTGTAGTTCTTCAGAAAATTAAAGGAGCCCATGGCTCATATGAAAATAGAATACAGAGCTCAGAATAGGATCTGATTCTAAAAGACCCTTGGCCAAGGGAAAAGGTGGTGAATAGTATCTAGCAGAAGAGTTGAGGAGAAAGTGTTTCAGTAGAATTCATTCACTCCTTTGGACTTATTCAGCAGCCAGCACAATTATACTTAGCCTTAAATATCTGTGTGTTTTTTTCCTTTCTTGTCATTTGTCAGCTAATTGTTAGGAATGAGGCAAGAACAACTATCAAAACCTTATGAAAAAAAGAAGCTTTAAGGGTAGATGTGCTACTTAGCACTAGGTTCTTTTTATTCTTTTTCTGTAATTTTGTAGCTTAAGTCACACAAACATATAAATTGAACATTGTAAGACTCTGTAGTGGTAATAGAAGAGACAATGTTTGAGAACACCCGCTTACTTGTCTTGAAAACAGACTCATGTTCTTTTTGTTAATCATAAAAGTCAGTCTGGCAGTTTTCCTGTGAAAAGTAACTTTGGGAAGTAATATTTTGGTTGGTGAGCTTTAGTGGAGAGAACTGAGCTGAAGGAAAATTGCAGAAGAAAAATTAGCCCCTAATGTGTCTTTGTCAGCACAGTGAATAGACAGTTTGAATGCTCAAACGAATTTGGTCATAAAAAGGACAGGAGGTAAAAACTTCCATAATTAGTTGTAAATTTGGATGGTCATGGTCTGGGTTTAGATAGGATTGAATGTGCCTTTTGTACTTTCTGTTGGTATTTGTGCAAATAAATGCATTGGAGTAGAGTTGAATTGGCAAAACTCATTTTTGACATCAAAATCATTACCATAGAAGTCATCATAACTTCTCTTTTCTTCAGATGAGAGATTGCAAGAGTGCAGTTTCATGTAGCTTGCTAGCTAAAGTATTGATGTGTCTCCTGGTAAAATTTGGAGGGGCCTTTGGTTTCTTTCCAATGTTAATGGTGGTTTTTTTTGTGTATGTGTGTTGTTTTGTTATTTTGTTTTTTGATTCTCCTTTTAGGTCCTTCAAAGGAGGTACCCTGACCTTGCTGTTGTAACAGATCACTTGCTAGACATTTACACTGACCTTGCAGGAGACAAGTTTCAGGCAGCAGAAAGCAGCACTGCTGGCTCCACTCACAGAACAGAAGAGTCATCAGAAGCAAGATCAGAACATAAGAAACCAAGTCTGGAAGGACGAGAACTGTCCCTGAGGTTGTCTTTTCTTATATGTTTGTTAGAAGTCAGCTAGCTACAGAGATAGAAGGGTTTATTGTTATTTTTCTTAATTTTTAAAAATAATGATTAAAGCTTGAATAATTGAACTGGAATGTTGTAAAAACTGGAAAAATACATTTTTGTTTTAAAAGAATGATTAATATACCATTTTAAGTAACTAATTCTGGATTATTTAAACTTCTTATTTGCTATATGTACTTTTTTGGAGGGTGTGGGAGATGTGTGGGTTTGTCATATGCACTGTTTAGTTGATACCAAGCCATATGAATTAATTTTTAATTATTGTTAACACAATATATCTGTTAAGAATGAAGGGTACTATATAATGTTCTCTCAGTAGCTAGAAGATAACATTTTCAGCAATTGAGTGTTTTATCTATATTATTTCATACTGAACACACTCAGCATTATAACTTAAGGTGACTGAAAATAACCAGATCTGTAGTGTACTGTTAATTTCAGAAATTCTGTGATGAAATGTAGCTTAATACTCAATTATTTCTTCCTCTCATACCAAATGTCAATTCTACTCACCTGGAATTTATGTAACCAGTAGTGCTTTGTGAATTAGTTAGTAACTACTAGGTGTGGGTAGTACCTAATATTTTTGTGGGGCATAAGAACATCAGTTTTTTCTAGAATTAAGTTTCCTTTTCTGAATTTTGGAAAATCTTGCGGATAAGAAGTCTGTATCTTGAAAAAATAGGGCATTTATATCTTTCTGGATTCTTTAATACCTTTCAGTTTGATAGTTAAGTTATGGTTTAATGGAGTGTGTATTATCTATTGCTAAGCAGTGTGTCTGAAAGCAACACTATTGGTCTTTGTGCTCAGCTGCTCCTCACAATTATTGTCCTACTTATGTGCCTTCCCATGTACAATTTGCACAACAACTGCACGTGCCAGAAGATGCTGTCATGACTTAAACTGAACATGTAAGAAGGTGCTGTGTTTTGCCATGTTTATACCAAATCTTTTTGGCTTTTCTTTTTAGAGACCTACTGAATTGGTGCAGCAGGATTGCTTACAACTTCGACAGTAATTCCTCAACCACAGCAGTGAATATTTTTCAGGAGGTGCGGTAAGACTTGGTCCAGAAATTGATTACCTAGATGCTAGCATTGCACATCACAAAATACTCTGTTTAGGAATGTGAGATGGGAATTTATGTTTCGTTTTTTTGAAACAACTGGACTGTAGTTGGAATGTTTGTGATCTGTCTGATTAGAGGTTCTTGTTGCTACTAGAAAAGTAATTGATTGCAGTAATGAGCTAAAAGACTTTACTGCTGCCGTACAAACAACATGCTACAAAATAATTTTAACTGAGCAGGGATTGCATATGAATGAGACCTTTCTTTTTCTTGCAATATGAGGCTGCTTTTCTGTTTTCTTATTCATCAGTCGTAAGTTGGGAATTTTTTGGGTGTGCATCAGTCAGAGGCATTTTTGAGATCTGAGATCTCACCATGTTACTTCCTTCTCTGTTTTGGTCCATTTGTCTGAAAATAGCTTCTGTGACTGGGCATTGAAAAGTTTTAACTTTTGGTAGAAACCCACTAAATTACAGAGTATAGAAGTTCTTATTGCATCTGTTTGAACTCTGTTGCTTGACTTGGTCTGTGTACAGTGAAATAGTTTTATTCACAATGGTTGGATTGGATTTGGGTTGGATTGGATTTGGGTTCATTTAGATTAAGATGGTGCTTGTCAGATAAAATAATACAAACTAGTGTTCAAGAAGTTGGTTTTCCCTTTGACAGGCATTGGACTGTTTTACAGCTATGCTGTCCAACCAAGGGAGCAGACAGAAAATGGCAAAAGTTATTGGAAGTTATCTAAATATTTCCAAAAAGAAGGTATGTTGAGCTGTAATTAACATTTTCTTTATGGGTAGTATTCTGTAGCTTGCAATTTTTCTATGATTAATTTAAATATGCTGTGCTATTTTTTCTTAAAAATTATGCCCACCTCTCTGTACCAAACACTTGTTTTTGCTCTCTTTTCCATCTCAGGATCTGTTTTTCTCCTATTTCATGTTCAGCTGCATTTTTTTTTCTCTGAAAATTCCAGGGAAGCTGGTTTTAGGGCAAATGGCCTTATGATGCACAGCTGAAACAGCACAGCTGCCTAAGCACATGTTATCTCTAGATGCACAGGATAATAAAATGTGTTTTTTCCTAGGTGGTTTACAGCGAACATTAATCATTTAAACCAAGAGATAAGAGACAGATAGGGTCTTTACTGCTACTTGTTCTGTACTCATTGATTACAAAATTAACTGCTTCTCTGGGGCCTGGTAATGTTCTATAAATGACAGAATTAAACCACATAATTTCTTTGTCATCTGTTTCTGACTGTAGAAGTCTGCAAAGCAAATTCCCTCCTTTGTTTCTTCAAGTTGACAGATGGATCCTTAAAACTTCTGTGGGTTTTCCTCTTTGTCCTTCTTTGCATTATTTCATTACAGGAATGTATTGTTCCCTGCAAGTGGCAAAATATCCTTGTTTATGCAAAGGCTGGGTTTTTTTAGGGAGGTTTTTTGTTTGTTGTGAGAATAACTGTTCAAGCTTATGTAGTTGAGCTATCATGGAAGTAGATGAAGTAGAAATACAGTGACAAAAATCTATTACCAAGATAAGTTGAAAGTTTTTTGTATGGATAAAGACTCTTCTGAAGCCCTTCACTATTTTAGGTCACGAGTGTGTAAAATCTGCAAAATATAGAATTTTACCATTAAAAATTATCTTGCTGCAAAGAAATACTGGTAGCATAGCATGGGTGTTCTCAGGGTGATGTAAGCAACATAGTATTGGAAATGTTGATGCTCTCTTCACAGGTGGAGTTCTTCTGTGAACTCTATAAACCAGAAATTTTGATACGGGAACAAGAAGTCTCTGTTGGAAGAGTGCATCTCGTGAGGAAACAAACCCAGGCTCTCACTGCACAAAGGTAGAATATCCTGTAGTTTCTATGTCAATCGAAATATTTTTTGGTGGAATAGAATAGACTACAAGTCACAGGGTTGAGAAAAATGCAAACTGGGTATTCTTGCTCTAATGAAAGGCTTGTGAGAGTTCTTTCTTTTGTGATCTTAATTTTACCTTGTGTATCTTTAAGATTGTCTGCATCATGCTTCTGGCAGCCAAAGCATGGAGATTTTCAGCTTCTTTGAACTAGATTGTCTTCAAAGCAGTGTGGATCCACAGCTGTTAGAAGAAGATTTTGAGGAGTCTACCTTTGTAAAGGGAGATTTTTGTGGTATATGTTAGTAACTGCATTGGTCAGGAAGTTCTTTGGAAACCCTGAATTTCTAGGGTGTATCTTGAGAAAAATAAGTATCTTAGAAGGCTATCTTTGAACTACTTCTTTTCAGACCTATATTGAGAAAAATATTCCTAAATACAGCCACTCCACTAAGAAAATAAAAAAGGTACAATTGAAATGAACTCCTTAATAACTCTTAGTTCTCAGTAATTTGCTTTGTTTTTTCAGGGCAAAACAAACCTTTGCTGCCACACGGCCATCTGCAGTATTGATTGAGCAGCTTGCAGTGTGTGTTGTCAAAGGAGAGCCTGTGCTTCTGGTTGGTGAAACAGGAACTGGCAAAACTTCAACTGTTCAGTATCTTGCTCATATCACAGGTAAATAACGTGGGAAAATTGTAACTTATGTGAAGGTAGTTTTAAAAAACAACAAATGAGCAAACCCACAAGTTGATGGTGCTTTCTATTTCTGTTTCAAGGACACCGTTTGAGGGTTGTCAATATGAACCAGCAAAGTGACACGGCTGATCTCTTAGGGGGGTGAGTCACTGACCACTGTTTTGTCTGTTCTTTGTAACAAATGGGCAGTATCTGTTTCATAGTAGCACAAATGTTTTAGTAAACATGTTTGCTTGCAGAAGCCTTGTTGTCCTTGCTGAAGAACAGAGCAGTTTCACTGAATTGTGTGCAGAGCTGTATGTGATGAAGTCATTTAAAAGCACAACCTGATGGATCTTTAAAAGTGCCTAAGCTGTTCAATATAAAGCTGATACAATATTCACTGGGCATACTGTTTGGTAGTATTACAAATATTTTACTAAACAGGATGTTCCTGTCTTTATGAAATAGCCTCATTAGGTATTTAAATATGTGCAATTTTACTTAGTTCATTAGTTGAGTAAAAAACTTCAGGGACGAGGGTTCATCACGCACCATATTGTTGTTTCAGTAACTGGTTTTGGGGTTGTTTTCATTTTCAGTTCACAGATTCCTGTGTCACAAATAAGTAATTACTCTTTTGCTTCTCTTCAGTTACAAGCCTGTGGATAACAAGCTGATCTGGTTACCTCTGCGAGAGTCTTTTGAAGAACTCTTCTCTCAGACGTTCTCTAGGAAGAAAAATCAAACGTTCTTGGGACACATTCAGACTTGCTACAGGCAGAAACGTTGGCATGATCTGCTAAAACTAATGCAACATATTCATAAATCTGCTATTAGTAAAGAAGTAAAAGAAAACACATCGGGTGAGAATTCAGACTGATCAAACACACGTTAGTGCTGAACCATTGCAGAGGGTAGATGAATACTGGTGACTTTTCTTCTTTGAATTTGGGTTTGCTTGGGGTTTAGGTTCCACCCCCCATATCACGTACGTTTTTTATGCTTTTGAGAAATGCAATGTCAACATTGCAAAAAGGCATTCAAAACTCTGTTAAAACAGTAATTGTTTTGTTTTGTTTTTTTTTGCTTTTTCTAACTCATCTCTGCTGTTAGCTGTGTCTGACTGTGAGAAGGTTGGCTTGTCTGACCTGTGGTATGCTTGACATCTGGTCTTCACTCAGCACTTGTTTCATGTGCTGGTGAGCAGTCCTGGTTGTTTGTGTATCAGTCTTCCATGTTCCTTCACACTTTCAGTCCTGGAACCTGCTTATGTCTCCCAAATATGTCCTATTTAAAAAACAAAGACAAACAACAACAAAAAAAACCAAATGCAAAGTAATATGTCGTGTAGGGTAGTAATAATTTTAGAAGTTTGCTTTTGCCTTGATTTCTCACTTGGTTTCATCACTTGGGTCAGTGATGCTGATTTGTCTAGTGCTTTAATTTGTTTCAATGTGATTTTGTCTTTAGATAACTCTTTCTTATTTTATACTTCACAACCCATTTTGGGGCAGAGGCAGTGTTGGTACTTTGGCTTGCATGGAGTTGTTTCTGGTTCTAGACCAGAACAATTGAAGTTGTAGCTTTCATTCAGAATGGGCCAAGTAAAATGAATTAGGAACTTTATCTCCATTGTTCTTTTAACTGATTCTTCTGAATATGCAGATATTAAAAGAAATGCCCACAAATGTAATAAAAAAAATTATAAATGAGAGTTTAAAGACCAGTTATTGCAAGTATTGACAGTCCTAAAATAAAGACAAGCTAAAATCTCTAACTTGCGAAGTTACTTAAGGAATTTTAATGCTCTATGTAGCTCAGGTAGGGATTGTAAACAAATAACTGAAATCAGTGCAATAGTAAATAATGTCATAACTGATGAACAACAGTGTTTTTATTGATACTGAAGTGTTCATTGTTAATCTGTCACAAAGGTTATAAATTTGGGGGTTTTTTTAACATGTCTCTTTCTGTCTCTGGAAATCAGAGGGTGGTAACACTTATGCTGGAACAAAGTGCAGAATAAGTATTTGTTCCTCATCTAGGAATGACTAACAAATTTTCTGTATCCTTGTGTCAATAGTGTTCAGTTAAATTTAAAAAAAAACCAAAAAACCACACATGCAGAAAACCAAAACAAGATCTAATTATTTTTATTATTTATGATATGTCATCTGTAGAACTTGAATGTTTTCGTGGCTTGGCCAAGCTTACTTTTTACCTCTGTGCTTGAAACAGCTTGATAAAAATACTGTTGCTAAACATTTTTTATAATATTGTTCTGATGGTACAAACTTAAATTTGTTTTGCTTACAGGCTTACCACTGAAGGAAAAGTGGGAGGCATTTGGTCTTAAACTGAATCATGCTCATCAACAGATGAAAATGTCAGAAAATGCTCTTCTCTTTGCATTTGTTGAGGTATTTAGAGATTTGCATTTTGGTGCTAAGAAGAATAAGAAGTACTTAAAAGCCTTTGCAATCAGTATTATGTAAATTGCTTTGTGGCAAGAACCTTGCTGTGAAGTAAAATGTGTTCCTTGATAACTCTGTGAAACAAAGTGTGCAGCTTCAAGGAGGCTGTGATTAGATGGGCAGTGGGAGAATGTTTTGTGGCAGCACAGTAATTCAATGCTGTATAATAGGATTTGGGACAGATATGATAAGAGTATCAGTATGTCCTATCATCTTTTTGACTGTATGAGATTAGAAAAAGCTTCTTGGTCAGACTCCAGTAGGTCATGCTTCTGTGTAGGGATTCCTGTGAAGGATTTAACACTAAGAATCTGTGCAGTTTACCTAGAAGTGATTTTTCTAAATGTTTCAAACCCGTAATATGTTCTAGTCACATTAAGTGTGATTAGGAAAAACTGTGAGGTTTGTGCATGCTTGTTTCTTGTCACCCTGATTGTAGTCTGAATGTATGCTCTAAAATTTCCTGTAAAATGTGTAAAATGTTGACCAGTCCTCTATGAAAAATGTATGTATGAATAGTTGAAGAACCTTTGAATTAAGTATAGTTTTAATTAATAAGGTACAGATTGCTTAGGAGTGTAAAGCTTGTCTCTTTGGACTTCTTTGGATTAATTGTCTTTATTCTCATGTGGTGTCAGTGAAGCATATGCAGCACAGTGGTAGATATCACTAACAGGCAGCATTGCACAAATAAGGGATGTTAAATCTGTTACATGTGAGCCAATCTAACTGGTAACTGGTACAATGGTGTGATAACTACCTGACTTCTGTGACTGGCAAAATAATTGCTGTTATTGAGAGAGAGCAGTAAAACTGCTACTGCTGTAAAAGGTCTGGAATTGCCATTTGTCTAATCAAGCCATAGATTGCACACTAAGTATTTCCAGTATCCAAATGCTTCAGTTGATACATCCTTGCTGGTGTCGTGATTACTGAATTGATCTTGTTGTTAGGGTACTCTGGCACAAGCAGTAAAAAAAGGAGAATGGATTTTATTGGATGAGATTAACTTGGCTGCAGCAGAGACTTTGGAGTGCCTGAGTGGTTTATTGGAAGGATCATCTGGGTCGCTGGTGTTACTAGACAGAGGAGATACAGGTACTATTTGTGTGCTTGCTTATGTTATATCTTGATATCCAGCTGAATTCCCCATCCTATATAGCTCAAATTAAGTTGAGAACATATGCCATTGAAATGAATGTGTGGAAAAGAGAGCAAACATGCTCTTTTGTAGACTTCATACTTCTTTGCAAGAAGTCCAAAGCACTGGTGTGTTCTCAACAGCACTGCAGGGGTTGCTGTTTAGAAAGCTAATTCCTTTTACAGCTGTGAAGATAAAAAAATGCAATTGCTGAATGCTGCTCTCAAGAGCTAAGAACAGAGCATCCCGGGTTGGGTTTGCTTCCTGGGCAAGGGAAGCACTGGCTATTGTTCTGAAAGAGGCAAAAGGAGTTCCAAGTTTAGGGCTTACATAATTTTTGAAATGTTTTGTGTTGTTTAAACATCTTGCTCTGCGCAAAAAAAGTCAGGGTGTCACTTGCCCGTGGCTGCTGTGAAGATGCAGATACTTCTGATAAAATCACATGGGATTATTCTCTGAAATTTTTTTTATGCTGGTATTTTAAGAAAATTTAGTAGTGCTGTGATAGAAAGTTGGCTTAGATAAAATATACCTTATTCAACATAATAAATATCCTGTGCTTATCATGAACCTTATGTCTCTTATTTCTGATTTACTTTAGAGCCTCTGGTCCGTCACCCAGATTTTCGCTTGTTTGCATGCATGAATCCAGCTACAGATGTTGGAAAGAGAAATCTTCCTCTAGGAATAAGAAACAGGTAGAAAATCATGATTCTGTGACAAAATGGTCACTGTCCTTTTCAAAGTTTAATTAGTTTCAGTAGATGACCAATGAAGAATGCCTTATCTGAAGCAGGTATCAGATGTGTGATATTCAAAATATCTGATGTGTGGTCTGAAAGCATCTAAGCTGTGGTGAGGAAATTGGAGTTGTGGCAAACCCATTCTTCAGTACTACCTACCTATTCCTGAATGCAAAGGTCTCCTGCTTGTATTATTTGATGCAGTTTGCCTCATGAGTTCCAAAGGTTGCATGTGTAGTCCCTCCCCAGATTCATAAACACTGTGCAAGGCTGTAGAGATGCACCAACTATGTGTAAGTAGTCATTTATAGTTATTAGTGGCAAAGCAAGGTTTTATTGCTATTGGCTCTCTTGCAGAATAGTAAAGGAAAGAAAGGAAGTGAAATGCAAAAGAAAGGAAACTTCACCTTTAGCACAGCTTGTTAAGTTTAAATGAATTTGCATCTCTCAAAGATACCCACCCCTCTGAAGGTAATGGTGTTGCTCAGTTGCTGTGGGTTTGCTATGGTGTGCAGGTGTCATGCATGGTGTGCAAGGGCTGCAGGCTCACACTCAACACCCAGTGCAAATGTACTGGGCTAAGGGACAGTCAGAAAATGTGTCCCTTTGCTAGGGCTGCCCCTGTAGTGTAATAAGTGGGAAACACATCTTTAAAGGTGTGCAAAGCAGAGGGTACATTTTTCTTAGCTAACTGTTAAGTTTTCTCATTTGATTGTTGCTGAGGTGGATATTTGTAAAAGAGGAAAACAACCTGGATAGTCATAAATATATTAGAAGAGGTGTTATCTCCTTTGTGTCCACTCTTTAAAACAGAGGTTATTAGAGAGTCCACATTGTGAAGTGCTCCTGCTCTGTCAGTACTTCAGCGTTCAGGGTAGAACATCTGGATATCTTATTGCAAATTCTGTAAGATTTTACTTTGTCACATTGTTCACTTTCAGCCTAATAAGTTAAAATAATTCAGATAAGACACTTGAAAGTATTAGTAATACCTTATTTTTTAATTATTCTGGTTCTTGAGTCTGTCTACAGGTTTAACAATCTAAAGATCTATAGCTTTAACAATCAGTATTCCGTTACTTAAAAGTTTTAAATATTTTATGCCATGAGATTTATATAAAATATAATTTCTCAATATGGTCAGATGTTGTAAGTGTTATGGATTGATTTGATTCATACAGGTTTACTGAACTTTATGTAGAAGAATTGAGAAACGAAGGAGACTTGCAAATCCTTATCATGGATTATCTGAGAGGCTTGAATGTGAACAAAAACACAGTACAAGGAATCGTGAAGTAAGTTGATTGTAATCTCTTTAAATTCCTGATGAAATAAGTCACAAAAAGAAAGTATGTAACAGTAGCCAGTGGTTAGACTGTTTTGGGAAACACTATAATGCTCCCTGTGCAGCAGTTTGCATAGCTTTAGGAAACAGAAGAGAGTAGACATCCATCAATTCTGAAGGTTTTTGTACTTAGGAGAAGTAGGTTTTTGGTTTTTTTTAATTCAGAATTGTTTTCTTGGTGACACCAGTTCAAAATTACTGTTGTTCCAGTCCTCTTTCCAATCTGAGAGACTAAAATGGTTTGTTCCTGTACATCATACCAGTGGACGTCTTGTGTGTTCATCTAGAGTTACCTTTCTTTCTCCTAGTTTAAGGTGAACTATCTCATGTTGAGAATACTTGGAGTTTATAGTCATTCTGTATATCAAGCTCTCTCAAAAATATGGTTCTAAAAATACTCTTGCTTTGCTTCAGTGACTATACAGATGGCAGAGCTTGGCATGGTTTTCTTAACCTGGAGCTTTTAGGAAAAGTGACAGTTGGGGATGAGCTGAAATGTTTAAACTAGGGGTGTAATTTCTTAGAGCAATGATCTGATCAGTAACAGCTCTATGTAACTCTTTATTTTTGCAGGTTTTATTTGTCAGTGAGAAAGGAAGCAGAAACAAAGTTGGTGGATGGAACTGGCCACAGACCTCACTACAGTCTCCGTACCCTTTGCAGGGCATTGAGGTTTGCAGCATCTAATCCATGTGGCAGCATAGCACGCTCCCTGTATGAGGTGATTACCTGTGTTAGCATTTGTTTCACTGTGTGTTCATTACAAAGATTGTTTGGGTAAAGGATAATCCTCTCTAAGTGCAGTATTGAACAGAAATGGTTTGTTAATCTGTGGGGTTTTTTTCTTATTTTTCTTTTTGTCACTGAAAATAATTCTTCTTTTTAGGGTTTCTGTTTGAGTTTTCTGACGCAGCTTGACAGAGATTCACACCCAGTGGTTCAAAAGCTAATTTGCCAGCATATAGTTTCTGGTAACATCAAAAGCCTTCTCAAGCAGGTAGGCAGCTAAGCTTATGAAGAGCTGTTTAGTATTCAGAGTAGAATTTGTCTTCTCTGCTTTTTCCTCTGCATTTCCTTCTTGAAGCTCTGTTTTTCTAGATAAGAACTAGAAAAAATTAATACCATTCCTTTGTTGTTTTTTACTTTGCTTGAAACATTCATGTCTTAGCTAGTTTATTTGTTAATTTGAAAAAATATGGAAGCCAGAGTAATTAAAGCATTGTGAAGCATGAGCAACTTAATGCAGTGTCTCCAACTGCAAAGCTTTCACAGACTTTTGAGGAGCCTTCTCAGGCTTTATATTTTTAGTCTCTGAATGCAGAACATATGGATATGAAGAAGCATCTGTGCTTTGTCTCAAATGGGAAAGGAAGAATGTCACTAGTGCTGGGAGCCCAGCATGAGTCTGCATGGGGGACCAGACAGTGGGATGGGGAAGCCAGTTTAAGAAATGTGTAATTGTTTCAAAATAAACCCCCTTTATATTGAAAAAATACGTACAAACATAAAAATATGAAAGCAAAGTTCCTGCCTGAAAATGCCATTCAAAATTCAGTGATAGGACTCTTGAGACATTTTTATCTTCATGGCAGCAGCAAAGATTCCTGCTCTATGACCTTGAAATAATCTGGTTAGGTTTTTCCTGTAATTTGCATTCTGTGACAGAGGGACAGTGCTTACTGCAGGTGTGCTCAGGGTTTAATTTAAAATTACTTTTTACAGAGTATGTAGCAATGGTGTAGCAGCAGTTGTTGCCAGTAGCAAATTAAACTCATTTGTATAATCTGTTATTTCTGTCATGTCTCCTTAGCAAATACCAAAACCCCAGGGAGGGAGTTTTATACTTATAGAAGGATACTGGATTTCAGCTGGGGACAAAGAACCTACTGTAGATGAGAGTTATGTGCTAACCCCTTCAGTTAAGCTTAATCTGAAAGACATTGTCAGAGTGGTGTCTGCAGGGTAAGTGTTTCAATTTTTTCATTAAAAGAATAAGTTAAATATGTTTGTTTAGGCCTTGAGTGTGATGCCCTTCTCGTCTTTATTGTGTGGATGAATAATGTCTATTTTCCTTCTACTTTACAGTTAACTTTTTGTTATCAAGTGACTTGACTTTATGAATGTTTCTTGTTTCCTTAAATCATCTTACTGCCAAACTTAGTTTTATTTAAATTCTAATCTAGAAATTTGCAGTTTGAATAGCCTGCTTATTTCATGCTGCCATGAAAAGCTTCATGGGTAGCTGTTTGCACTTGGGAGTAAAATTATTTATATTTTTTTGTTAGTGTGTGATCTTGGATACCCCAACTGAGTTAAGTGGTGGTGCTTTGGTAATGTGGTTTAATAATGTTGACATCTTGCATATGACAAAGATATGGCTCATGCTTCTAACCCACTATTTTGGCCATGGCTTTTAGGACTCATCCAGTACTGATTCAAGGAGAGACCTCTGTTGGTAAAACCAGTTTAATTCGTTGGTTGGCTGCTGCTACCGGGAATCATTGTGTAAGGATTAACAATCATGAGCATACTGATATCCAAGAATATATTGGCTGTTACACATCAGATGCCTCTGGGAAGTTGGTATTTAAGGAAGGTGAGCGAGCATGTTACATATACTTCAAATCCTGTCTCATTTCACTGGTTGTTTTTTGGTTGTCAGGTTTTTTTTTTCCTTCTTTTCTGCTTAACTTGTCTGGTTTATTACAATGTAGAGATGACATGTCATAAAATTAGTAGTTGCACTTTAATTATAATAATTTGTGTGAATTTCAATGAATTCTGAAGAGCTTGTGTCTGTCTCATTATACTTACCCTATTGGACATAAAAATAAGTCAACAACATAAACAATACTGTTCCTTCCTTCTCTGGATTAGTATTTATACTGACTGAAAATGGGTTGCTAAAAGCATCTGAATGCATATTTCTGTTAGATTTGCTTTTGTTAGATTTTCGACTAGGACTTTTTCTGTTCCC
Source organism: Climacteris rufus (assembly GCA_013398175.1). Taxonomy (NCBI): domain Eukaryota; kingdom Metazoa; phylum Chordata; class Aves; order Passeriformes; family Climacteridae; genus Climacteris; species Climacteris rufus. Next base: position 396,734 of record VZRZ01004224.1, read on the forward strand.
TCCCTCCAGGCATTCTCATAGATGCAATGAGAAAGGGTTACTGGATTGTTTTAGATGAACTGAATTTGGCTCCCACTGATGTTCTGGAAGCTCTCAACCGTCTGTTGGATGATAACAGAGAGCTGTTCATTACTGAGACTCAGGAAGTAGTCAGAGCTCACCCTCGCTTCATGCTGTTTGCTACACAGAATCCTCCAGGTCTCTATGGTGGCAGAAAGGTCTGTATAATCTATTCCATTGGGTAGCTAAGATTTTAGGGAATTACTCTCAAACATAAAGTGTGATGTGAAAACATTTTGATGAGTAGCATCATGAATCTCTCAAGGGGGAGAGAGTTGAGGTGGCTGTGGACTAACTTTCAGTACAGCTGGGTTCTGTTAGGTGAGTTGCTTGTTTCACAGATATCAAATTTCTAATGAATTTTGAGTAGTTGCAAGTGCTTTGCTGGACTGGAGTTCATGTATATTATACTTGCCTTGGCATTTCTTGTTAAGAGCACTGGAAAAGAGATTGTGCTTAGGCTGTTGATGTCCATTTTGTACTGATTTTTGTCTGGAATAGCTAATTTTCTTCATAGTGACTGGTATGGTGCTGTGTTTTGGATTTGTAATAAAGCTGTTGATAGTGCAGGAGTGTCTTAGTCACTACTGGGCAGTGCTTGCACAGAGTCAAGGCCTTTTCTGCTTCTCACCTACTTGTGAAGTAGGCTGGGACTGCACAAGAAGCTGTGAGGGGACACAGCCAGGACAGCTGACCCCAGCTGACCAAAGGGATGTTCCATACCAGATGGCACTGTGCTCAGCAATCAAAGCTGGGGGGCAGAAGGATGAACAAGAGGGATGTTCAGTGTTTGTTTCCCCAACTAATATTGGTGTGTGACAACACCCATGTTTCCTGGAGGTGGCTGAATACCTGCCTACTGATGTGAAGTGATGAATGAATTCCTGACTTTGCTTTGCTTACACATGCACCTTTTGCTTTTACTTATGAAACTGTCTTTGTCTCAGCCTACAAGTTTTATCACTTTTACCCCTCCAGTTCTCTCTCCCATCCTGTTGCAGGGAGAGTAGTGAGCATGTGGCTTTGTGGTGCTTAGCTGCCTACTGCCCTTAAAACACAGCATGTTTTAAAGCTCTTGTCCTCATTCACACTGTCTCTTATGCTTTCATTCAGTGTTTATGTGTATGTGCTAATTTATATGACACTATCCATATTTCCTTTGGATGTGTAGAGGAAGATCTATGAGGAATATCAAAGGAAAAAGTTCAAGCAGTAGTGTGGTCTCATATTTCAGGTTTTGTCCAGAGCCTTCAGAAACCGTTTTGTGGAGCTGCATTTTGATGAGCTGCCAAGTGCTGAACTGGAAACCATCCTGCACAAGCGATGCAGTTTGCCACCTTCTTACTGCAGCAAGCTTGTCAAAGTCATGTTAGACCTGCAAGTATGAGAGTCTTTCTTCTTTTAGTATAAGAAAAGCAAATGTGTTTCAAAGTAATATGCACAATGTAATAGAAATTCCTTTGGGGGAAGGTATTATTAGCCGAAGGATTTTTAAAATCCTAAACCATGGAGAGAACTCACCAAGGTATTCATTTCAGTGGTTAAGACAGAGAGTAGGGACAGTGATGTCAGATTTGAGAGAAAGCTAGCAGCAAAAAAAAAATCCAAACCAAACCCTATACCTTGAGATTTGATGTGTACAATTATCCCTTGCTCTGGAGCCAAAGCACAGTATTGGATTTGTAGGTGTCCTGAGGTCGTGTGAAATTTGATATTATTTTTAACCAGTAATTTTGCATGTGTTCAGACACTGCTGTGTTCAACAGGCATTTGACAATTAGTATGTAGCTAAAACTACCTTATATTTAAAAGCAGTTACAGCAGGACAAGCTGCATTTTTTTTATTCTAGGTATCTATTTTATTCTTAGGAGGTTTTTTATTATTATCTAAATTATTTTGTGCCTGGTACTCATCAAATAACACCCTAAAAGGAGTTTGTTTGGGAGTTGTGACTCTAGTAGACCTTTTTTATGTTTTTCATAGAATTTACTTGTTGCAGTGTCACTCCAGGGAGTTGTGATTAGCTTTGCTTGAAGTATTTGGACAAGTTCATGAAAAAATTGCTCCCATTTTGTTCTTCTGACAGTCCTACCGCAGAGGGTCGACGGTGTTTGCTGGGAAGCACGGATTCATTACCCTGCGGGATCTGTTCCGCTGGGCTGAAAGGTACAGATTGGCAGAGCAGCTGGAGAAGGACTATGACTGGCTTCAGCACTTGGCAAATGATGGTGAGCTCTGCTGCCCCAGCTTTTTACAGTGCCTGTAGAATCACTTTCCAACCCCTTCTTCAGTGTAAATTTTTGTTGCTGATTAACTGGGTAGTAATTGCTTTCTGTCTTCCTCTGTTTTGTAGGTTTTATGCTTCTGGCAGGCAGAGTCAGGAAGCAGGAGGAGGTGGATGTTATTCAGAGTGTCCTTGAAAAACACTTCAATAAAAAAATATATCCTGAGTCTCTCTTCGCAGGGGAGAGCGTCAAAAAGCTGCTGGGTGAGTTTCCTAGAGGGACCCCTCTGGTAGATCTGTAGCTGTGACTGAAGCTGATGGATTTCTTTGTGTTGTGCAGCCAAGTCCTCCACGCAGATGTCAGTGATGGACAGAGACTTTAGCCATGTTGTCTGGACTCAAGGGATGAGGAGACTTGCCATTTTGGTGGGACGAGCCCTGGAGTTTGGTGAACCAGTACTGCTGGTGGGAGACACTGGGTAATCTTGCCTTTTATGATGCACTTCTTGGTAGTGCTGCACCAGCCACTGAGTCAGACACAAAAGGAGGGCTTCAGTGCTGCTTTGATCTGGGACAATTGTTGCAGCTGCTGTTTTTCACAGTTCTTTTTTGAGGTGAAGTAATTGCATCTCATGCAACACAAGTCATTAATGGCATTACCTGCATTGTGTATAACTACATAGAAGTTATATGAAAGTAGTAAAGTGGAAGTGGGCTGACTTCTGTCCCCACCTTTTACAAGGTGTCCTGTGGAATCTCACTGTGGCTCACTGGAGTGGCTGCTTTTGGGGTATTGTGACATTTTTCTATTTGAGAGCACATTCATTTTACATGTTTTAAGAGTATGAATATAGTCTCACAATCAGTTCTCTGCCTCATATGCTGTAGAGGAGGTCATGGAAGTAGATGCTGTCTGCTCTTGTGCTGGTTATATTGTAGAGTAAATTTTTATAGGGGAAAAGGGAAGAAAAATGCAAGAAAAGAGACAAGTAAAATTACTTAGATAGTAAATGAAAACTATGTACTCAGCAGTTTATTCTTTTAAACTTAGGCTTGGTCTAGACATGTAGCATTTCCAGTTCAGTGAAATGTTAGGCTGGTTGGGTATCTGTAAGGGCAGGCTGAAATAAATTTGACTTTGAACTTGCAGAAATCCATCAATGCAGATATTGATTTAAATGTAATTAAAGGCCTCATGTGCAAGTCAGCAGCAGTTGTGCCAAAAATGGCGTCACTATGCATATATTTCTCTCAAGGAAAGGAGCAGAAGGAAATTTAAATGGTGGGCCTTTGCCTCAAAGCTCTTCAATGAAAGTATGAATCCTGTCCAAAGTGAGCTGATTGTTTGGTTTTGCTTTTTTTTAATTTGTCCCTTTCAATTAAATTACTTCATTGCAGATGTGGTAAAACTACCATTTGTCAGATCTTTGCAGCACTAACAAATCAGAAGCTGTACTCAGTGAATTGCCACCTGCACATGGAGACATCAGACTTCCTGGGAGGGCTGCGCCCGGTCAGGCAGAGATCCAAAGAGCAGGTTTGTCTTGCATCAGTAATAGCTTGGAGAGAGTGACCACAGAAGCAAAAAGTAGCACTTATGACCTCTCACTTTCTTTTCCATCTAGGATGGATCTGATGGTGCTAGACTCTTTGAGTGGTGTGATGGACCTCTTGTTTTAGCAATGAAAGAGGAGGGGTTTTTCCTCCTTGATGAGATTTCTTTAGCTGATGATTCTGTACTGGAGCGACTTAACAGGTGTGTCTTAAATATGGTAGTACTAAACATCCTTAATGTGTCTTCATTATACAAACATGAGTGGGGTAAATCTGACTTCTTTTAGGCACATTTATTTCCTGGCCTAGGTTAGCTGCTCTCTTGCTGAAAGGGACAACGGTACAAATAATCTTAAAAGTAAAATCTCCACTTTATCATCTGTAGTATTAATATTTTCAGTCTGTCAGAGAGCTCTTGAAATTATGCATCATGTCAAATCCCAGGAACAAAATCTAGTTATTTCCCTCTTTTGAGTGCATGTAAAAAAAAAATAAACCCAAAACAACTAAAATATAAATTTAACTTCATTATGTGTTTGCAGCAGTATCCCTCATTTTAGTCTTTTCTGTTAGCCATTGTATTGGGTAAATGAAAGTTTAACCAGGCCAATTAATGGGATTTTCATTTTTAAGTGACCTTTTGAAGAGTGAAACAAAATTTGAAATAAGTGATCTTTTTACATCTTCTCTCTAGTGTTCTTGAAGCTGAAAAAACATTGGTACTTGCTGAAAAAGGTGGTCAAGATGATGAGGAGAATGAGGTAGAACTATTAGTCGCAGGAAAGAAATTTCGTATCCTTGCGACCATGAACCCAGGAGGTGACTTTGGGAAAAAAGAGGTAAACATCAAAACACTGGAAGTACACCATGCATCTTCTGGTCACACTCACCATTAACTTGGAGATGCAATGCAAAAATGCATTGTGCCAATTCTGGCATCCAGTGCTATCTAGGAGGCACCTGCTTCATTGCACTAAAGGAGGATTAGAGTGAATCTGTTTTTCATCACTTCTGTGTGCAGTCATTTTGACATTATAAATGAATGCTCAGCAAAATGTCAAAGGAAGCTTCAGGCCTCTAAATACTCTCATTAGGTTTGATATAGAGGATACTTTGAGTACAGGAACTGTGACTGGTGAAGCAAGTAAATCCAGCCCTACCACGAGTCTGGATTGTAGAAATTTCCACAGCAGGTAGTTCTCCCTAATGCTGTTCAGAAAGTGATGGTCTTGTCTTCCTCAGTGAATAATGAACATCACATCCCAAAAGAGCTTTCTCATTAAATAAAAAAAATCTGTTTCTGAAATTCAGGTTTAAGTAATTTAGAGCAGGTTAAAGAAAACCCATAAGACAACAAGCCCCGCAAACCCTCCTGCTTTTAAGCAGTGTGTGAAGCTAGGTCTAAAAAAAAACAAACTCGTAAGCTCTTTTGCTCAAAAGAAGATGGGTACTCCATTTTAAATGGCTCATTGTGAAGCCACTGTGTTTAAATGGGAATTATTTCTGCATTGCATTTGTGCTACTAATTTTTGCTTGGCCAATTCAGCCAGAGGAAGGGAGGAATTAGAGAAATGAGTTGTAATCAATGGTGTATTTCCATATGGTAGTTTGCTTCTGTAAGCAAAGGGGATTACAGAGCCATTGTTTGATACATGATGTCCTAGAATGAAATGGGGCTTTGGTACTTGCAAACCAGCTCGGTTACTTCCCATATTTTCTTGACCTTTCTTTACCACTCATTTCCTCCATTGATCACACTACTAGAAATCTTAAAATCTCATTCTCTGAAAGATTTTCTTTAAAAGTGTCCCTGTTAAAATAAGAAGGCTGTAGCTTCTTCACTTTATTGTTTAGAAGTGCAGTGACTACAAGGCTATTGGTTAACTATGACATTAAGGAATATGTTATAATGAGTCTTTAATTGCTGTGTCATTCTGCTTGTTCACAGCTTTCTCCAGCATTGCGCAATAGATTTACAGAAATATGGTGTCCACAAAGCAATGGCCGTGATGATTTGATACAGATTGTAAAACACAACCTTCATCCAGGATTGTCTCTGGGTGCAGTACACCATGAAGGTGGGTATTTCTGTGTGTTGGTTTTCAAACATTGCTAAGAAAATAGTTTGGAGGCTGCCAACCTTTCCTCAGAGTTTACACCACTGTCATGGTATTTCTGCTACGCTTCTCTCTGAGGACAGTTATGATGTATTTTGGACTTTGTTCTTCCCTCACTGTGTATTTTATATGGCTAGCAAAAAGTAAGCTCAAGGCTGTATTTACTTCACCATCCAGGTAGTTGAACTATCCCCAGCCCTTCAGTGTCCCAACTTGGTTTCAGTGTAGAGTGTTGAAAGAACTGGCACTTCACTTTCTGCCGGCGCCTCAGTGTTAGTATTGGTCCCTTGATTCTGTCTTGTTACTTCAATTTAAAAGGATCTGTAATGACAGCATAGGCATGAACTTACTCTTCAGTTATTCTGCCTGTGAGGATGTAGAGTATCCATCCCAATTGCTCATGCATTGCAGCTGTACCTTCTCAAGAGATGCTTTTACAACAATGTAATAGATGTTACCAATAAAATTACTTTATAATTCAAATTTATTTGATTTTTTTAATGTTCTTTTTAGGGGCAGACATAGCAGAACTCATGATGGACTTTGTTGAATGGCTGACTAATCAAGAGTTTGGTCGCCAGTGTATTCTCAGTGTGAGAGATGTCTTGTCCTGGGTTAATTTTATGAATGTCATGGTAGAAGATGAGTCGAGTTCTGCCAAGGGATGTCACCGCCTTAACATTTCTCCAGTGATGTCTTTTATCCATGCTGCATGCTTGGTGTATATTGATGGAATAGGATCAGGTAGGTCTTCAGAGCTCATTTGGTAGCAGAAAATATGAAACTGTATATTTGTATTAATGTTTTTTAGTTGATTGCAAACAAAATGCTTGGGGCAGCATGGGACACCTCTGTGAGAAGTTCTCACTTCCATTGAACTATCTACTGTATGTCATGTGCCTTTTCTGTGTTTCAGTAGCAAGAGTTAGAATAATACAGCAAGCTGAAGTAAATTAGAGAGATTACTAATATTACAAAGGCTAGCACACAAATGAAGAAAACCTGTGGTTTTTATTGAGTTTTCTGAGCTGATATGGTACTTAAGCACACGACCATGTATTATTCTCTCTATCCCCCACTCCACATCAGCATCTGTGTGTGCTGAGCTGTACCATGCACATAGCTGAGAATACATCTTTGTGTGTTTCACTGCCTGCCCAGCTGATAAACAGTAGATATGGGAGAGGAGGAAAAGTGGAAGGAAACACGAAATGCCGAAAACAAAGCCTATGGCAAGGGATCCGGGTCATTGTGATAGAAAAAAGGAGGTTGGAAATAAGATGTTCTTAATTCTGTTGCTCACAGAAGAATCTGTCCACGGTAAATTGTACTGGAAGCATTATCAAGCAACAGCACTAAAATAAAATATAAACCTGCACACACAAAAGTGGCATCTGTGAAGAGAGAGAGTTTCTGAAGTCATAAGGTGAATGTGCCTAGTTATGTTTTGAAACACATTTAACTTCTCTAATTACAGGTACAACATCCTGCTCAGCTGATACGGCTTTATTAGCTCGTGAAAAATGCCTGACATTCTTATGTGAGAAAATGAGTCAATTCTTTGAGCTGACTGATTATCAGAAGAATGAACTAAAGATTTATGACAGAACAAAGAAAAATGAGTTTGTATGGATGGACAACTTTATGGGAATTCATCCCTTTTTTATTCCAAGAGGCAAGAGACTGTGGGAGTGGGTGGACATTTATTCTGTGGTTTATATTTTCAGTAGTTTTGTTGTTTACTAGATCTGAGTAGAATACCTGAACCATAACAGAACAAATTATTGGTTCTCAAGCTTTATAAAAAGGCCTTTTTTGTCTCCAAGTGTGTGGATTACAACTCAATCACATTTATTTAGAAGACACATCTGTTCGTTCCTTTTTTGCATGACTTCTTAATGGTTAATGGCCAAATTTGCGTAGACTTTTTTTTTTTAGCGTAACAAGCTTTTTAAATTTTGAGTTGTAATTTTCTGCCAGTTTTGCATGCTCAGGACATCTGTTACCTTCCACTAACCAAAGCTGCAGCTCGTCCTGGCCCTTGTGCAAAGCACGGGAAGCAGGGGGCCTGAGAACAAAGCTAAAGAGAATGGAGATCAATGCCCTGCCTTGCTCTAGGCTCTCAAAGAACTTGCTACAATTTTTGCAACATTCTTTAGTCCCTACATTTCAGTTCCTCGTGGGACAAATTAATGCAAATATAACTAGCAAAATAGTGTTTCTTAACCTTAAAATACAGTGACAGGACTAAAAAGTGATTACTGGGAGCTTTCTAATTCAGCTGGTTAGTTTTTAGCACATGGATCTATGTGTTCCTAATGCTGCATTAATCGTTCATATTTGAACATTTTGGCATTCATGCATTGTGTTAGTCATGCATGAAATTGTACAAGATAATGTGTTTTGTGAATTGCTTAGTTCCCCTCGGCTGTTAGCTCATGAAAGAAATCTCTTTGGATCCCTTTCATACTAAACAGGTATCAAGATGCGTAAGATAAATTGGTGATTAATATCTCACATACCTGGCAATGCTGTATTACAGATTTGGGGGGAGTGATGTCCCAGGGAGCTGTACTAGCTGGAATTTGGCAGACAGGGTCTGTACTTTTTCCCCATTGTATGCCATAATAACAGTAAAAAAAAAGCACACTATAATTCAAGGAGTCTTCCTTCACAGAACTGGCAGTGTATGCAACAGATGAATATGTTATTCTGTAGCATGACTGAATTGTATCCTTCAGTGTCAGTTTTTCAAGAGCTGCTTCTGTGTTTCAGATCCACGTGTCTGAAGCAGAAGGACAGATTCATGTTTTTTCGGGGATTGATCTCTAGTTTAAGTCATGAACCAGGAGGTATTGAAGTTTCATGGGAAAATAAATTGTAAATCCATGTGCTTTTCAACATAAATACGAGGAGATGGGCTGAGATGCAGCTGTGGGTCAAACAAAGTGTATGTGCCTGGTCTTTTGACTGGCATACAGTGTTGATCTCCATTGCTTGCTGTACTGAGATCAGCAGTTTACATACAGAATGATCTCATTCAGAGGCACACTGTCAGCAGCTCCATCATAAACATTCCAGTTTAATTGTGTTCTGGTTTACCTTTCCTTTGTTTTTAGGCCCTGTTCTCCAGAGGAGCAACATGACAGATTATGCTTTAAATGCTGGGACTACAGCAGTGAATGCACAAAGACTGTTAAGAGCCCTACAACTTCACAAACCTATTTTGTTAGAGGGTTCTCCAGGAGTGGGCAAGACCAGTCTAGTTGCTGCCCTGGCAAAAGCCTCAGGAAACTGCCTTGTTCGAATCAACCTCTCGGAGCAAACGGTAGAATAAAATACTGTCTTTGTAATTTGGTGTTTATGGCAGGGTGGAAGCTTGGTTTAACTTCAGAAGTGCAGTTCTCTTTTGCTTGGGTACTGAGTCTGAAATGTCAATTTTTCCTTCTCAAGATAAAACTGAATGGGAGGGGGAACCAGAGAGAGCAGTAGGCTTCTGTGAGTGAATGCCAATTCCCAGATATTTCTGTTCTTTCAAGTGAAGTCATGCATATCTTTGTCTACTGTGTTTTTCTTGGCTTCTGCAATGTTACTTGAAAACAGCTTTAAGGCTTTTTAGCTTTTCTGTTCCAATTTAAATTCTTGTTGTTAAATATAGCAGCTGGTCACTGCAGTCCTATAATGGAAAAGCTTTTAGCATTTTGTAATTACTGGAATTTTAAAAATAGACCTAAAGTGTAGGTATTAAAAGGGAAGGGAGAAAATGATAAGTAAAGTTAACAAATGCTGTTTGTGAACTTCTGTTAAGTTTTGTAATTCCCTAACTCCCCCATCCTGTTCTCTACTCTCAAAGGATGTGACAGACTTATTTGGGACAGACTTGCCTGTTGAAGGTGGGAAGGGAGGAGAATTTGCCTGGCGTGATGGACCACTGCTAGCAGCATTGAAGGCTGGACACTGGATTGTATTAGATGAGGTAAATTCAGGTTTGGGGGCTAAATAAAATGGGATGTTTTAGAAGACCAAAGTTGATGACTTGGCATGTGGAATAAATTCCTTTGAGGGTCGATGACCTCCCTTTGTAGAAGGAGACTAGGCTTCTTTGAGATGAGAAAAAGGGTTAAATCCTGGCTTAGATTACTGCAGAAAAACAAGGGTAGATTTAATTTGCATTTGAAAGTTTTTAGGGAAGACTGTCAACAGAAGCTTTGGTACACGTTCTTGCATGGATATAATTTCACTGAAATAGAGGGTGTTTTTCTGGGACTAATATACTGTGTTGGTTACTGATTTAATTGAGATGGAGAAGAGTTCCATTTTGCCAGTATAAGCTATCCTGCCACTGCAGGTTTGTTCATGTACCATGCAGCAAGTGCTTTCAAGCACATGCATTCACAGATCTGCCTCCTTGGCAATGTGCATTCTAATTACTGCAGAGTGGAAAATCTTAGATTCTTTATCCCCTTGTATACCTCTTTCCTCCTGTCTATTATGAAGAATGCCACTTCAAACAACCATTATAATTAAGTAGCCCAGACAGCCTTAATTTAAAAAACAGACAAAATGCTCTGTATGCCACAAATGTATGATCATAAATTCAGACAAAACATCTTGAACATGCACATTTTATAATGGGGAATTGTTTAATCACAGTGAGAAAACACAGTACAAATAACAAGTGCACACAGGGAAAAGGGTTAGTTACTCCAGTGTAGTAACAATCTAGCTGGAGGTAATAACCTGTGATAGGTCTAGAACAGCTATATGTGCCAGACTATTAAACTAAAGATCATGCAGAAATGTTTTGTGGAGCATTAATATTGTATCCTGATTTCTTTCCTCAGTTGAATCTGGCTTCTCAGTCTGTATTAGAGGGGCTAAACGCCTGCTTTGACCACAGAGCTGAGATTTATGTTCCAGAACTGGGAATGAATTTCCACGTACAGCACAAGACGACTAAGATTTTTGGATGCCAGAATCCATACAGACAAGGAGGTGGAAGGAAGGGTCTCCCCAAGTCCTTTCTTAATAGATTTACACAGGCAAGCTTATTTATTTGGTTTAAACTAGGTCATGATCCTGTCTTGTAGGTTTCTGCTTGTATAAACGTTCTGAATTCTTTTGATTTTCCAGGTGTATGTTGATCCGCTGTCAGCAGAAGATATGGAATTTATTGGGAATACATTGTTTCCTGCTATTGATAAAACTACTATTGCTAAAATGGTTGCTTTCAATAACAAGGTAAATGCATTTTAATTTCTTTTGTGTAGAAGTAGGGAAAATGCAGTAAGATTAGAAAAATAGGTCTAATGTTGTATTTCGAAGCATTTTTGTAGAGAAATGTGTGGGTAAAAAAGAAAGATGGAAGTATATGCAGGAGAAGGCAAAGAACAGCATTAAACCCTGTAGCTGAATTCTTGCACCATAACAATCAGATGCTTGGTTGATAACTGAAGAGGCACTATTTTTCACAGAAAATGAAACAGTAAGTACAGGAGTAATGTTAAGAGAAAGTAGTATTCTGTGATCTTAGGTAAAACCTCTTGTGTCAGCATCTTACCGCATATTCATTTATAAGAGTGCAAGAGCAAATTGGAAAATTGAGTAGAGTGTTAAAGAAATAGTAGAGGAGAGCCAAACTAAATCAAGTTTTAGTTCCTGACATATCTTCAGCAAAGTAAATTCAACTTGCTCTTTCAGTCATCATCTATCTTAAAGGCAGAATCAGTTGGGTTTTTAAAAAAAATATTTGAAGACCAGCTTGTGGGGAGAATAAAAGATTATTTTTTTTAATGACTACTTTTTTTTTTTTCAGATTGAAAAAGAAGTAATGGCTGAAAAAAAGTGGGGACAGAAAGGAGGACCCTGGGAGTTCAACTTACGCGATCTTTTCCGCTGGTGCCAGCTTATGCTTGTTGACCAATCACCAGGAGGTTATGATCCAGGCCAGCACGTGTTTCTGGTATATGGAGAAAGAATGAGAACCAGAGAAGACAAAGAAAACGTGAGCTGTGTGTTCTCTTTCCTTGGTCAGGAACTATTTATAGAAATTCAAGTGTAAATTTGAGGATTCCTTGCAATTCATTCATAGACATTATCTCTCAAAGAAAAATAGGTTTTGAGGTTTGATATTCATACCTGCTCCCCTTGCTGTTTGAAATACTGGTTTAATTGGTATAAAAGCAGACAGCTGATGTAAATGAAGGCAAGTAGAATAACAAAAGACTTAGAGCATAACACAACATACATTTATGTGATTCTGTATTAAATAATAATGTTTGCCACCTACTTGCCCCTCTCTTGCTTAGAAATCCTGTGCTTTTGTTTAATTCCACAGCATTTACATGATAGCAAACTAAAAGTCAGTCAGATTGTAAGACCGAAGTTATTTGCTGTTATGTGACCGGATATTTCCTCATGGATTTACTTTCCCTTTCCTGTAATATTGCTATATTTTTCTGTATTATCAAAGAGCTTATTTATTAAATGAATTCTATCCCAAGACTTTGTTAAAGACAAACATTGCTTACAGTATTTCAAGTCACAGGAAACCATGATTAATGGAGGGGTTGCTGTGGGCAGCTCACACTCATGTTAATTGCTTGCTGCACTTGGACTTAAATGAGCTTGTGATTTAACTGTTAGTTCCTATCACACAGCAGTAGAGCTGAGAGGAAAAGCTACCTCAGATGTAAATCTTTAGAAGTAAATCTTTGGAACAGTGGATAACTTAAACTGATAAGTCTCTTTTTTGCTCTTTCAACTGTTTTAGGTTATTTCTGTATTTAGAGACATTTTTGGCCAGGAGGCTGATGTGTATACAGGAACCAGAGAGTTTCACATCAATCCATATAATGTTCAGGTAAACAAGAGATTTTGTGAGGGCATAGAGAAGGAAACAACTTGCACGGCTAAGCTCCCATTTGCCTCTGTCTCTCATCTCTTTCAGGTTGGTTATTCTGTTCTTTCTCGTGGCAACTACATTCCTCATGCTGGCAGGACTCTCTCACTTCTGCATCACTCACTGCAGTCCCTGGAGTCCATAATGAAGTGTGTGCACATGAGCTGGATGGTGATCCTGGTGGGCCCGGCAGCTGTCGGCAAAAGCAGCCTGGTGGAGCTGCTGGCCCATCTCAGCGGCCATCGGCTGAAGATCATGGCAATGAACAGCGCCATGGATACTACTGAGCTCCTGGGTGGATTTGAGCAGGTAGATGCTGTTTTGGTAATAGGGCAGTATTTCTCCTTCCACCTGATAGTGGCCAGTCTGCTCTGAGTTTAGTGTTTACAGACAGAGCCTTAGGCACCACGGTCTTCTGCACGAACTAACCCCCTCATGGCCTGTTTGCAGGTTGATATCAACAGGCCGTGGCAGCGCCTCTTGGAAAAGGTGGAGAATGCTGTGAGCACCCTAGTAAGGGACAGTCTTCTCCTAGCAGAACTTTGTGCAGATGATGCTGAAGTTGTGCTGCGTGCTTGGAGCAATTTCATCCTGAATTACAAACCCAAATCTCTGGGTGAAGGAGGTGGAAGTGTTACAGCTGAATTAGTGAGCAAACTGGAGGGAATACTTGTACTTACCCAGCGACTAAACAACAAAATAAATTCTTACACAAAGGCAGGTATGTATGGTGAGCAGTCTGAAGCACTGACATTCTGTACTGAGCTACCCAGTATATGCAATACAAGCCCTTACCTTATATTCCTGGCAAAGGGAACTTGGATATGTTAATCTTGTGTTTGTACTCTGAAGCACTGATCAGCTGAGCTTTACAAATGTCAGCAGAATAACATATGGGTTGGTTTTCCTTCTTTTATTTTTTTTTAAATCGTTATTCAAAATAAGACATTGATATCCATCAAACTTCATCTAATGTGGGAGAAGGGATGCAGAAGTGTATCTGTGTAGGGAGGAAAGTGTCAATCTAGTTTATATTTTGTTTGCTTGCAAACCCCTTCTGTTCACATGGATTTTGCTCATGGGAGGCTACTTAAAGAGTTGGAGCTTCTGCTGTTATGATCCCCTAAAAACTAGGAAGATATATGTTTATTAACAAAATAACTACTTTTCTTGAATTGAAGCTGCTTCATTAATGTAAGTCTCAGTGTAAGATGTATTTCCTTTCAGAGTTTGCTCACCTGGTAGAAGAGTTCCGGCGTTTCAAGCTGCAGCAGGCCCAGGCTGCTGACTGTAACAGCCATGGCACTTTTGAGTGGGTGGATGGGATGCTAGTTCAGGCTCTGCAGTCTGGAGACTGGCTGTTAATGGACAACGTTAATTTCTGCAAGTAAGAGATTTTAGTGGCCTTGTTTCAGCCTTTGACCTCCGTTAATGATTTTGCTTCTTACCGTGTGGTTCACAACTGAGTATTTTGCATTTGATAATACATGGGAGCAGTAACTTAGATTTTCTGGACAAGTGTCTCCTTCTCAGACAGCTTAGCAGTTACCTTACAAAGTAATTAACTGTTTGGCTCTTGCCTAAGACTGGTACTATTTTGGTTTCAGATCAGAAAGGGATCAAATTATCTTTTTGTGACCACATGAATTTCTTTTGAATGTAGCCCTTCTGTGCTGGACCGCTTGAATGCTTTGCTTGAACCAGGAGGTGTTCTGACCATGAGTGAGAGAGGTGTCATAGATGGCACGATTCCCACAATAGCTCCTCATCCAAACTTCAGGTACTTTGCATTTCTCCTCCCCCCCCCCTCCATCAAATAGCAGGTTTAGAATAAAAACGTCATCAGTGAGCCAGTCTTTTGGTATTTTGAATGCCACTCAGTTTGCCATGTAGTGTAGTGCCACTGCCTCTCTGGCAAGGAAGAAAACTGCACTGTGATGAGCATATTAAAGAGAGCTTAAGAGGCTTTGCTTTATATCCCTTTTGCAGCATGGACTAGTACACAGGAAAATTCATAGCAGTGTACCTCTGTCTAGATTTTCCATTTCTAATTTAGGATTTCAGCACTTTCCTGACTCCCTGTAATGAAGTTGAGGATACATGCACTGAGGATGGTGAAGTCTTTAGATAGGCTGATCGTGAAAGCTGGTATATGGGCATTATAATTTTATTCCCAGCTTTTTCCATTCCATCTATAAATTTGAGTTTCCTGCAGTGACAGAACTTAAAAAAGCCTAAAAACCCACCCAAACAGACAGTCTGTTCTCTCAGACCTGAAGTAGTTTCTGAGGAAGATGGGAGGAGAACATAGAGAGTAATCTGTAGAATTCCTACCTTTTCTAAATTTGTGAAAAGAATATTGGGACTGATATGCTCTGCTTCCTCTGAATTGGAAACAACATTTTTAACTTTTCAGAAACCTGTTTGCCCAGCATTGTATCTCAGAACTATTTTTTCTTCCTTGCTTTTAAGAGGAGTCTGCTGATAGTATTAGTTACTTGGATGTTGGATAGTTTGGGTTTAAAATAGCACAAATTTATCTGAAGCTGTTGCTAAGAGTTTTAAAAGCTCTCTCTATGGCTCAGAGGCATAGCTTAACTTTTCCTTGTAAGTGGGCAAATGATAAAACAGACATAACTCAGATATAATGAGTTAAAAGTCATGCAGAATATCTGTGTCTAATTTCAAAGCATAACTATGCATGCAGATTTCTCATTTAAATTCAGTAGCTGTCTGTGGCTTTCTAGATATTGTGTCCCCATTTTTATGAAGATTAACTTACTTTATAGAGGAGCAGATTTGGTAGTTCCAGAGTGATAAGTTTAAGGACCTAAGTTACATCTTAAGAATTTAAGTCAATTGAGCTAGATGGTAGTTGTAGGTCCTTTCCAACTTGAATTATTGTATTCTAATATCCAACAGGCTTTTCCTTTCCATGGATCCAGTTCATGGGGAAATATCCAGAGCCATGCGGAACCGTGGGATTGAAATTTACATTCCTGGGGAGAATGATGGAAATGTGTTGGACAGTCTGGATTTGAAATTACTCCTGCATAGTTTGGGCTTAATTGGAGATAGTGTCTGTGATGCACTTCTGGCTGTGCATTCAGAAGCCAAGGCAGCAATAGCAGGTAAAAAAATGTCTGGTCAGTGTCTTTTAGCAGCTTGGGCTCGTTACATGTATATGGATGAACTGCTCAGTATTAAACCATGGCTATTTTATTGTGTAATGTGCTGATATAAATAACCACGTAAAATATAATCAGGTAGTTTTAGATTGTATTTTTTCATTCTCAAGAAGTAAGCCCAAGTCATGAAAAAGTGGTAACTGGAGTATTTTCTTAAGGAGACATCAGACACTGGCACCTGTCAGTTGTCTCTTGCTATGGGGAAGGCAATATATTCTAAGTGAAAATCAGCAAAATAGAGGGTTTGCACAAGTTGTTCTTTGGAGCTGAGTTTCATTCTTCTCAGCTGCTTGATGTCTTATTTTGAGCTAGTCATCTGTTGTTTACAGTCTTGTCAGATTTTCTTACCAACTTTGGGAAGAATCCATTCAGTTTTCAGAACACAGTAGGATTCTTCTGTTTTGTATCATGGCATCTAAAGTGGTGTTTGTTCTCAGAGGATTAAAGGGCTGACAGTTGCTAAACATTCATATCACCCTAAATGCTGTGTATCTTTCAGGTTCTGTGTCATCTTTGTCACCCTTGCTTCAGGCTGCTGCATTAATAGTGCAGCAAATACAAAGAGGCCTTGGGTTAGCAAAGTCTTTTTACAGAGCCTGTTGGGAAGTTTATGGCCGCTCACAACAACTGCAGATTAACCAAAAGGTAAAAGTCCTGTATTTGAAAGCTTTTCTTGTATCATCTAGATCAGTGAAAAATGTAACTTCATGAGGCTAGTGTTTGAGATCCTCTGCTTCCTAAGTGCCTGAGCAAGAGGTTGATGAAGATGGTGCTCTTGGAGAGATGAACCAAGTAATATCCTGGTTGGACTCCAAGACTTGTGGTTTGTAACCGCTTCAGCTGAGACTTTGGGATATTATTGCTGGTGTGTCTCTAGCCTGTAGCACTGCACACTATCATCTGTAGGCATACTCACTTCTTGTTTTAAACTGTACAGTGTGTTATTTCACTTCTGGTGGGAATGTTTTAGTGCATTCATTGTGTAGGTTATACAGTGTTTGTAGAACATCTGTTTCATAGTAGTTTCATAAGAAATACATTTAATTAAAGAGTTTTCTGAGCAGTTGTGCCTGATTACATGTTACATGTCTGAATATGACTCTAAAGTGCTTTTTGGTTGTTTGTTGTAGCTTGTGTTAGAATTGGTTACAAAGCATGCTTCCTCTCTGGCTTCCCACGAAGCTTGGGGTGAGTCCTTGCTAGCAGTGGGACTGTGGCCAGACTCTCTGCCTTCAGCTGTGTTTGCAGCGGAAGATTCGCTCCTTTCGACAGTCCGGAGTGATGGACAAGTCCTACTGTATTGTCTGCATAGACTAAACCTCAGAAACTGCAGGTAGGCAGGAAACATTTTTTATCTAATAAATGAGAAACAATATATGTGAAGTGTTTTTGGCATGTCTCTGTTCCTTGCAAAATTCTGTCCTCATCAAATTGTGCAGTTAGAGATTGTGATTGTCATACACTGTAACTGTGTTCCTGTTACCTTTCCATGCAATCATTGCAAATAAAAGTTTAATTATTTACTGTTTTATTCTTAAGTATTCAAAGTATTCAAAATATATTAAAAATATTTTACTCTTTAATCTTCAGTAAGTACATTTGACCCATTTTGAGAGTTGTTAGGAGTAAGCATTTAACAGAAAATACAAATGCAAACACTGGATTAAGTAGGTAATAAGATCCCCAAAATCTCTTCCTTTGTTTTCCATCTGAAGTTAAAAAAACCTGAGCATTTAACTAGTTTTAAATACACTAATAATCCTCAGTATTTTAATATCCTTTTTATTTTCATGTAATCAATTATTCATCAGTTATTTTAGGTCCAGTACCTTCAGGTGAAAAACAAATTCCCTTCTTCAGACAGAGCTGTCTGAAAGAAGCAGAGGCCTATATGCAGGGGCATATGCAAGAAGTTTTTTTATGATTTCTTGGGCAATATAGCTGTTATTTTCACAACACTGGTGTAAAAACTTCCTTTCTGCCTTCTTTGCTTAGTAACCTACTCTGGACAGGTACTGTAGTTTGCTTCCAGTGAAAGAGCAAGCTGCAGAAGTTAGCACTAAGATGTAATGTTGAAATTGCAAAACCTTAGCAACGTGCTGTGTCGTTTGCTTTTTGTTTGTTTTTAATCAATGACACTTCCTTACCTATCTTTTTGTCTTTTTAAATTTAACTTTGCACATGCACAAATCAATTAGAATTTCTCAGTGAAATGCTGTTGATATTCACTTGGGGGTACTGCATGAATCTTTGCCAATAGTGAGCTCCTGTTAGTAGATGCCCACAACTGATTTGAAGTTGGAAACTGGTTTTAAAGCTAAATAAAGGAGGAAAGATTATTGCACTGCTACACTCACACCTGAAGATCATTGCATGCTGAGTAGCTTGACCTGCAGAATGTATTCTTTCCCAGATCTGGAAGTTCAGGCCCTTGATTCCTGGACTTCTTTGTGTTTCAGGACCATACCACTGACTCTTCAAGATCTTAAAAAAATTATGCAGTCCACTAACCCTGAAAGTCTCAAATTCAGTGCTGTTGAGATAGATGCAAACTGGATGGACACAATAGAAGTTCTCCAGGCTTCAGTGAAATTGTTCATAGAAAAGGCCACCAATCAAGATTGGAAATTAAGAGTTAAATGGCTTAACTCCTTAGCCAAGAATCTGCCACAGGTGCTTGGTATGTAATCATTTAACCTTGTTTTGTCTAAGGGCTGATTTGTTATGTTTTTGCAAAGTAAGTCTTCTATGAAAACATCCAGACCATTCGAATTATCTGAGTTATGAAGACTGTCAACTATCCACACTAATTCAAGGTCACTGAGGCTCCAGGGAGAGACAGAAACAGGTTGTGCATATTAGGGACAACAGAAGACTTTGGGCTAAACATTGTCCTTTATGATTCAGGCATGTGTGTAACTTGTACCATTTCTGAATTACAGCTATTTCTGGATCTGTCTTGGTCTATGTAAGCAAATGTGCCTTTTCACTATTTTTTTTAGTGATAGTAAAAGCAGCAAAATGCCTTCTGTGTATTTGGTGTTAAAATACAAATGGATAGAAAGACAGGACACTGCAAAACTGAGATTTCCTGTAGCAGCGTTCTGTAAATGTTATTGATAATAGCTGAATGAGCTGTTGATAATAGCTGAGTGAGCTGTTCACTTAATTACTGTATTAATCACATCAAAATTATGGACAGGCATTAGACAGGCATTAGTCCAAGTAATTCACACATTTAGCTTTCTTGTATGGTTGAAATCTCAGACTATGTTGTCTCTGTATTAGTGGAATTGCTTCCCCTTTATTTTGCTGTCTTTCTGGCAGGTAGATCTATAAAGTAGAAAACACCTAAAAAATTACTTTAATGAAAAGTATGCTTTTTGTTTTTTACAAACAAAAAATCCCCCATAAAACTAGATGTATTGAGAAGAAGATTTGAAGCTATAAGCTCATGGATTTTCACAAACCATATTTTTAATAGCATACATAAAGTATCACCAGTTTGACTAGAACTCTTTACTGGATTTATGTCTTCAGCCATGACATTCTGTCTGCTTTTAAGACATTTTGGAGTTAATACAGAATAAGATCAACCAGCATATCCAGAGTGCATGCATGGATTTGACTTGTCCACTTGTGCTGGCACAGTTCAAGTTTTTTCTTTTTTTGTACTAAATGCTCTTTTATGCCCATGTTCTTCCCTCTTCACCTGCAGATGCAGTGCGGATTCAGCTGGAAGCAGGTGCTGTAGCCCTTGGTTGTTTCTATGCCAGTCCCCTCTCATCTGGAGTCAGTAACATGATCAAGTTGCTACAGCCAACTATGACAGGTACTTCTGGAAAAAAAATGATGTAAGACATTGGTGCTTCCTTTATATGTTCTCTGAACGCCCTGCAGTCCTTCTTAGGAAATGTATGTAGCAAAACAAAGGCTAAATTCTAATTATATGTTGCTTTTTTATAAAAGAAATTACAACAGAGACATTCTTGCTGTCTAGAACAGCAAATATGGCAATTAAATGCATTCTTCCTATTCATGTTAGATATGAGTGCTGTGCCCATAAGTCCTGGCTGTGTATCTGTGGCTCAGATGTATTCCTACAGCTCAGAGCAATGTTCTGAAAATGATACATACATCCACTGCCTTTCTGATTTGATAGCTTAGGGACCCTGGTCTTTTTTACCCAAGATTTATAGTGTTAGCCCACCTGAAACCCATGTTTTGGCCTGTAATTTTCCTTTGGTGTTCTGTGGGGAGCTCAGGCCTGTAGTTTCCATTCCAAGCTTCTTAGGAGCATGAAAGCTACATAGAGTGACACTGGGCCTTTTAAGGATGGTCCTGGGTATCTCACCTGGACTGTGAGTTGGACTTGAGTTTCCAGGCTCTTTTTGGATACTCTGATCCCTGTTTATTTTATTGTCACTGTTCTGTTTTGCAGAACTTGCAGCCAGCTTAATGTTTTTCTGTTTTGATATCTGGAGTGAGAGAGTTTGACTGCCTTCCTCTTAGGCTTCCTTCTTCCTTTCCATAATGTTCTTGCATAGGCAGGGGGATCAAGAAAAGTCTACTGTGCAATGTTTCCACTGCTATCCTGTCTTGTCTGCCTTTCCAGATGAACATGTGATGCCTCTGGACCCAAGATGGAACATGCAGTTTTTGGAGGTCATTAGAAATTCGATGAACTTTGATACAGAAATGGAACACACAGAGCAGCTTTTTATCCTTTTGAAGTCTGCAGCAAATCGGTGAGTTACAAAAACAACCTTGTAAAGACTGCCCAATACCTGTAATCAGTGCTGAGTAAGCACTTGTGGTGTCTGCCAAGTATGTTTTTAGGTTTTGATAGATGTGATCTAAAATACCAGGAAGAAATCTTGTGCAGGTATTTAAATTCTTTGCATCTATAGATGCATGCTTAAAGCTATCATTTAATATAGGGAGCAGAGCTCCCAGCAGTAGGGAGTACTTCAATAGGCTGCAGTACCTTAAGGACAAATCAGAACTGTGGGATAAAGCATTAAATAGGCAGAAGCAGCAGTCTGAAATCTCTGACAAAACTTAAATAGTTGACCTGTTCTTGGATTAGGACTGTTTTTCCTAATAAGAGTAAAAATTACACAGAGTTTGAAGTTGAAGTGTAAGGAAGCAGCTGCTCACATATCCTACAGGCCATGGTGTTGCATCTGTTTAGTAGCTCACCAGTTTTTCCTTCCTGGTCAAGTCAGGAATTTGCTCTCTGTGAAACTTGCTTCTGCAAAAACCACATTCAGGCAGTTATCTGCTGCACTTGGTTCTTCTTCCATAGTACAGTGAATGTATAATGTCATTTTGTAGTTCCAGCATCACATTGTAGCTCACCATTCTCATAAGGCTGAGGCTTTAAAGCAGTACTGGATTTTTAACAGCTTTGTTTTTGCTTCAGGGCAGTGTTGTTTCTTGACCGAGAAAAAAGAAGTTACACTGAGAGGAGTTTGATTGCCAGCAAGAAGCCAAGAAACAGTGTCTTAAGAATGTCTCTAGATTTCCACAAAAGTAGGTTGATTTTTGCTGTTTCTTTTGGTTCTGTAGTCAATGTGAAACATAGTTAATTTGCACTGCTATGAAATACGTACCTGAAACATGGTGTGTCCTGAGTGTGCAAAAGAAGAATGTGTGAGTGTAAAGCAGTCAAATAACTAATGTGGTATCTAACCCATTATTATTAAATTAGATGTACCTCAAGGTACACTATTTATGTCTTGCCTCTATGAGGTAATGAGTGAATGTAATTTATCTCTGAATTATCTAAACTTTGGGATAATGATGGAGAGAAACTGGAATAATGTTTTGTCTTTAGCTAGTAAGAATACCCATGTTCTTCAGATGTGCTTTTGTTCTATGTAAGTAGAAAGTTTTACTTCTAAAAATCTTGTGATGAGGTTAGTGTGCTGCATAGAAACAATAGGTATGAATCCCTCATTATGGATTTTTCGTATATATGTGTGTATATAAAATGCATAGAGGTAATAGAGGATTGTGCAAATAGTGAAGGACTACTTTTACTATTTCAATTCTTGGATCTTTTCAGGTTGTTTTGGGTTTTTTTTCTCAACCATAAAGAGGTTCTAGTGATCAGAATTTGACCCTTTTGAGTCACGTGATGTGGCTGGAATATTCAGTCCCTGCCTTTCTTTCCCTCTTCCCCAAACCTTAGATCCAGGAAGTTACAACTGTCTTCCTCATGGAATTGTGGTCAACCTTGCTGCTTTCTTTGAACTTTGGGATGCATTTGTACTTCAGTGGGTGAAATCTACTCAGGTGGCCTTAAGTGACGATGACATGCATGATGTGAGTAGACTTTTTGTAGCATATTTATAGAAGTTAAATGAAATAAGACTGTATGTAGAACACTATTTTTATTTTCAGGGACCAAGAAATAAACAGCAGTGCTTCTGTTTGTATTCAGAATATGCCTAACAGTAGGCAAAGGATTATGTTTGTTTCAGTGGCTGTTTTTGTGCTCTGCCTTCTCATTTCTTCTGTGTGGAATGTAGCCTGCAGATACTTGGGGAAGGAATTACCTTACCTAATACACACCTGGATGTAGATAGTTGCTGAACTTGATCATCAAGCCCTTTAATACCTGCTTAAGATGGCATGAATTGTGCTGTAGGAGTGCCTGTTGCTCTCCAGTGATGATAAAGGGAGTATCCATATCTATCTGTGATAAGACTATCTGAATCTGGACAGCTGACATGCAGGTCACAGGGGTGGTTCACTTCTCCTTCTCCCTTTTTCAGACCATGAATATTGTTTTGCTGAAATCTTGACACTGTAGACTTGGTGCAGGGTTTGCTTGGTTTTGGCTTCTGTAGTTCCACCTGCCGCTGTGGTGTTTTTAGAGAACCTGTAGTTGAGTCCTGGTTGTGTAGCACTAAATACAAAGCACTGTGGGAGTGTGAAGCTAATGCCCATGATGGTGGGTGTGCTTTTCCTCTTGCTTGAGGTAGGAAGCATTCTGTAACACTGTAACCTGGTTGGGTTGTGCTCAGGTTTTATACTGCACGCTGTGGCGGGACCGGCTCTGGGCCATCTCTGACGCGGTGACAGTGGATTCGCCAGGGTTGTCACTGCTGTCCCTGCACTGGCACTGGGTCATGAAACACCTGATTGACAGAGTTCCTCAGATGCTTGGTGGATCAGACCAGAACAAGTGAGTGGCCTTGTTTACTGCCTTTTGATTTGTTTCTGTTGTATGGATGCATGAATTACGCTTTTCTTTGGTGTTACAGCTAATTAGTGTCCA
Source organism: Climacteris rufus (assembly GCA_013398175.1). NCBI lineage: Eukaryota > Metazoa > Chordata > Aves > Passeriformes > Climacteridae > Climacteris > Climacteris rufus. The sequence goes on from VZRZ01004224.1 coordinate 420,067, forward strand.
AGTCGTGTTCCATTAGTGATGCAAATACAACATATCAAATAGCTGTTCATTTTAAAATTCATGTTTCCTGGCATTGTGCTTCTGCTTGCTCAAACGATCATCTAGAACTTTTACCCCTTTAGGGAAAGGATAAGAGAGAGACTTTTCTTTCTTATGTATCCTTTTGCCTTGTTTTTCAAACTTCTCTTAACTTTGTGACCTTTTTCTGTCCCCTGTCCCTCCCTTTTTTTTTTTTTTTTTTTTTTTTTTTTTTT
>VZRZ01004224.1:420396-459238 GCA_013398175.1 Climacteris rufus
TTTTTTTGCCTACAAGGATTTCCAGGGAAATTCAGTCGGTTTCACAGCAAATTCAGAGCAGCTTGGTCAATCCTGCTGGTATTTCAGCCAATATGAAGATATTACAGAAGTCTCTAGGAAGACCCCTTCCTTTTAAGGTATCAATGCTCTGTTTGCAAAATATTTGTATTTCTGGCAATGTCCAGATAGGCTTTAATATGTTTAGAGCACTTGCTTTTCAGGACAGCAAAAATACATTCCTTTTGGATTTGTTAGAGTGATTAAAAAGACAATTTCAGTATATGTTAATGTGCATATCTTTTGAGAAATATATCAGTTATCCAGATAGCATTTCTACTATTAATTATGCTATATATAGAAAGTATTTAATACAGAGTGGTGCCTGAGCATAAAAACATTTCTTCTTGCTCTGTTCTGGAGACTTGTGAACATCAATGTGCCACTTGCTTATTTAGTGAACGTACGTGCATTTAGAACAAACTGTGCACTTCCTTTTATATAGCATAGGATAGCGCTGTCTTATGCAAGAGAAGGCCTTTTAACTGTGACATTTTGGGGTTTTCTTTCTTAGTATATTTCAGAAATTGTTGTAATTCAATTTTATTTTAATCTTGCAGTAAATTTTCCAAAGAATACAAGTGCCTTTTTAAAAGCAGTGCACAAGTAGTCACCTAGGTGACTCATTTTGGTGACTAGTAGTTAGAGCTAGGTTTTTATGACCTTATCTCTCAAAGACACTCAGCTATCAAAAAACATGCATAGTTACTTTGTGAGACTCTGAAGAACATTCTGTACTTACTAAAAATTTGGGGAGATTTTTCTAACCATCCAAATGTATTTAAGTTGCAGGTGTAAACTGCAGTTTCTTGTAAGTGTCACTGTAAATGATAGTAGCTCATAGGTATTTTTTGGTGTATTTACTGTCCTTGATTTAGGTAAGTTGCCATGTTGAAGTATTATTTGTCTGCATGATCTATGTTGTTTCTTTATGAAGGGAAAAAAAAACTTGACAAGGAGGAATTAGTTCATTTTCTGTCTTCTTGCTGTATTGAGTAGGGCTACCAAAAAATTATTGTTAAGCTGTTGTTGCAGGCTGGTTTATATATACTTGTAATTCAGTTGTGTGCATGTGAATCTGAAACCTTAGTTTTGACTGCAGTCACAAACCTGGTTTGTTGTTTTGTTTGTGCTGCTGAAGCAAACTGTCCTTTTCATGTTTCCAGGATAAACTGGGCATGGAATGTTTTTCTCAGTTAAAAGTTCTCAGGAAACCACTGAACATCTTGGAGTTAAGACTGGCCTTTGGAGAAAGTAGATGGCAGGAAAAAATGTGCTGTCTGAAAATTGCTGCCACGGGAACGAAGATGAAGAGAGCATTGCTGCAAGCTGATGGCCTGATAATAAGAGCAAATCATTTAGAAGATGTTAATCTGGGTAGGTAACACTTTTGAAGAGCCCATCAGGATGATTCTGTCATCTCCATTATTTCATATACAGATATAAAGGGTATTGGGTGTTCACTGGCAAGAAATACAGTACCTGCACTTAGTGCCTCTTACGTTCTGTCAAACAGATCAGCTGCAGATTTTTTTGAAAGCTGTACATTCACAACTGAGAGCAGAAGGAGTCACATATAGTTATTCAGAAGAAAGGCTTCCTGAAGACACCATCTCCAACCAGTTAGACCCTGCCCTGCTAAACCAGCTCTGCAGTCAGGTTCAGCTGTGGCCTGCAATGGAATACATAGGGGTGCTCTGGCAGTACAAACTGACAGCAGATTGTGTGGCCAAGGCTTGTGCAAGAAGGTAAGAAAAAGGTGGTGAAAGAAATCCTATATTCTTTTAATGAGATTGAAAATCCCTAGCTAGAAGCTGTAACTTTGATGCTTTACATCACATGTAAATCTGTGTGTGTTTGTATTTGTAATACATATATCTGTGTGTATGTGGATATATATCTATGTAGCACACAAATATATTTGTATTAGGAATCAACTTGAAGATGTTTATCACCATGTTGCTGGAGGCTATTGCAGAAAGACTGAACTAGACCTGGAGATGGAGAATGTAGACTAGCATGCATGTTTCCTTTTGTGTGAATTATACACACATAGAACCATAGTTTAACTTCACGTTTTTAATTTAAGAAGTTCTAGTGTTGTTTTATGGGGCCAAGTGTATTTATTTTTTGTCTGACTTACCATTCCTTAAAAGAGAGCTATTCTTTTATGGATTTCAGTGAAAGTAATTTTTTGTGCAATGAGACTCTTAGAATCACTGGTTCGCTTTTGAATTCAGCAGTTCTGATTTTTCACAAAAGTTATAAAGCTAGAAAACAGTTTGCCCCCAAATGTTTTGTATGTTTTGTTCAACATGTAGCTTATAGCTTATATAGCTTGTACCTTATAGCTGCAGGAGTTTCCATTTTTCCACTTCTTCTTGTGTTTAGATTTTGTCAGCTTCAAAGGATTCAAGTGTTTTGAGTATTATTTGAGTACTTGTTCTTCTCCAACATTTGAAATGCTGTCATTTTAACCCTTCAGTGACTTTGTGTGCCATTCTCAATTTGTTTTACTATCCAAATGATGGCTTTCATGTGCCCTGCTTAAACATTACTTAGGTTGTATTTTTTTTTACCTGCTACAGGAAGAACTGCAGTGAAGAATTAAACATATGTTCAGATCTAGCTCAGTTTATAGCTTTTTCTCTGAAGTTGACACCAGCTGCCTCTCACCAGCTCTCTGGACTGTGGCACTTGTTACACCTTAACGAAGTAAGAACAAGTTTTAGTTTAATTAATCTTGCAGGGTTTTCTCTGCAAAATAGGTATATCTTTAAGATTTTTGACATGCAGTTTTTCTACCTCTGCTTGACAAAAATTCTTCCTTCTTTTAATAATAAAGGTTATTAACTGTGAGCCTTGAGAAAACATAATTAAAATACAACATTAAAAGATAAAATACAATGAAGTCTTAAATAACATAGTTCTATATTATTTATTTCGGTAGTATTGTTCCATACATCCATCTGTGACCTAATGGAAAACAGGAAATTGCTTGAATGGCAGGTGCCAGCCTGGTTGTATCTATGTATTGAGAGTAATTTTATGCTGAAAAATACTTAGCTCTGTTCCTGTGCCTCTAAATATTTTTTGGGTTTGTTGCAAATTGAATAGACTTATAAAGCTCTTTGATGCATTTTCTGTAGAACATTTAATAGCTGGTTAATACTGATGATACAGTGGTCGTGTTCTCTCAAAGCACAGTAAACCACAGGTACACTTGAAATGCTTCTGAGCATTTAAATGCTTCAGAGATGATTTTGCCTGTTTCATGCTCCTGCACCCTCATGTATTGTAACAAAAGGTTGCACAGCCATAAACTAGAGGCTGTAGTCTAACAACTTCTCTGGGACCTTGCTGCATATTTTACAGACAGGAGGCAGTCCTGACCTCAGGAAGTAATCTTTGTTGAGAAAATATGCAAGCAAACACTATGTAAATTTAAAAAGCATCTTTAGGAATATAATGCCTTTTTTGTATGTGTGCGTGCTTAATTCTCTTTTGCTCCTTGTACATTATTCTCACCTCTAGGTTTTTCTTTCTCCTTAGATATCCCCTGAAGAAATGTCTCTTCTGTCATCTCAGCTAGTTAATGCTGTGCTAGCATCCTTTTGGAGCAGTACTTTCACCACAGACCCAGACTACTGGTTGACTTGGAGGGCTCTGCCTGCAACAGAAGAAAAGAACTTTTCTAAATCCCATGTGAACCGTTCTATGAAGGTTTGTTTCTTTTGGCATAATCAAATTCTAGGCTGAATACTCTTATTGAATAATTCAACTGTTTTCTAAAGCAGTATTGTAAGTTCTAGCATAGTCAGTGCAAGTTGCATCTCAGTAATCTAACTCTTAATCTCTCAATTTAGGGCCCAGGCATTTTGACCCGAGCTGTTTTCTCAAAGTGCTTCTTTGAAATTCTAACTAGCAGCAGCAAGACAAGCCAGTGGGATGTGAGTGGGCTTCCCGTTCTGTCTTCATCCCATGTAACACTGGGAGAATGGATGGAGAGAGCACAGCAGCTTCACAAAGTCAGCACAGCACTGTGGACCAACCTGGCTGTGTCTTCAGCAGCAGATTTTAGGTATTAGGACCTCTCTTCCATATATATGTTATTTAAATCAATAATGATGCAGAAGCTTGCTTACTCTGCGTAAACTTCTCATTCCTTTTCCCCCAGACACACAGATGCCAGACTACAAGGAATAATGCTAAGCAGACAGCTCTCTGCCCTGGTAGATCTGGTTCCAGTGGATCTTCAAGAAGAGTTTTTGGAGTGTTGTGAGAAGCTCTGCCTCAAGGATCCTGTTGCATATGAGTACCTTCTCAAGATACTTGGAAGCATCACTGATCAGGAGTTACTTCCTAAAGAATTCCTGTTTCTTCTGCTCACTTGCTTGCATCAGTTCTATGGGGAAGGGCTTCAGGAGTTACCAGAGACAGCTTGGCGAGGAAGCCTCTGGGTGATCATTGGTTTGGTGCAGATCCAGGTGTGGCTTCCACAGACCAGGTTTGATCCAGCTGTTAAAAGAGAATACAAGCTCAAGTACTCAAAAGAAGAGGTGAGTATGAAGCTGAGTTGGCTTTTACCTTTGTAATGTATAAAATCAATGCATAGGAGTTTGGCTTGGGTGTTCATGATTTTTAAACTATACAGTTAAAATTTCTTTTAATGTCCAAGTATCTGATGTACCTACTTGGTTACCAAAAGCAAAACCTCTGTGAATGGCTTATTCTTTCTTTTTTAGTTACACCAGCTGGACTGTGAATGGAAAACAAATGATTTTTCATCTCAGCTGCATACAGGAAAAAGTATTGAAGATGAAACAGTCAGTAACTATATTCATCCTCATATCAGGTAACATCCAGGCACGTAACTCTTATCTTTTAGAGTGGCCATGTCATCTTTGTATGCTAAGGCTCCAAAGGTTTTCTCCACAGTTTTAGGATTTTTCTGTCTTTCTGTAGAAACAAGAGTTGCTGATTTTAAAGTATTAATTTCCATATTGAGATGCTAAAAAAATACAGAAGCTGTGCTGTTCGCGTGCAGTGACTAACAATTGTCTTCACACTCGTTTAAAGCTGAAACCATACCCACAAGTAAAAACAACACCATACATTTAAATTACATTACTTTTGTTAAAATGTGACAGTGCTATCAATTAGTTGAAATTAGATGAATTGTTAATTTATCACTGTAGTTCCTCAAGGCCATTATGCATGCCAGTGCTATTTTGCAGAGTTGTTCAGCTGATATTACTAGGGAGAAATCTCCATATGTGTATTTTAGCAATAGCCTTTGCCTATGTTGCTGTGGATGAATTAAATTTCTTGCCACACAGAGTACACTGTTGACATTCAGAAACTGTAGCCACTATTATTTTGTTTGGGGGTTTTTGCAGTTCTTTTTTATGTGAGGAACTTGAGGAGGAAATTTTAAGCAAAGAGAACTTTCTCCTTTGTGCGGGCTCCCAGGGAATGTTCCTTGTACATGGAGATAAAAATTGTCTATTATTCACTACTTTCCACTTTTAACAGGAATTTTTGATTTCATTATTATACACGTAGAGGATCTGGCAGTTCCATGGTACTGCTTAAAGAGAGTAATAGTCATTGAAAGCAGATTCTGAATGGCAGAGTTTTACCAATTGCTTGTGGTAATATTACTTTTTTCTTAATGCTCACAGAGCTGTCAGCTAGTAACCAAAAAAGTTTGTTGAAGTGGTGGGAGGGAAGAAATCTACATGTGCATGTCCCTTGTTTTTCCCTTATTCACTGTTTCACTAAACTAGCAGAATATTTCTGATTAATCTTTTTCTGTATCTGTTACATTAGATATATTCAAACAAGTTTGTATGAAACGTTTCTATGTCTGAAGTTGTCAATGTTATTTCTCAACAGATTGTTACAGGAAAGAATGCAAAGGCTGAAGGAGCAAATAAGCAGCCTTTCCAGAAGGAAGGCCTTCAGGCCTCCAGCCCCACTGTACGATTGCTTATACCAGGAGGCTCACCAGTACATCAGCAGCATAGCACGGGTTTCCTCAGTCCAAGAGCTGCTAGCTCGCCTTCTGCAGTTCCTCCGTGGAGAGAGACCTAAGTCTCTGCAGGCTGTACAGAACCTGTTAAATGAAGAAGCATCGTGGCAGCAATCACACCATCAGTTTAGAAAGCACCTGGCAGAGGAATATGCCGTGTTCCCAGATGCCATCGTTCCCCTGCAAGCTGCCATCCTGCAGTTGCAACATGGCATGCGATTAGTGGCTTCTGAAGTTCATGCAGTGCTGCAGAGCTCTGTGTGTCCAGCTGATCTCACCAACCTCCTCACTTCTTTGTTGACATTTCCTTCTGTTGGCCGTGCCTTTCCCACTTATTTTGCTCGGGCAGAAATTTTATGCTCAGTGAATTCAGTTGGGGTACTTAACGGACTTAAAAAGTTCTCTCTGAAGCACTCTGAAGGAGAATCTGAGGGAGCTGAGCAGCCTTGCCCAACCCTGGAACAGCTCCTGGTGAATGCTTTGTTGCACCTTCGATGCCATGTACTGTGCAGAGGAGAGATGGACCAGAAATCTCTGCAGCTTTTCAGACATCTGTGTCGGGTAAGCTCTGGATGCCCATGGCAGGGGCACCGAGGTGCCTTGTTCCCTGCTAAAGATGTGGATCTCTTAAAGCAGGTCTAGAGGAGGGCCACAGAAGTCATCAGAGGGCTGGAAAACCCCTCCTGTGAAGAAAGGCAGACAGAGTTGGGGTTGTACAGCAGTGGAGGAGAGGCCTCCAGGGACATCTTGTTGTGGCTTTTCAGTAAATATAGGGGGTTTATAAAAAGGACAGAAGTAGACTTATTATCGAGGCCTGTAGGACAAGGCATAACAGTTTTAAACTGAAAGAGGGTAAATCTATATTGGATATGACAATAATTGTTTGAAAATGTGGATGGTGAGACACAGGTTGTCCAGAGAAGCTGTGGATGCTGCAACCTGGAAGTGTTTGAGAGTGACTGAATGGGGCTTTGAGCAACCTGGTCTAGTGGAAGATGCCCCTGCCTATGGCAGAGGGGTTGGATTAGATGATCTTTAGAGGTCTCTATGTTGACAATCATCATCCAGTATGATGTTCTTTAAAATTTTGTATTTTTTTTTCCAATTAATTCTGGAACATAATCTAAAATACTGGATTAACTTGTTTGGATTTATCAAGGCATAAAATGATAGCCTGTAATGATTACCAAAAGTTTTATTTATATAAGAAAACCCCCAAACAACAAAATGCAAAGACACATACACAAAAAAAAACCATCCCAAAGCAAACTTTGTAGAGAGTTTCTTTATGACATGGTTAAGAGAGGAGGCTAGAACTTGGTCAAACACTCTGTTGCATGTTGTTGTCTTTGCATTTTCCTCATTAGCTTGTTGAGAGGGCAGTTCACAAATAGCAGATGGCTTTGATTTATACTCTTGTAGACCACAGGGGAGGGAAGAACCAAGCAAAACAGATGCTGCCCCACTGATGAAATATGAGATGATTTTAAACACTAACTTGTGTGAAAGCATACTGCTTTGTGTTTGCCTAGGCAATTGTCAATGAGTGGGATGAACAGGAACGCCGTGCCCAGGAGCAGGAGGCAATGGAACGCAGCCTGTACAGATACAGGAGTCAAAGTCACGGGAAAGGACAGAGTGAGGAAGAAGAGGAAGAAGAAGATTTAGGAAGAGATTTCCTTTTCATGAAAAGGTAATAACTGTAACTGTAAAGAAATACAAAAATTACGTCTGAAATTGCTCCTGAAAATACATGCTAGAAATGAGATGAGGAATTAAGCAGTTGTTTCTTCAGCCAAAAGTAAAATGGGGGTAGATTTTGATAGGTATTAAATAGTGTGCATGTGGTTTGTTTTACTTTCTGGTTGAAAACAATTTTTGGAATTAATTTCCAGACTTGAACTGTACTGTGGTTTGGGTGAATAATCCCAAATTACATAACTGAATGACGATATAATTAGTTACTTGTAAAAATCTGGAATTTTATTAATTTAGCAAGTAAGGTCATCTGAGGTTCTACTACCTGTGAAGAAGGCTCATCTCCTTGAATAAATAAAGCAGTTGGGATGTAACAGTTCAGGTTCTCAAGTGAGCACACAGCTCTGAGGTGGTTTATCAGCAGACACAGCTGCTGCCTTTTCTGAAAAGGGGTTTAGTTGACAGCAGCTCAGGGATCACTGTACTGCACTCTTGCCCTGAAATGTTCTGTACACCTGTGTTCTGTTTCAAACTGGCAGTGTGTCTATATAGTACCAGCTGCATAACATTAGCATGTTGTTGCAGTGCCAAAAAAAGCAAAAGTGGATGGGGAGAGGAGGCATTAAAGGAAGGAATTATAATTCAATTTTGATTGTCATGTAATTTGCAGGACTTTGAAGATATCACAGCTCAACCAAGCCTAGAAGAAAAAATGGAAACTGAAGATCCAGTGGAAGAGCAGCTGGAAGTTGACAGAGCCCTTTTGTCTAAGAGCTCCATGCAAACAGTAATGATGGTTCATCAACAGTTGTGCTTAAACTTTGCTCGATCCCTGTGGTATCATCAGAGTCTGCCTTCTCACCAAGCCAAGCATTATTTCAGTACATTTATTTCCTGCTATCAGACTGGTGCATGCCTGGTGTCACAATTCTATCCCTTAATTGGTAAGATCACTAGCAGTATTTCAGATATGCAGGTTTAGATTTGTAATTATTTGTTTCAAATTAATTGCATTACAGGTCATCACAGACCTATTATGGGGAAAATGCACAAAACCGAATTTTCTTTTTCCAAAGAATTTGTCCCATGTTCAGAACTATTTTGTGGAATGCTTTGATTTTTTTTCTTTTATGGATTTTTTTTAATTCCATTTGGTAATATAGAAGACCAACAGAGTTTAAAAATATATTGAATAGTAGTGAAATTTTTATCACATGGATCTGCATAGTCCTGTGGAAGATAAAGCACTTGCAGAAATTTCCCAGAAGTAAATTTTGCAATGAAGTTTGTTAAAGAATTGGTTTATATTGAGGTTATATATATAGTTAAAAAGAAAAAAGGTGGGGTTTTTTGGGGGGGTTCCTCCTGAAGTTTGGAATACTTGATATGTCAATTGCTTTAACAATGTGGGAGAACTTAGAATCATCACTTTTCAAAGCAGAGCTGTATATTTCAGTTCTGATCTAATAAATGTAAGCGTGCAATTAAGATGAAGCAGGTAAGGGCTGCTGTTTCTACAGTACCTTATTTTTGTGTTTGTACCTGAGGTGTAATGTATGTGGGAGGGGTTTTTTGTGTGTTGGATTACTTTTCCACAAAGCCTTGCTACTAATTTTGTAGTAATACCTCCTTGATATAAATTTATGCACAGAGGAACTGTGTTCTTCTGATGGGATCACAGCCCACCTTTAGGATTCTGATTTTACTTTTATAGAAAAATTTGATAAAATAAGAGACTGTAAACTCTAAATATGTCTCTTGTTCCATGTTCCATCTCATTGTTTGAGGGGCACAGCCTAACATAAATAACATGCTAAGGCTTGGGCTGCAGGGGGAAGAAAACCCCAACTTTATCTATTCAGCTGAAAAAAGAATAGCATGTGTGATGTCTTCCTTACTTGCTTCCTAGGTGCTGAAATGAATGATAGTCTTTTGGGAAGCCAGCTTCTGCTCAGCACTCTTCTTCACAATACCTTTTTTGAGGAATTAACTTCAGATCTTGTGCTGCAGCAAGATGGCCCATATGACTTCTACCAGCATCCTAATATTCAGCAAGTGAGACAGTGCCAGCCTGTACTTGATAATTTTGCTAAAGAAATAAATAGGCTGCTGCAGGAGTGGCCAGAGCATCCTGTACTTGTGCAGGTAAAAAACCCTCAACAAATGTTTGGGGGAAACTGGAGCATTTTAGGATTGTGTTTATGTGTAAATGTGTGTATAGATATGCAGAGACCCATGTCTAGACATTCCTATGCTTGCCTAGATGTTGTCTGTATTACTTATGCAGATGTTTTGAAGTGATATCTGTTTATTCTTAAGAGGTATTAGGTATCATTAGCTGTTCTGTTTTAGTTATGAAATGTTAAGTGGTGTTCTGCCTACTCTGATCTTGAAGCTTTAAGAAATCTTCAGTCTGCCACAGCTAAAGATCCCTGAGGTCTTTTGCTGTTTTTACTCTGGTTTTTGTTCCCTTAGTTCTTTCTTTCATAATGCTTTAGAATGCTTATTTTCAGTCCCTCTTATGGGATCTATGTGGTCCTCAGGTTACCTTTCTTAGAGTAATGTAGAAACTCAGGTTCTATAGAAACTTTGCATTAGGTCATTTGTGCATTGGCCTTTCCCTGAGTGCCTTCTGGCCTTCACTGAACTACCAGTGATCTTGTACTAAATTGAGAAAGCAGTTTAAAAATGTAAAAAAAAAATACATTCTTATCTCTTGCAGGGGAAGTTTATGCTAATAGAAATTAGTGTAACTTTGTGACTGCTTCTGTTGAAGAGCACTTACTATGGGTTGAATGCTTTTGTTTTATTCTGCAGCTTTTAGTTGTGATAGACAGAATCCAGAGTTTTCCACTCTCTAGTCCTCTCTCAAAGTTTCTGAATGGCTTGGAAATTCTTCTTGCAAAGGCACAGGTAAGAAAAAGACTAAGGTAAAGTTTTATTTTCTCTTTTATACGTCCTTATTTATACTGATACCATGTTACAAACATGGTACATGAAAGCGGTCTGCGTGTCAGGATTTGGGGAAGTGAACTTGCTCCATGTTGAAAGAGTAAGAATCCAGTAATCCAGAGTAAAGCAGTGGGTCTTGCCAGGCAGAGACTAATTTCTGGCTTTGTGTAAAGGGGTCCTTTTTTTCTTTCCAGGACTGGGAGGAAAATGCTAGTCGAGCCTTGTCCTTACGGAAACATCTTGACTTGGTCACACAACTGATTATTCAGTGGCGTAGATTGGAGCTGAAGTAAGCACTGTCCTTCCATGCTGCTTTACCTTAGATACTGTTAAGCTTTCATCTCCATATGGAGGCACATTCCAGTGCAGACTTGCCTGCACTGCACAGCATGCATCTGTGTGTCTGTGCTAGTGAAAATGTGGCGGAAAAGAAACCCCCAACAGCTGTAGTGGCTCAGAATGAGCATGTCCAGCCCGTGGTGACCCTGTGTATTTGCCTCAGGAGAAGCAGAAGCAAGACAGATACCTAGTACTTCATCCTAGTATGTTCCCAGTGCTCTCCTGTTTTCATCCTAGAGCTTACTGAGCTCACAGGGTTTTGTCATTACATTTTCCTTAAAAATTATTATCAAGTCTCCTGTTAAGACCATGTAAAATTTTTATAGCCACAGCATGTCACAATCAGGAATTCCACAAGTCTGCCTCAATTTCTGAGAAAAGAAACTCTTGAACCTGCCTCTGATGGATTTTGCTCTACCATCCCTGCATGTTTTTTCTCATATTTAATAATACTGCAAAGCAATTGTCCTCAGGAGTTGATTGTATATATTAAGCATATGTGCAGATTATTTCATCCTGTTAAATTTTTCATTGTTTTAGTAGAAACAGAAAAAAAAGTTTTTGTTGTTTTGAAGCTCAAATCACCCATGACATATTTAATTTATTTCTCCCCTTACTGTTTCTAGTTGCTGGTCAGTAAGTTTGGACAATATTATGAAGCAGCATGTGGAGAAATCCACAAAGCACTGGTTCTCAATCTATCAGATGATTGAGAAGTATGTTCAAGAACAGACAGAGGCAAACACAGAAGGTAAGTGCTGGTCTTAAAATGAATGTGTGATGCAGTTCCAGCAATTATTAAGGATGTATGATTAATGTCCAAAATGCCACAATTTGACAATGCACTTTCAGGTATAGTTCTTTGCCCTACAATAAATTCCATGACTCTATAGGGCCTTTCATATGGAGTGAACTTCTCTTGTATATATTTCTGAAACCACCTGATGCTCATAGGGCTGACATTGCAGGTGGTGTAAAGAAAAAAAGATGTCTATAAAAAGCATCTAGAAGAAAGTAGAATTGTGATAGTTGTACATCATGTACATACATGCAAACATTTGAAACAGATTTGGAGGGTAGGAGGCCTCCATCTGCAACTGGAAAAGGCACCTCGTTTTTTTTAGCTACAGAAAGCATAATTCATATCCCAGCTGGACTGCTTTTAACATTCTGTATAAAGCCTAAAGAATTCTTCGAGTAAGTAGGTTTTGGTATGTACTGTTCTTAGCAAGTCTGTCTGCACGTGTTCATGTTATATAAAACAGGGGAATGAATATCACTGTCAGTACCTTGCCTCCCCCAAATTTAATGGAATTATAAAGATGAAAGCAGTAGCCCCTGGCTTGAGGCCGAATTTTTCCAATCTCATGACTAGCTAATGCACTTACTTGATGAGTTTCAGATCCTTAAGTTATATTACATCTCACGTGGACAACACATCTTCTTCCATAGGTAGTACACTAAAGACACCCACATTCTCTACCAGATTCTTCTGTGTTCTGTTTCTGTCCTCATGATTTTGAGAGGTTAAGGGGCTGGCAGTGACTAATTTGTAGTAGAGCTCATCATGACTGAAATAGCCATTCAATCATAGAGAATAGCAAGTATTCTTTAGATACTCAATGGACTCTGAAATTGGACATGTAACTGGCCTCCTCAGTCACTACCTTAATGCTGCCTCCTGTTCCCTGTCCTTTCTTCCAATGTGGTGTTTGTTGGTTTTACTTATTATTAAATTAGAATTTTTCCTTCTCTGCCCCTTGCCTATTCTCTTTTGAACCTTTCTTAATAGAAACCTCATACTTAGTTGAACGTTTGCAAAGAGCAGACAACAATTTTCACCTAGATATTCTGGATTTCTTTGTTTTCTCTCACTGTCTAAATTTCTGGTGCAATGTCCAGGAACTGAACAAATGGATCTGAAAACTCTGGTCAGCACATTACAGGCTTTCATTGAAGGTTCTACTCTGGGAGAGTTTCATGCACGACTTCAAGCACTGCTGGTTTTTCACTGCCATGTCTTGCTGATGCCTCAGGTAGCAGAAAAGGGTAAGTTGTTAGCATTACTTGTGCTATCTTTACAGCAGGTAAAGTTTGTCAGGTATTACAAACTTTCCAAGCAGGTCCCTAAGCTCAGAAATAGAACTCAAGCCTATGGTGCTGTTTTACTGCTTTCATGAAGAATCCTGTTGGTCAATTTAACCTGTCTTTTGGTGTGGCTAAGCCTCATGATTCCAAAAAGAACTGGGGTGCACTTACCATTGTGATACTGCAGAATAATATCCTGTTGTAAAAGAATATTTTTATTATCTGTCCCTTCTAGATGTTCTGTGCAGCATCCTGTGGAATCTATACAATTATTATAAGCAGTTTTCAGAGTGTGTTGAGGCCAGAATCACTGAACTTCGTCAACCCATAGAAAAGGAACTTAAGGTAAAAGGAAACTTGGCTCAGACAATATATCCTTCTAATCAAAGGAACAGTGGAGCAGATGTTATTTGAATTTGCCTATAATAACTCTGTTGGCCACTGAAATCCCTACTATCATTTACATTTCTTTGGCAAGAATTTATTTTTGAGGTGCAGGAGTGGTTGATTGAAGGCTTTAATGTTTGATCAGTCCTATTTATCCATTAAGGTTTCTGCCCAGTGGTGAAGTCTCTTTGGCTTTCACAACATTTGGCTATGCAGCAGTTTTTATGCAGTGCAAACACGTATATTAATGGAATAAGATGCCTGTGTAATAATTTGCTCACTTACTAAAATGTCTTGCATTTTAAGACTACCAGATCATCATAGCTGATGAGGTTTAAAGATGATCTTTGATAAGGAAATACTTCATTTCATTTACATAAGTAATTCCATTGAGTATTTATTTTCCTGATAGGAATTTGTGAAGATTTCCAGGTGGAATGATGTCAGCTTCTGGGCTATAAAGCAATCAGTTGAAAAAATACGCAGGTGAGTCAGAAGTTAAAATTAAGCTCCCTATTTGGAACCTTCCTTCTAGATGATTTCTCTGTGATGTTAAATTTGAATGCAGAAATGTTTCTTCTGCTCATAACACAGTGGAAACACTTACTTCCAGCAGGCGAGAGATTTCCAGGATTATAAAACCCAGTAACATTTTTGCTTTCCTTTGGTAATTAGAACACTTTTTAAATTCATGAAGAAGTTTGAAGTTGTTCTGGATGAGCCATGTCAGCCTGCCTTGGTGGAAATTGGTAAGGAAGAGCAGCTGGACTGCATGCAAAAGCAGGAAGAATCTGAGGACAAAGAAACCAAAATTCAGAGGCTAAACAACACATTAAGAAAGGTTCTGTCTGCTAGAACAGATGTTGCCAAGGTGACTGAATTAGTTATTCTAAGTGTGGGAAGAATATTTCCTCTATTCTCATCTATATGTTGCTTTTCACTGATTTATGCAGGAAAATCTTATGTAAGTGTCAAATCTGTTGAATATATCATAAACTTTTTTGGTCTTACTTGTGTTAAGTGTTATGAAACACTGCAGATGGGTGGAAATGCAGTGTGGAAAAACAGGCATGATTTATACTGATCTGGCACAATACCAGTGCACTAATATAGAGATGAGGCAGTTACACATTTCTTCTCCAATTTGCTAACATATTGTCTGCAGTAGTTTGTTGCTTCCCCACTAATGCAGTAAAATAGCCTGGGAGTTGAAATTATGATTACCCATTTTTTTCTAAACAAGGGCCCAAACAAATAACCGTGTAGCTGTAGTATTTGTGCATGTATAAGCTCTGATTAAATATGAAATCACTCTGGGCTTGGATACTGATAGGGGAGTGCACTACATTGTCATATGTTTGCTGCTGACTGACAGTTTGTGTACTGTGAACATTTGCCTTGGACTAGCTGAATGCAGAATTTAGCCCTTGTTCTTGAAGCGATTTACTCCTAGTGATAAAACTGTATATAATTTTCTTTCATTATTTTTCAGAGGGTACTTCCAGAAGAATGTCAGGATGGCATTACATTTCATACAGAATCTCTTCAGTATCGTCTCCCCAAGCTTATGAAAAAAATGAAGAAAATGTGTAGAGCAGCTACAGAAAAGAATTCATTCTTAAGCTTGGTGGAAAATCTTGACCAGTTCACAGGTTAGGTATTCTTGTGATTCCATGCCACAATTGACCTCTGTAACATAAATGGAACAAATCAGGAAAAAGTGCAGATATATAGTTGCCTTCCTAGAGTGTCTCCCCACAGCTGCTTTGCATACATTAAATTTTCAGTCTCTTACCTATATCTGCTGTCTTCTATACAGGTGGTATTATTGTTTCTGTAGCTGAACTGCAAAATTTGACATTTGATCAGACGGCAACTAAGGAGAAGCAGAAATCAGAGGCAAAACACATTCAGATGCAAAAGCAACGGGCTTTGTCAGACCTCTTTAAAAGCCTTGCTAAAACAGGTGAGCTTTGACTAAAAATGGCCTTGGTTTAAAAGTACAAAGTTCTTGAGCATTTTACTGTCCTTGCCAATACATTTAAACTCACCATAATATGATGTCAGGTGACACCTTTACCTTCCTCATTCATCAGCCCTTTCCTGTCTTAAAAATGAGATAATGATCCCTAACTTAGCTTTTTTAAAGGACCAAGAACAGTGAAAAGTTGTTAATACACACAGATCTGTTTTTCTTAGTTCAGCTGTGTTGTTCAGCTCAAGACAGCTCAGCTACAATGTGTTCTTACATTAAAAATCCTGCAGCATCTTCAAAGACTAGTCAAAATCAGAATATTTGATACCTTCATACCAACTGTATGAGTGATATTTTTCATGTAAAAAACAAGGGCATCAAAGGATGTGCACTCAAATGCTGTTCCAGGTTTGTCATACCGGAAAGGTCTGTCCTGGTCCCGCTCAAAGGACTGCCATGAAGTTCTCTACCTTCATCCACTGGATTTGTGCAGTGCATTGGCTGCAGTGGACTGCACACATGAACTGGATGCCACGTATGTACACAGGATTTTTTACCCTTACAGTGTGTGTATTTTACCCTTACAGTGTGTGCAGGTGTATTATATAGGATTTGTTGCATGTTCCCTTAGATTGGGATTTCTGGATGGTAATTCATTTAGGATTTTGCATGTTTCCTTTCTGCCGTTACTTCTCAGTCTGACATATACAACTGAACAAGGGTTTGGGGGTTTTTTGGTTTCTTTTTTTTTTTAAGTTTGCAGTTAGGACAACTGTACCCTCAGTTTCATTCTTTCCATGAATTAGATTTCAGTTAGCCCTCTACTGTTCAGCCTTGCCTGGGATGCTTTGCTAGCATATTAGAGTGTAAACTGCTAATGATTTTATTAAAAGTGAATTGTGATTTTCAGGAATTACTCCATTGTTTTGTCTTCAGTAAATAATGGGATATTTCAGGAGAAAATGCATATATTTCAAAGTGGGCATTACTGAAAAACTTTCTTAGATGAAAGGTGGTTTTTAATTGTTTTTCTGTCAATAAGTGCTTTTTTTTGTCCCTGAGACATGCTGATTGTTGCCCTTCTGGTATATAAGGGTTTAGTTTATAATACCTTGCATCAGGGCCAAAAGAAAGGGAAAGGTATGAAACTGGATCTAGCTGCATGGGGGGAAGACAAACAAAATCACTATTTAAGTGTTAAATGATATTCAAAGACAGAGATCTTGCTCCTATTGCTTAGGATTTCCTTAGAGTTTATTTTAAAAATTACATGTTTTCTTAAGACTAGAATATTTTTAGAGAAAATGAAGAATTACAGGATCAATGCACTTGCAAAACTGTTGGATTGAAGAGCTGACCTGGTGGCTCCAGCATGCTGAGGTACCTTTTAATACCAGAGTTCTTTGTGCTCTGCCAGGTTGCTGACAGAGATTTCCTCTGCCTGGGATGGATGCCAGAAGTACTTCTATCGGTCACTTGCACGTCACTCTCGGCTCCAGACAGCACTGTTAGCACCTGCCAAGGTAAAAACAGCAAAGTAAAAATAGAATTTTACTTCTGTTAACTTTATTTTACCAGCTTGGACTGAAATTTTCTAGTAATGGAAAGGTGTTGCGAGATAATGCTATGTTCTGTAATATGATACAGAACAGGACACTTTTGGACCGCTCATAAATGCAGCATGTTAAAACCTGCTGTTTTATGAAGGAACAAAATCAGTTTAGGGAAAGAAGTTCATTATCTGTTCAATGTACAGTATCTTTCATCTCAGCAGATCCCAAATTGCTACTGTTTGTGCATGAAGAAAACTCATGAAATGCTGAATCCAAACTTGTTAGGAAAACAAACCCAGCGTTATTTAGTGTTCATGAAGAAATCAGGTTGGTATTTATAACTGGGCATAACTGGAGTCTGTGTCCAACACAAAAAGTGCCAGTATATTTCTTCATTTAAAGATTGGTTTAAAATCAGTCAAACAGACAGATGAACCCTGCCAAACCAGTACCACTTTGCCAGCATTTAAGAATAAAAGGATCTCATCCAGATGCTCTTCCTCTCACTGTGCTTTAACCCCTTATTTTACACCATGATCTTATCAAAGTCACAGCTGATAACAGACATAAATAGTGGAACATAACTGTGATCAATTATGCTGTGTGTTGGGAACATTTATTCTGAGCTTTAAGATGGGACTACTTCTAATGAAAGGAGTGAAAGTAATAGGCAGTATATCTGGTGAAATGAATTGTGGAAGGGGTTTTAGCAATGGTCATGAATGTAAAACATTTAGGTTGGTACCTCTTCAGATTTTAATGATTAATTTATATAAGGTAGCTTTAATATTGGAACTAAATTCCTGATAAGAATTGCTGCAGTGGAGTGAAATTTAATGTGACTGTTGCAGAAGCTACTTGAAAATCAAATTTGTATGCAGGATATATGGAAGATGCAGGAAAGATGAAGATGGGGAAACCGTAATAATTATAACTCTAGTCTGCATATTAAGATTTGTTCAATTAAACCATAATTTTTCAGCCTGCTCAGTGAAATGAAATGGAGTCACAGAGTATGCTGTTGTCTGTTCATCTAACTGTTCCCTCTCCTTTTTTCTGTGTCTGTTTTCTTTAGGATATTGGACTGGGCAGCATTGAACGATGCAAAGGGTTCACTGCACACCTCATGCAGACGCTTGTGAGACAGAGACGATCTCTCACTGCACTGACAGAACAGTGGATCTTACTGAGGTATTTTCCATCTTCCAACGTTTAAATGTTGGCAAGAAGTTTGGACAGTAAGCAAATCAGTTCAAGAAAGATGGAAAGTAAGGTAGAAGAAAATAAAAAATGTTCCCTCTGCTTCCCTATTTTTCTCCTCCCTTCAATTACACCTAGATGGAAAAGATTTAAGTTTATCCTGTCACTGCAGCCAATATTTTGCAATCAGAATAATTCTGGAAAACAAGTTAGGCATACATGAAGAATGTGAAATAATTCCTGTGGTTAATTACACAGTTAAATCATTAAACTTACAGATTGTTACAACTCTCTCATTTGGTATTGGCCTAAGTTAATTTTGTTTACATTCAAATGGTTGGCTTGATCTGGGGCAAATAAATGATCTGGATGGTACTTTGAGCTAAAATAAATAAAACACCAACAGCTTACAAAGAAAAATTCTAGAAAGGTGGGAGATACTAGATGTTGTGTCAAAAGTGTGTAAGAATCTTTCTTACTTTATATGGTTTTTTTACTCAATTGCTTGAATCACCAGAATCATTGCAAACACCGCTGTTGTTGAGCTCAACACTATCGTGATCCACAAAACTTCTTCAAGTCAGGTTAGGAGCTAATACCTTTGGACAGAGAAGGAAATCTGGACTGAAGATTACTGGTGCAAAATTTATTCTAACTCCAGAAAACTTGAAAACAACAAATAAACAAAAAACCCCAACTAAACAAACTCCTCAAATTTACAGTCACAATAAAACTTTCAGGACACTTATCTGCATTGCTGTGACTTTCACAGCAAATCAGATTTCCTGGACTTTGTAGTATTTCCTAATTCACTTGAGGGGACAAAAATCACTACTTAAACAACTTTTTTTTTAAATCTATCATTTTAGTTTTTCCAGGAAAAGTTATTGCCTATTTTTTTTTTTTATTAATTTAGTTAAAGGTTGAGCTTTTAAAAAGGAAGTATAACATAAAAGTCAGTGATTGTAACTTCTCCTTCTTTGTTCTTAACTAGGAACCTCCTGAGTTGTATACAAGAGATAGATTCTAGGTTGACTGCTGACAGAGAATATAATGCACCATTTCCTCCTCAAGACAGTGTTCAATGCTGGACTAACAGACTGCAGCAACTTTCCATGCAGTGCGTGATGGTTCTTGAGGAGCTGTCTTGGTTTATGCAGTGCTGCCCAAAAGAAGAGTTAACCAAGTGTAATGACAGTGAAAGGACAGATGTCAAACCCAACATTTTTCAGAGTTCAGGACCTGAAATGGGAAATGTTCTTACGGGAATACCTGACCTGGTTCCCTCAGAGCTAAAATACTTGTCTCCAGTGACAAGTGAGCAACTGCCTGCTGGATGCAGGATGCGAAATCAGGATCAGTTATGGCTGCAGGTGGCCACACAAGTGACTGCAATGCTGGCAGATGTGAAGGCCATGAAAGGAGAAGTGGACAGAATAAGACAACAGTCACGAGAGACTCTGTTTTATTCCTGGTGAGTTCTACGCATGCATGAAATTGGACCTCTCTTCTTTTTTATGTTCATATAAGATGTGTGAAGTCATCTTGAAAATTTTTGCCTATTTGTATCTTGAAAAGTGGGTTCACATGCTCTAGAAACATTTTTCCATTCATTTTTTTTGCAAAATGCAGTGCCTAACTCTTTAAAGAAATAGATGTCTTCTCCCACTCCCTTGGCAAGTCAAAAAAATTTCCATCTCAGCTTCTCACTTTATCTTGGTCTCCTAGGATTTTATTCCCATAACTCCTTAGCTAATGAGGTGAATTGCAAATACCAATTTAATGAAGAGATTTTAATTTTAAAAGAAATCTGTAGTCTATTCAATAACAATCCTCTCATTTTCTCTCTTCTTCAAACAGTGTGAATATAAGCTTGTTGCCAAACTTTTAATTTAATAAATTCAAGATGGAGATCTGCTGCCTCTCCCTTACCCATGCCCCAAGACAGGGTTTAATGTTCAATTGGACTGTTTGTTCTTCTTTCAGTATTACATATTTCTGTTGCAGGAGAGACTTTGAAGTTTGTACATCAGCTGTGAGTTGTTTGCTGGAAGTCTCAGCTCAGTTACAAAGCATAGAGTCCCTGTTTCTTCCAAATGGGCAAGACAGGAAAGCTGCAAATCAGATGGCCCTAATCAAGAGCCTAAAGTATATACAAGAAGAAGTTAATAATACATCTTCAGATTTCACAGCCTGGAGAACACAGCTTCTTGCTCCCGTGTCAGATTGCAGTGGTAAGGATAATTTTTCTCTGCCTGATTTGTAATGTTGATAAAGACACAAGAATTTATTCATTTGGTTCTTGCTGAAGGTGGCCCCATGTTCCTTCTGATACACAAAAACCCATCATGAAATTCAAACTTGCAAAATTTAGTCCAGACTTAATTTGTGCGGTATAATTTTTTTACCATCACTATTAATGATGGATCTTGCACCATAGTTGTAGGTCAGGATTGGCATGGAGATTTTGGTAGAACTCTGCAGTAAAAATTGCATAGTGCTGTCATTGTCCTTGCATAAAGGAAATATAGGAACCTGTAATCTGATGTGTTTTCGTGTAAAACTGCCTATGTTATGGTTCAAAAGGAAATCAACAGTCAGATGAAGAGTTTGTGGAGCAATTCTCAACAAAAGTGGAAACTGTTATCCATGCTGTTCTGTATGCCATTCAGTGCTTGGTAGAGAGGAAACAGGAAGGTGGAAAAGAGGAAGAAGAATCTGCAGAGGAAAATGGTAAGTTTGTCAATATACTTGAGTGGGGAGGAGAAGAGTTTAAACCATGCAAACCTTAAAATTTCTTAAATTGTGTGTGTGTCAGAGGTACCAATACACAAGGAAATTGCCATTTTAATATAAGTTGTCTATTTAAACAGAGAGTGGACATTTCTAGATTGCTTTCTATAACATTTTTAGAATGTCTGATGTGATTTCCATTTTTTTATGTATTTCAAACAAAGAGGATGCAGCCTTATTTGATGTGATTAAAGCAGGACATATAACTAAACTTTTGGATGAAGATCTGTCTGCTGATTTGGAGTCTTTACATGTGCAGAAGACAATTTTAGGTGTTTCAGAACTTCTGGAGATCCTGAAATCGTACAGAGAAGACTGCACTTCATATAAGCATAAGGTATAATTGTTCTTCTCAAGAGTTTTTTGGCTTAGGGGTCTCAAGAGTTTTGAAATTGTGAACTACTTTGGTGGTTAAAAGTGCAATGCTTCTTCTTGGCCAATGCCTTAGAACTAGAAGCATGTGAGAAACTGTGACCAAATGAAGGTAGTCTTTTGTAGTGCAAAAGCCAGGCATTTCTGTAGTGAGAAGACAAAGTTCTAGTTTTTGTGAAAAATCTAGAAAAAGCTCCAGAAACTTTAGAAATTGTACTTAAACTCACCTACTGATATTTCTGGTTTGAGCATCTGTTTTCAGTCACTATCATGACCCTCTCTGAGGTGCATGTCAGTATGTACAAATAATGATTGACAGCTGCTTTTTGTTTCAACTGCAGTTCTTCAACCAGTCCTGCTATTTGCTGGTGCGTCTCAAGCCCATGCTCTGCAAGTATTCAGACCTCATCCTGTTCTACCTCACTGTGTCACTGGCATCTCACAGGAGTACTGCAAAATTGCTTTCTGTTCTAACCAGCATTTTTACAGAGCTTGCCCTAAAGGTAAGTCATTAGAGATAACAGTGGGTATATGGTAAGCATGTATTTAATGTGTACAAAAGTCTTAAGCAGAAACTAAGCTGAAAGATGTACTTACTATTGAAGAAGACTTTGAGTCTTTGTTTGCCTTTGCAGGGGTTTTGTCTGCCAAAAGAATTACTTGAAGATGAAGCTGGAGAGGGAGCAACAGAATTCCATGATTATGAGGATGGTGGTATTGGAGAAGGGGAAGGCAAGAAGGATGTGAGCGACAAAATAGAAAGTGAAGATCAGGCAAGTGTTTGGGCCTGTTCTGGTTTAATTGACATAAAACTGAAAAAGCTCCTGAAATCCATGATGTGGATGTTTTGAGTAAAAGAAACATGAAGTTACATTCAGTCTCCTATTTATGCTGGTTTTTATCTTTGCATATTAGCTTATAAATATTGTTTTGATACTTAAGTAAGCTTTAATATATAGGCAAGATTGTAATTTTTGGCTTTACCTATGATGTAGATAGAAGACAGTTTTCGAAAGGGTGAAGAGAAGGAGAAAGAGGATCAAGATTCTAAACCAGACATTGAAGGAGAAGACAATGCAATTGAAATGTCTGAAGACTTTGAAGGCAAGATGCATGATGGAGAACAGGAGAAAAAAGGTTTGGTTCTTCCACTATGACAAACGTATAAGAAAACTTATAGATCAGTCCAGAAATGGTTGATACTTTTCCATAGCACGTGCATGTGTGTCTTTTTCAGCATATACCAATTAACTGCATAGGGTGATGAAATTAAGGTGCTAAGCATGATCACTTATTTGTTTATAAAGTTAACAAAATCATTAGATTTCTCTCTCTTGTACTGAAACACATTCTGAACTGTACACAGAAAATGAGGAAGATTCAGATGAAGAGGAGGAGCTGGATAAGCAGATGGGCAATCTTGGTAATGCTGAAGCTGATGATAAACTAGATGAAAGGCTCTGGGGGGATGAAGATGATGATGATGATGATGATGAAGATGCTAGTAGTAAAACAGAAGAAACTGGACCAGGAATGGATGAGGTAATAAGGAAAGGGATAGGGAAAAATATAAAAGGGACTGAACTCTGTTAACTTAATGTGACCTAGAATGGAAACTTCCTTTTGTAGCTTTTGGTCTTAGAAAGGGATAATTTGAGGGGATCAGTTTTGTTTAATGTTGTCTTTTTTTTTTTCTGTAGGAGATGGTGTCTTCACTGAGACTTTGAGAAGCAGGTAGCATAACTGAGTTTCTTTTGAATTTGTTAATAGGAGGATTCAGAGCTCGTTGCAAAAGATGACAATTTGGGGACAGGAAACAAGGATAATAAGAAACAGCCTCCCAAGGATGAGAAAGAAGAGCAACAGGAAGAGGACAGTGGAAACAAGGAGAAAATCCATGAACAAATTGATGAGGTAAAAATATTTGGACCACTTGGAGTATCTTGCTGCTAAACCACATTCTCTTGCTCATATCATGTATTTCTGAGAATTTGAAATGCTTTTTATTTAATTGTGGAGTGCACTGAAAAAAAGGTAATTTTGGAGCTAAAAGTAAACCATGCTGTATCCATTATATTGTGCATTTATTTTCTGATTCATATTCCAGAAAGAAATTTTTTTTGCACTAACCTGAACTTGTAATGGCTGCCAAAACAGGCTTTACACTGAATAGATGTTTTGACAGACAGAGCTTTAAAACTCCAATTCTGTTGTGTTTAGCAACAGAAACACCTTAGTATGCAAGAGTGCATTTAGCATCTCCAAGAGTGCATATTCTGTTTAGAATGTTTCATTGAGGAAAACTGGCTTCTGAACACAAAACATGCTGGTTTTAAGTACCACCAATTTATGTAAATGCATTTGCTGAAATCAGTCTTTCTGCTCTTCATGCATGAGGATGTGTACCACTGGAAATGCATCTTTAACTGATCACAATGTAATATTGTATCCAGTATTTCCTTGTCCTGGAGAATACACTAGTATCTTATTTCTTACCTTTGCCTTTCCTCCCACTTATTACATGCCTGTTATTTTTTCCCCCATTCTATTGCTGACAGCGTGAGTATGATGAGAATGAAGTAGATCCTTATCATGGCCAGCAAGAAAAGGAGCCTGAAGTTGAACCTTTGGACCTTCCTGATAATTTGAATCTGGACAATAATGAGAAGAGTGATGATGATGAGGAGGAGGCTAAAGGTACAGCTGAAAATCTCTGCAGATTCTTAGATGAAAGCCAAATGGAAATGGGGGTGAAAATCAGATAATGAGCCCTTTTTCTCTGTAGAAAGGAGAGAGGTGGTGGTAGGATTCCATATAAGCACCAAGATGCTGCAAATTCATTTCTGTGTTTCAAAATACCAACATACCAAATGCAGGCCAGACAAGAACTCAACATTACAACATTTTCCTCTACCTCCTGTTCATGCACACTGTGGAGCAGGTTTTCTCATGTTATCCAAATGATACAACCTGACTTATGCTGGAAGCTCCTTATTTAATTGTCCAGTTGCTTTTGTGGTTTCATTTTTTTTCTGTTATACTTACAAGTATTTGTACTCTTAAAAGTCAACTGACCCTCTGGATTATTAGGTTAAAGGACGTTAATAAGAATTCATCTTGCTGTATTGCTAGTTAGAAATCAATTGTGACTTAAAGGAATAGAAAATCATAGATTCTGTGTCTAGAACTCTCAGTATTCTGAGACTTTTGATAGGCTGGGCAGTTTTATTCCAAATATCTGTAATATTCGCTGTCTCTGTACGTCACTGAAAGTTTTATATATCTTTCTGATTTGTTTTTTAATCCAGAAGAAGAGAATGCTTTTGAAATAGATGAGAAACCTATGGATTTAAATGAGGCAGAGAAGACAGAAGAACAGAATGAAGAGGATACTGGTGAGACAGAAAGAGATGATCAAGATGCAAAAGCAGCTGAAGAAAGCATTTCTGAAGGTAAAGAGGAGAAGGAAGATGAAGGAGATGAAGATGCTCATGACGAAGAAGAAAATGCGGAGAACACCGAGGATGCAGAAGAAGAGGAAGAATCACAAGCACCTGATGAGAAAAAAAATGCATCTGCTGAAGATAAGGGAATCCCTAATGAAGACCAAGGCCTTCAACCTCAGGTAGAGTGTAATAAACAAAAGTGTGATTTTTTTTTTAATTGCCTTATACAAGGGTTAAAAATGGATGTGTTCTGTGATACTCTGAAACAAATTGGACATTGCATAAATGTAAAGTTAGTGAGACTCTTCATCAAGATAACAAGAGCTGTGCTTATTATTCATTGTGTGTTTCTGCTATCTGTATTCCTGCTTACCTCCCTGGCCTTGTGCTAGAATAGAATAGACTATTCCAGTTGGAAGGGACCTACAGTGATCATCTAGTCCAACTGCCTGACCACATCAGGGCTGACCAAAAATGTAAGAATATTTCTGAAAAAGAATATTGTCCAAATACCTCTTAAACACTGAGAGCTTTGGGACATTGCTCACCTCTCTAGGAAGCCTGTTCCAGTGTTTGACCACCCTCTCAGTACAGATATGATCCTAATGTCCTAATGACCATTCCCATGCATCCTTTCACTGGGTATCAGAGAGGAGAGATCAGCACCTCTCTTCTCCATGTCCTCTCCTCAGGAAGTTGTAGAGAGCAATGAGGTCACCATTCAGCCTCCTTCTCTCCAAACCAGACAAGCCCAAAATCATTAGCCACTCTTCATAGGACATTGCTTCCAGCCCTTGCACCACTTTTGTTGCCCTCCTGTGGATGCCTTGAAGGACCTTTACATCCTTCTTAACTTGTGGGGCCCAGAACCACACACAGAACTCAGGTGAGGCTGCACCAATGCTGAATACAGTGGATTCATCACCTCTTTTGACCAGCTGGTGTTGCTGTGTTTGATGCACGCCAGGATGTGGATTGCCCTCTGGACTGCCAGGGCTCGGCGCTCGCTCACACTGAGCCTGCTGTGGGCCAGGACCCCCAGATCCCTTTGCAGGGCTGCTCTCCAACCCCTCCTCTCCCAGTCTGTACTTGAGTCCAGTGTTACTCTGTCCTAGGTGCAGAATCCAGCATTTGGACCTGTCAAATTTCATCCCATTAGTCACTGTCCAGGGCACCAATCTATCCAAATCCCTCTGCAGAGCCTCTTGTCCCTCGAGAGTCAACAGCACCTCCCAGTTTGTATCATCAGCAGACTTGTTATTGGTGCATTCAACTCCCACATCCAGATCACTGGAAAATACATGGACCAGGACTAGTCCTAGAGCTGAACCCTGAGGAACAGCACTGGTGACTGTCACCAGCCAGATGTAGCCCCATTCACTGCTATGGGTATCAAATTAAATAGGACTATCCCTTTGTTAACCCATCCCAGGTGCCTGATGACTGCATCTGTCTTTAAATGCCTTTCAATAACAGCCAGTTCTCAATGGCTTTTAGAATGTTAAAAGAATCTGATGTTATTTCAGGAAGAGGAGGATAAAGATAATTCAGAGATGGATGAACAAATTCCTGAGGCTGAAGAAAGAATGGAACATGAAACACAAGGGCAGACTGGGCAAGAAAATCTGCAGAGTGACAGTGCTGTTGAGCTGGCTGGAGAGGCTTCAGAAAGAGACCAGTCTAAAGAGGTAAATTGCATGGAAGTGTCTCAGTTAAAAATGCTAAATTTGTGAATATGCTTTCAAGTTGAAATCAAGGAACTGCTGCCATAGTTTTTAAGAACTGTGTATAAGACTTAGTTTATACTAGTTATAAATTCTCTGAAGAAAAAAAAACCTTCAAGACCACGTAGATACCTTGCATTTCCGCTGCTATACAGGTAAGTTTAGGGTAATTGTTGAGCTGCAGAAGTGGCTTGTCTGCTCTCCATAAGAACTATACATGGAGTTATGAGTGATTGGTCATTCACAACAGAAGATAGCAAAGCATTGCAGTTTAACATCTGGAGTTCGTTTACAGTAGCTATTTTCATAGCTACTGTAGCTGAACACATAGCTGAAAATAGCTATTGTTGCTATTTTCAGTTACACTTGAAATGTTTTGGTTTTTTTCTTTCAGGAAAGTGGAACTGGAGCTTCAAGTGCAAATCAGTCGGAAGGCCATGAATCCACACGCATGGCCCGAATGGCTTCTCAGAAGCAAAGCAGAAAAAATACCCAGGTTCACTCTTCTTTTAAATTTTTTAACATTTTTGTTTAAATGTCTTAATATTAACCAGCAAATAGGCAGGACTCAGTGTGTCCCTGTTAGAGCACTGTTCTCATTAGTGTAGGGTTACAGCTCACTTGAAGTTATGTTGTTCATTTGTTCTTTTTCAGAGTTTCAAGAGGAAACCTGGCCAGGCAGACAATGAGCGCTCAATGGGAGATCACAATGAACACATCCACAAGCGACTGAGAACCATGGAATCCAGCAGTGAAGCAAAGCAGGATTCAACTCAGCCCAAACAAAACCTGGAGGAGGCTGATGCATTTGAACATATTAAACAAGGCTCTGAACACTATGATGCACAGACATATGGTATGGTGGTATTTCTGGGTGTAAAGAGTTGTCATTGCAGAATCAAATCCTGAAACACTCCTATGTGCTGTAGCTTTCCCTGTTTTTGAAGTTATGTTTAACAGTTTTTGCTTTGGTTAAAGATGGAGCACCATTTCACTAAATAAATGCTACTCTTTCACAATCAGATTCAAACTAACGAGAACACTTTCTAAAATACTGAATTGACTCTCAAAAATGGATTTTATATAAATTAATATCTTTACAATCTGTTCTCTCCAAATTTTACTTCAGTTAATCAGGTTTTCAGGGCAATAGCTCACTGAGACAGCACAACACAGTGAAAGATAAAACACATTTGAGCCTCAGATCTCTTCTAAGTTCACCGAAACTGATATGCAGTGGCCTCAGAATGCAACAATTTTTTTAACTTGTCTACTTCTCCTTCCACTTTCCCTTGTTAAATATTGTTGTCTTTGTACAGATGCAGCTAGCAAGGAGCAAGAGAAACCTATTGTGTCTCTGGAAGAAAAGGAAGAAGGAGATTCTGAAGATGCAGCAATGGAAACTGAAATGCAGAACGAGGATCTCACAGCAGTAGACACAGAAGAGCTGAAGCCAGAAAAAAAGAAGTCTACTGCCACTAAACCTCCTGGTACATTAGTTAAAAAACATTCTAAATATATGCTGATATGGATCTTTAGATATATACGTAGATATTTATGTTTGAATGAGTTTCATAAGACTCATCTGTTGTAAGATGGTTTCATAAGGCTAAAATGTCTGCTCTTAATTGATTCCTCTGCAGCAGTATTCTTACTTCTGCCTAGTAACCAGCATTAGCCTTTGCTAAATTGGTTGAGAGACAGAGGGTTTGCTGCTTTCTTTCATGTTGTTAATGGTCTCTAATCTTTATACTCCACTTTGAAGAAATAAAAAGCAAACACTTCCCTGCTGTTCAACACAATGCCAGTTCGCTTAATTAACTGGCATATAACAATGCATTCCAGTGTCACTACCATCAGCACCACAGAACTCAACTTTCTAATGTATGACTTCTGAAAGAAAATTTAAAAAAACCCTGCAAGAAGTTTAGGAGCTGGTCTGAACAACATCCAGTGAGGTAGCAGCAAACTCTCACTGCCAAGATCTTAAGTGGGAACACAGCAGAGCAACTAACAGAAAAGTTTGGTAGAGGAGAGGGTCTGACTTGTCAGCCACACTGACCCCCCACACACAAAATAAGCTAGATAAAAGTCTCTCTTGCCAAATGAAACAGAAAAGTTTAATTTTGATGAATCTAAGTAAATGACACCCTAGCTTGGAATTTTGAAGTTTTCTTCTTTAGTGACACAAAGGGTGGCTGGAGAGGGGAGACGAGTTTTACAAGCCTGCATTCTTGCCTCCCACTCCCTTAAGGTTTAATCCCTTAAATCTCTTGCTAGACTCTTTAGCTTTATGGTATAGGTGTGCATGTTCTGAGTCTGTGTTTTTCCACATGATTCTCTAACTGTATTTTCTGAAAAACTAGAATCTTTGAAACATCTCCTACAATGTCATACTTTTTATGCTTTAGAATAATTATTAAAAAAATGTGTTGTTAAACAATGTTGTATAATAGAAACAGTAATAAAACAAAATATTTAGTCCATTCCTTTATTTGTAAATTGATTTTTGATTTATAGAAAACTGTTCTGTTAAAAAATTAGAGAGTAAAATATAAGCAAAGATTGCAATTTTTTAGTAATGATTTTTCTGACTGTTCTCAAATGACTTTATACCTCCTATTACTCTGTCAGAAAGGCTATGAGAGTCAATAAATGTACTTCACCAGTGGAATTTTCAGGTGTTAAAGATCAATTCACAATATTTTGTTTGTTTGGCAAGAAGGTTACAACAGAGAAAAACAATTTGCAGTAGGAAATGAGTATTTATCTGTTCCAGTGAGTTGCAAGGTGTATTCATCCCATTCCTGGAATTAAAATTTGGCACTTCTTTAAAAAAAATGTCGGGGCTGCACTGCAAAGCATGGGAGATACTTTAAAAACGAGTCAGATACAATATTGCCTCTTGCATTATGTGTGATCCACGAAGGTAGTAATTACTTGTATGGTTGTAGGACCAGGTGATGTGGAGCCAGAGATCCAGACTTTTGACTCAGAGGATGTCAATGAATCTGCAACAGAAAATCTACCAAAGGTGGCTGAAGAGAAGCCAGAGAGAAGCAGGGACTCGACCATACACACAGCCCACCAGTTTCTGATGGACACTCCCCAGGTATGACACAGTCTGTCTTCTTACAGCTACAGTAGGAGAAACTGTTTTAGTTGACCTGTGTAAATGAAACTCTGGGAATGCAAAGGACTAGAATTACTTTTATTGAGTCAATTCAGTACCTTGTTATTATTTAGTAGCAGAATAAAATGTAACCCACAACTAACTGCTATATATGCAGCTGAAAGATGCCTTTAAAATTACAAGTTCTCCCCATCCTTCTACATACCTTCCCACATAATTTTTTTTTAAAGCTTTTGTTTTGCTAACTGTAAAGAACTGTTTTGCTCAGATAAATCTGCAGATCAAGTGCTTGGGTACAGTGGAAAGCAAAGGGTGTGAAGATAAAAAAAAGGGTTCAGCGTGACACGAGACACTTAAAACACCATTGTGGGCAAAGAATCCACCTCAGTTAATTAATTACAATATATTACTCTTTTACAAAAGCTGATTGCAGGTATTGTAGAACCTTTTGAGCTTTTTATGAATGTCTCGATTCAAGAAATACCATGGCCTAGAAAATCCTAGAGCTTCATGTAACACTCATAGTTTCCCAGTGCAAACTTTTGTGAAAAAGCACATTTTATCATAAAAACCTATGGCACAGAAGCAGTTGTTGCTGGATAACCAGTTGACAAAGTAAAAAGATTTTCAGGGTCTGTTTTTTTAGAAGGATTGACCTTTCATTCTTACAGTATTGTGACCTAAGTACACATTTGGAGGGTGCTATTTTACTGTTTCTACACGTAACACAGAAAGGATTGTGTGCCAGCTACACTGTGTATTTCCATTTTAATGCCAGATGTTGCAGCTCTTTAGAAAAAGGCTGGTGAATGCAAGTGTTCTCCTGTTGTCAGAATAATTGTGGTTTTGGGGTTTGTAGGCTTTTTTCCAACTGACAGATAAAATGTTAAACAGGAGAGGGAGCTCTTACAGCACAAGTTAAAGGGGAAGGGAGAGACTCTGCTGGGGGAAAAGTGCAGGTTCTCACCTTACACAGAAACGAAGAGGAAAGAAGTCCCCTCCATGTATATTCTTCCTCTCTTAAACATGCAGTAGGTGAGCAGTGGGACAGCTGCTGCTTCTTGAGGAATGAGAAGTTATTGGGACTATTGAGTTTTCAATCATGGCCTTATTTTCCTTAATCCATAAGCCTGCAGGTTATGCAGACCATATACTGCTGTTTGGCTAAACTGGGGTTTTACAAGTCAGGAACAGAGGTTGTCACAGAAAGCACAACAAAAGTAAAAGAAGTATCATAAAGCTTGGGTGTCCTTTAATAGAATGGGTTATCAAATAGTATTTGCTGGCAGGTAAAGAGGATGATGTCATTCAGTCTTCAAGTGGTTTGAATGAAGCACTTAAAAACTATAATTAAGTGAAGTATACTGTATTTTCAAAGATTCTACTTAGGTAGTGTTCAGTAGTTTAATTTCCATTATACCGTCATTCAATCTGGTGTTTGTCAAGATCATTTCAATGATTTATCTTGAAGTTCTGTATTTTATTATATTCAGTTTTGGTATCATGGATGTTCCTAGCTTTGTTTCTGTGTTGATTATATCACATATGGAGGTATTTGTGGGGAGGTGTTTATCCTTTATGTACATGGAAGCTATTAAAAAAATGGAGATTTAGAATCTTCATTCAGGCATTCAGATATTTTTGTGTCTAAAAGAGTAAGAACGATGTGTTTATACTTTTTATAGTTTGCTATATTTTGGGGATCACCAGATGTGTAAACATATTTTTCTGTCTCATAAATCTCATAACTCCACTTCTAGCACATCGTTAGAGATCCTGAAGAACTGAGAAAGGAACTTGAAAGGCAACTGGAAGCCTGGCAGTCACAACAGTCTGGAACTCCAGAGGAGGTTTGTGACCTCATTTTAATATAAACCTGCCAGATGAATCCTTCATTGCATTATTTCATCTTGTTTTACTTCTAAAACATTGAGGAATCCAAGCAGGCTGGAATCTAGATACTCAAAATCCCATGATTTAGATACTGCTTTTGTTGTTACATTTAGCTTATTCTGAAAAAAAAATTGCATTATTCTTAAAGCAGGATGAAGTTTCAGATCTTGTTTTGAATGTAACTGCAGATGGTCATATGAGACTCTCTCCTCAGTTTTAGCTGGTAGCTATCTGTTTACTGCCTTCCCCTTAGTCCACTGAGGCTTGGTTCCTTTTTTCAGACAGTGCTTCTCAACTTTTTGGTTTTTTTCATAATTCACTTTTATTTCTTTGTGTGATGTTTTAGGAGAAGGAAGCAGCACAGTTGTGGCAGAGATATTTAGTACTGACAGCTCCTCTCTCACAGCAGCTTTGTGAGCAGCTGCGACTCATACTGGAACCCACTCAGGCTGCCAAGCTGAAGTAAGTTGGCTCTTTCTGAAGCTTCTAATTTCTTTAAACTCCTGAGTTTGGGGACTTTAACCTCTGTAAAACTGCAGCTTTGTGTTGTTCTTGCATTATAATAATTATTCCTGTTTGCAAATACATTCCATTTCGTTTTGTATGGGAACACTAAGTTATTTTATTAAATGCAAATGTGATACAGTAGTAGGCACCCATCCTGAGGATATTGTCTCGTACTTTTTTTGTCCTGTGCAACAGGTGATCAATCAACCATTTGAAGTTAAGTCAAAGATTATGTTAAATGTTTTACACTGTTTTTAACATTAAATTATTATTATTTTTTAAGAGATATAGACTTGTTTCAAAGCCATGGAATTTAAGTTCAAGGTCTGCCTTCCATTTTAGGTACCAAGATATAAATTTCTTTTAAAAACATGAATAGCCATCTTACATTAAAAAAGGGGGTGGGAGGGGGCTATTTAAAACTAAACCTGAGTATTAAAACTACTCATTTTGGGCTTGTTGTATTTTACAAAAAAATGTTATTTGGTGTATATGCTGAGATTTCCAGATTTCCAGAATAAGATATTTGCTGATAATCCCTGCCACTGTGTCTTTTTTCTCGACTTTCAGAGGAGACTACAGAACGGGGAAGAGGCTGAACATGCGCAAAGTGATCCCGTACATTGCCAGCCAGTTCCGAAAAGATAAGATCTGGCTGCGAAGGACCAAGCCCAGTAAACGACAGTACCAGATTTGCTTGGCTATTGATGATTCCTCTAGTATGATTGACAATCACTCTAAACAGGTAAAATAAAACCTTGGGAGAAGTATGGACAAACTACCTGTCATTGATGAGTATGGCAGTTGCTGATTTGCTTCATCCAGGGCTGGTGGCTGCTGGAAAGTCTGATAATTCCAGAGCAGCTGCTTTTCTGGTCCATGAACTCTTGTCAGTTCATGCCTGAGAGATTTATTACCAAAAGATCAGTGAAAACTAGCTGAAAGGATGAGCTGTTAAATTTGTTAGACAGAGGTGTACATATCCACTGTACAATTACTTTTTGTAGCCTTCAAAAGGCTGAAACTTGCTTATCTGACAGCTCCTTGAAGTGCTAAATATTCATTCATCATAGCTCACTTAAAGGGTTTTTATCTATTAAAATGGTGTGTTTCCTTCTAAATAGTTATTTCAGTGTTTATTTCATCAGCCTACCTCATGAGATATCTCTAAATCAATCAGCTGAACTAGTGTATCTTTATGGCACTATCTTACATAACTGTAAAAGACAAAAATAGGCAGTCTCTCCAATTATTTTTCTAAATGATGAAAAATAATTTCAGTAATATTCTTCATATTTAATATTGACCTCTGAGTAAAACTTTGACTATCCTATTTTTGATGTAACTTTTTTCTTTAACAGCTTGCATATGAATCCCTGGCAGTTATTGGAAATGCACTGACTCTGCTAGAAGTGGGACAAATTGCTGTGTGTAGGTGAGTTTATTTGAAATCTTGACTTTTCTTCAGTACTTCAGAGCAGAATGTAAATGCCAGTTTCATGCTGTAATTTTCTCTTCTTTTGTAAAGCTTTGGAGAGACTGTTCAGCTGCTGCACCCGTTCCACGAGCAGTTCAGTGACCAGTCGGGGACACGGATATTGCGTCTTTGCAAGTTTCAGCAGAAGAAAACAAAAATAGCCCAGGTACACAAGAATGCCTCTAAGGCAACAGGATGGCAAATCTTACCCAGACAGGATATCAGCAGCTTCATGGTTTCATGATCACTTTGTAACATTTACTGGTTGTTTATATTTGACAGTCTGATAGGTGGTTAGATAACAAAGAGACACAATGGTCATAATTCTGTAAAAGGCAGAGTGCTATCTCACTTTTAAGCATTCATCTTTCTCTGTACTGGGTCTTAAACAGTATTTTGGGTACAAGCTATTGAGTACCCCAATGCCAAATCCCATCAACGTTTGTGAGAGTTCAGGAGATGTCCATGCCATGGATTCCACTGTAGCGGGAGAAGGAAGAGCTTTAAGTTTGCCAGACTTGATTGATTCTTGAAGAAAATCATTTTCTATAGTAATGCAGAAATAGACATATAGTAATATAGATATGGACAGCTACAAAATTTTCTGCTTTTAGGAAGGTTTTTGCAATCTTACCTTTCCAGACTTGAATAAGATCCGTTGATATTAAATGGACATAGAGGAGACCCAAATAGCTCAACAGTAATCTTATAAAACAAAACTGGAAGGACTTGACCACTGATGTTCTTAATTTTAATGGGGAGTAGGAAACAAGATACTTCTGTTTCAAATGGAAGCCAAAGAGGTTCCACCAAGAAAAAGGATGTGTGTTTTCAGTGATGCCATTAATCACTTTAGCAATGTACTGTTCTGATGGCTTTGTTAGCATTGGAAAAAGTTTAAATCCTGTTTGAAGGATTTTCTGAAGATTCTTTAGTGCATCAGTAGTTAATAAATTTGAATCAGGAGTTGATATAGGAAAATGCCAAGGACTGTATCTGTGTTAGGTGGTCAGACTATCTTGGCATTTAAAATACAGCCATGTGTTCTTGAAAAAATATTTTCATTAAGTTTACTACTTTTATGATGAGGTAACTTAATCATCTTATTTGTTTCCTCTGCAGTTTCTAGAATCATCAGCAAATATGTTTGCTGCAGCACAGCAGTTGTCTCAAAATATTAATCCGGGTGAGTTTTTTTGTGTTACTGTGCTTGTTGCTGTGGCAGCAGAATGCTCACTACAGTCCCAAAGCAGGATCCTGCCAGGAAGACTCCTAGCTCTGGAACACTGCTTGCATTAGGGCTTTGGGTTTTGCTTTGTCAAAAGCAGCATTTGGTTGAAATTAAGCTCAAACCCCAAGAGACACCTGCTTCATATTTGTCAGTAATTCACTAAAATTTTGTTTAAGACTCTGTAAAAAGGCATGCCTTACCTGCCTCCCTTTACCTCATGTTTGCAGACCATGTTAAGCCTAGACAGTGCCAGCTTAGAGCATTGCCCAGCTTCCTAGGGACCTCTCTAGACATTTCTGCTCTTGCTCAAGAGTGTGAGTACTGTAGGTATCCAGAAGCACACTGTTCTCAGGAGGGACTTTGCCTCCTACCTGCCCTTCATTGTCCTGCAAGTTTAGGTCACAAGCTGCTTGAATTTCCCAGAAAAGCTGGAAGACTGTGTACCTCGTGTCTGACCCACAGTTAGTCTTAAAGTTTGCTTTGTAAAAGTTCAAGGTGTCATGGTGGCACCCATAGTTTTATAAGTGTTTGTTGTTGAAGGACTCCAGTCTGGGATTTATAATCCACAGCTGC
The DNA here is from genome assembly GCA_013398175.1 of Climacteris rufus. Taxonomy (NCBI): domain Eukaryota; kingdom Metazoa; phylum Chordata; class Aves; order Passeriformes; family Climacteridae; genus Climacteris; species Climacteris rufus. Next base: position 455,829 of record VZRZ01004224.1, read on the forward strand.
TTTGCCACAGGGAGGCCAGGCTGTCAGAATATTCTGAGGGGGAGCAGCATCCAGTCCTGTTGAACTAGGCTGGAGTGCAGCAGTAGTCATCTCCCTAGGATCAGGGATCTGGCAAGAGAGAAGGCCATAGGATCCATAAATCTCTGTAGAAAGATGAAGCCCTGCCACATTTGGGGTGTGTCTGCAGAAGTGTGTTCTGCATCCCTCCGTAACCAATAGGGCTTGCATTCCTCACTGTAATTACTGTGATTTCCCAGGTAATTAGCAGATGACAGATACATAGCTTAGAATGTACCTTTAGAGGGATATATCTGACTGTGGGGGCAGCTTGGGTCAAGAAACATGTCTCCAGCAATGGTTGGTGCTGAGGAACCCACCATAGGTGCTGTCTGTTATTTCAGGAGGTTTACTACAGACTAACCAGACTGCCTTGACTGTGCCTCCAAGCCTGTCTTCTGATTTAGTTTCCTAAAAGGGGAGACAACAGGGAAAATCCCAGTCTTAGACCAAGGTGAAACACTAAAACAGATGAGCCCATAGGTACCTGCTTCTGGAAGAACAAATTTGAGCTCTTACATTGCAGCAGCTGGTGCTCTACTGAGCTAGTGGCTGGACTCTTAAAATTTAGCCAGTATTTAACCCCTAGGCATGAAATACAAGGCCATGACTAAGCCTTACTTGGTATTTTCCATGCCTTTTATCCTTGATTCTACTGCTGATGGATGGTAGGGGTTGTCTCTGTGTTGTGTGTCGGTGTCACCACCCTCCCCCCACCCCATTATTCTCAATGTTGTCACACAGTACTTTCTTTCTTGACCCACTGGTAACTGCAGCTTAATGTGAAGTCACAGAAGTCTACTTAATAAAGAGTTAATTTCCTTAGGAATACTCCTTTTTGCATTATACCCACAGGGCAAACAACAAAAGAGGGGGTTTTGCCTTTTAAAGGGATTACTCTTAACTTACTGGAATTTTAAATGTTCTTTGTGCTCAGAAACAGCGCAGCTGCTTTTGATTGTATCTGATGGAAGAGGCCTTTTCTTGGAAGGCAAGGAACGAGTGACAGCAGCAGTTCAAGCAGCTCAGAATGCCAATATCTTTGTTATTTTCGTAGTGTTGGACAATCCTAATTCCCGGGTAAGTAAAGTGAACAAGGGAGAAGTATTCAACTGTAGTGAATGAGAAACCGATACAAATCTTTTTCTTGTCTTTTGTAGTGCCATACAGCTACCTTATCTTTTCTAGAGGTCAGAGATACTGAGCCCAATTTCAGTTTTTCATGTCTGTCAGATCTACAGTTTCTTCCTGCTGTGCTTCTTATCTTCTTTTGTATTTAAAAAACCCTCAGCTTCCATGCCACAGGCTAAGTAAGGGCTCTCATCTTCAAACGGAATGGTTGTGGCTCTTGGCCACCAGGGAAGCAGCTGGCAGGTTGACAGATTTGGAGTTTGAGAGATGCTTTGTTCCATCTCAGCTCTGATTCAACTTGATAATTTCTGACAGCAGTCTCCAATTGACATGACAGCTGGAGCCAGTATGAGATTAAACATTAGACAGAAGGGAGTATGTGAGAGTTATTTAGTGCCTCAGTTGGGAAAGCTGAGTCCTGCATCTGGTAGTTGGGGAAGGAAACTGTTAGATAGCCTGGGATGGGAAGCTGAAATATCTGGGAGCTTCTCAGGGAGACTGTAGTGCAGTCAATGAACAAACTTAAGCCTGATACTGAATTTCATGATGAAGACTCTAATTTTGTAGTTCACATTTTCTTCCTATATCTTTATTTTTGCATACAAAACTCACGTGTTATATTTATTGTTGAAAAACTAACAGTTCTCCTGCTGACAAACTGTTACAAGGTTCTGAGGGAACTTGGCTGTAGTATCAAGTGAAAATTTTGGGTGTTTTTCATAAGCTTTTTTTCCTGGAGAAAAAAAAAGTGTTTTCCATAAGCTTTGTTGATTTTTCCGAGCTGCTACACTGAACAACTAAGAAATTACTTTACAAGAAGCACAGCTGGAGTTTAATCTGGTTTTTGTCTTTGTAGTATTTATTGAAATGCTATGAAGTTGCTGAAGAATCTTCTACTAGAGCACTGCACAAATACAAGTTGAATTCAGCATGAAATAGCTTACAGATTTGTTGGGAAGGCATCAAATTAATAAACCTAAAGTGCCAACAGTAAACTCGAATCATACAATGCTAAGAAAAGACAGAACTTATTTACAGAACTTGGTATTGCAGAAGCTTAAGCTTAGTCTTTTCTAGCCTGTAATTCATGGATTAGAACACTTTCATCTAAAAGGGCAAAAGCATTTAGCTGCTTTGTGTTCAGCTTCTGATCTAAATTACCATTGAGCACTTACAGCTTTTAATCTTAATATTTTATTCACTTTAATCTAACAGGGGAGGAATTGTAAATATTTGAAAAATAGACTAAATTATATCAGTGGTCATAAAATGTGTGTGTCATTTAGTAGTAACATCAATACTTTTTTACAGGATTCCATTTTGGACATCAAAGTACCTATATTCAAAGGACCTGGAGAATTGCCTGAAATCAGATCTTACATGGAAGAATTCCCATTCCCATTCTACATGATCCTTAGAGATGTGAACGCGCTTCCAGAAACTCTGAGCGATGCCCTCAGACAGTGGTTTGAACTGGTGACTGCCTCTGACACTTTGTAGACTGTGTAGGCAGTCAGGACCCGATTGCTGCTGCTAAACCACTGAAATACACAAAACTGGCATTTCAAGGGAGGGGTCATAAGGCTCTTCCTAAATAGGATAAGCCTCTGGGAGCTGCCCTAGAGCAGAGACTGCGTAAGAACAGAATGGTTTGGGTGCATCTTCCCACCTCTGTCGGAGGACATGCAATGGTGACACCGTCTCCTGCTCTTCCCGCAAGTAACATGAAACTTGTCTCAGCTTCTCTTGTAATAACTTATTACCTTAAGAAAAGGCTTTGTAGTATTAAGAGAGGTAAAATTATTCCTGCCACTGTCTGTCATAACTAAAACCGGTCTTGCCCCCGGGAAGGCATTTCTGCATTAGAATTTGAGGTGTCTTGCAAATAAAGCCTTTTTTAGGGTCACCCCTGCGGAGGTGCCTCTGGGAAGCAGTGGGAACCCGGGGAACGCAGATGGTTTTCAACAACCAAAAAACCCAAGTACTTGAATACTTGGAACTATTTTGCGATTCTAACACATCCTTTTTAATTACTGCTGATTTTTGCCTGACGATACCAGCAGGGGGTTTTCTGAATAATGCCATATGTTGCTCCCTGTGTTACCAGTTTACACTGTGAAGTCTGCCCCTCTGTCCGAGGCAGGCGCTGGGGATGTTTCATAAATCCGATGTCTTGGAGCACGCGATTTTTCATTGCAAAGGCTATGCATCTTGTATCGTCT
>VZRZ01004224.1:460250-556450 GCA_013398175.1 Climacteris rufus
GGCAGACTTCCCTCTCTCCTTCCCAGTTCCTGAGGCGGCAGCAGGTCCTTCAGTTATACCGCAAAATCCTGCGGGCTATCCGGGAGGTCCCTGCTGAACAGGATCGCCGCTACCTAAGGGACTGGGCCAGGGAGGAATTCAAGAGGAATAAGGATGCTACAGAAGAGGTGAGGAGCGGGAGCCCGCAGCCCTGATCGCCTGCCCTCGGGAATGGTCACTGCGCTCTCCTGTCCTGGTCCTAAGGGCTTTGTTTAGTAGGTTGTCGCTTCCAGACTGGTGAGAAATCTCCTGCTACTTTTTCCTCATTTATATGAAGAAATAACCCAGCATCTCCAAATATTATCTCCCCTGTTCGTGCCAGTAATGTCTTTCAAATTTCCAGAATAATTCCGAATGAAAAACGTAAAAAACAAACACTCTGCTTACTCAAACCACAGACCAGGAAAATCGTATTGAATAATACAGTAGCGAACATGAACTTAGTAATGATGAAGTTTTTTATAGCCTTTTTTTTAAACCTTTAATTTCAGCTATATTCAAGCAGAACACAATCAAATGGGACGGTTTGGGATAAAAAGCCAGTGTGAAATGTAGAAACCTTACATTTTTTTACACCTCCATTCCTCTGCTTTCTAGTTTGTTCCTTTTTCTAGCCAGGGCCCAAGGAATTGGTGGCTGAATTACAAAGACAAAGCCTTAGAGCCCTTAGATAATGCTGAAACACCCACCTGCTTTGTAGAAGCCCTGTCTTCATAAAGCCCATGTGCAGTTGTCACTACTGACTTGCAGAGGTGGTAGACACAGAGGTATAAATAAAACATTATTAGGAGTTTGAATCCAGTTAAAAACAGTTTTAAAGCAAAGCCATAACCAAGCACATCCTTAAAGAACTGGAGAAAATTAATCCATTTATTTACCTGTTTCTTAACCATCTCAGAGACTGTAATGTTACTTCACACAACGACATACATGACAGTAGTGCCAGTGAGAATTGTATGTATTTTAATGTATTAAAAATCTGTGTGCTTGTGTAAAACCTGTGCTGTGTACAGGTGTTCAGTTCAGTAGATTCCATTCTGTTTTACAGGATGCAATCAGGATGATGATCACTCAAGGCAATATGCAACTTCAGGAACTTCAAAGAACGCTTAAGCTGGCAAAATCCTGATCTTAATTTTGTTGATAGCTGGACTTTGATCTGCTGCAAACACGCACAGTGTTTTTTCCAGATTGTGGTTATAATGGCAGCCCTTTGCTGGCAACCTGGTAATGTTGGAAGGAGGAATCTACCACAGTGGGGGTTTTGTTTGTTTTTTTCCCTTTTCTCATCCATTTTTTAGTTTGGTTACCCTCCCATGTGGAAGTCACTTGGACACAAAGGTCTTCAGAGAACTGAATGGATGATGTAGCATGTGCTGCAGGAAAAGCAGAAAGCACCAAAAATTACAACAGCAGTGTAATGCCAGTGAAATGGAAAATAAATATATGCCAGATTATTTTGTCTGTTTTTTTATTCTGGTAACTGTAAGTGGTAATATTCACAATAACAGCTCTTTATGTATTGTGCTAAGGATTTTCACCAAAATTTGTGATTAACAAAGCATTTGGAATAAATACATTGGCCCAGAACAAATAAACATTAAGGAGATGTTTTGTGTATAGATGTTGATTTTCAGTAGTAACTGAATAAAAGTTAAAAGGGAAGGTCTTTATATATGAAAATGAGAGATTTTAGCCCGAGAGATTTTAGCCCAAGACATTTATTATAACTCAACAGAAGTACCTTCAAGCTAGTATTTAAAAGTTAATATAAAATAGAATTACAGGTAGAAAATACTAACTGCAAATGTTGTGGTTTGTTTTTCCAAATGTTATACTACTCCACTTTAAATTGTTACCTTGCAGCTGTTCTCACTTCCCTTAAGCTGCAGCATGTATTTCCTTTTTTTTTCCCATAGAATTTAAAAATTCCTGGGTGGGCCAAGGATTTTCTGCCCATAACTAGAGAGGCAGCACTAGATAGATGCCTGACTATCCAGCACTCTGTGCATTTTAGGTTGTGGTTCCAAGACTCTTCCCTGTCCCACTCTGCTACTGTAGTTCCCTTAGGGAGCCACCCCTGCTTGCCGTGGTGGTTTTCTGCAGAGTTGGTGAGCTGGGCAGACTGGCAGCAAATCCAGTAAATAAGTATCACTGCTGGCACCAAGGAAAGGACAGGACAGTGTTCCAGGCTACCTGAGGAAAGACAGACCCTAAATGGGAGGAGGAACTAAGGTTCAGATTGGTATAGACAGAAGCCTCTGAGCTTCAATCAGTAAGTGAAAAATGTGTATGTAAAAATACTTTGTTAAAAATGTACATTTTGCTAACATTTTCTGGTAGAACACAATGACAGAACATTAGTGTATTGGGGGTTGATTTTTCATGTTAGCAGAAGATGCTGCTTAGAAAGAAATTTTGACTAAACAAGCCATAACCAATGCTGGCTGTCATCACAGAAGCCTACCCTTTCCTTTCAGCCAGTGCTTGGGTTTTTGCTCCTTAATCAGGAGGCTTTACCCTGGTGCCTCATCGTGGTGCTTTCCTTTCAGAAACCTGAGCCTGTATTACTCTTTTGACTCCCAGTCCATTTCTAGGTTGTGGGCACATTATCCAGGACTAGGATTGACAGGCAGTGCCCTGGACAGATGCTGACCTCATGAGTGCTGCTGCCCTTCAGCTCCACTGCTCTGTGGCCTTGCCAAGATGAAGTTGCCAGCCAGAAGCCTTGAGCAGTGCAAGTATAGCCTGCAAGGGTAAGTCAGTTTACCTGCAGAGAAAGGTAGATCATACGTGTGTTTTTTAAAGTCCTTCATAGTTTTGAAGAAGGGAGTGGTATAGAAAAGAATTAGCAAAAAATGCTTCCCTTTCTTTTACTGTATACTCACTGGCTTCAAAGAACCTCTAACATCAGTAACCTGCAGCCAGGTTACTGCCTTTAATTACTTGGTAATTACTTGCATTTATTTAAATTACTTGGACCTATGACCTTGGTAGTGCAGTCCATATGGGAAGGAGATGAGCTAAAGCCACAGCCTGTGCCTTGAGCTTGGGCAGGCTCAGGAGCTTGTGTGTGTGATCAGTGCACAACTCAGCCCTGTGCCTGTAACTTCTGAACTGGTGGGTGCCTGCAGCAGCCAACACACAGCACTCAGCCCCTGCAGCCTCCCTCAGGACAGACAGTGGACTCCTTTTCCATGTTTTATAGCCACAAACACTTCAGAGCCAGTTTCCTGCTCCCCCTTCTGAGTCAAGTGAGGGGACTGTGTCAGTTGTCTCTGGCTAGAAGATGTTACACCACGCATTTCTGAGCAACACACTTTAATTGCTTGGCAAAACATTAACTTCATCCAGGTGATACAAAACTTCAATAGCATGCTTCTGCATTCCTACAGTAGCTTAAACAAAACTGTAAACATACCAGTGTCTAGCTTAGACTACAGAAGTCAGAGCAATAAAACTAGTGTTTCCACAGCTGTAGATACACTTCTCTTGTCTTGATAGTGCATTAATAGGAACTTTAAAAATATTGTTATAAGACATTCTTTGCTTTATACATCTGCTAAGAAGACAAAAGCTTAATTACTAATTAGTGAATGGTGTCTTCAACACTGTGAAGTATTTTGTTTTTATTTTAGGGCTTCTCAGTACAGAAGAAAAGTGTTTTTATCCTTGGCATAACAGTACCATCATGTGAATTGATTCTGAACAGTTTTTCTATCGTGATCTGGTAAGTAAATTTAATTTCCTAACAGAATGTGATGGAGCCTTCTCAGATGTATAAGGAGGAAACTCTAAAGGGGAGCAGATGCAACGAGTTTCAGTGCTTCTAGATTACTTGGAGTCTCAGCATGGACAACATTGGTCAATAAAAGTTTTGATTTTATAACAAAACATGTCAATAAAAGCTTGCTACTGAATTCTGTTTTGTGGGACTGTTTGTCCTAAGACCTGTAGACTCACCAAGGCCTGCTCTCCTTTTTAGAGATAAAAGGAAAAAAACCAGAGGAATCATTCAGAGGAACAAAGGTCAACAGTCTGGACAAGGTGTCTGGGAAAAAATTCTGACTGCAGAAAAAGAAACATTTGAGTACAGGGAGCCAAGCTTTCACTTCACTAGATAAGGATGCTTTCATTATTCTTCAACAGTAGAGAATTCAGCCATTTGCTGCTTGAAGGAAAAGAGATTTATATAAGAATTATACCTAACAAGTAGACCATGGTCAGAGTAGAATACTTGTAATCCATGCCTAAAACAAACTTCTCAGTCAGATTACTGTAACCACAAGGAGCTCTGCAACTAGGACACCACTAAAAAAAGACAAATCTGATGCAGCACTTGTTTCAATACCAGAAAACCAAGAGAAAAACAAAGTGGTAGCTGAAGCCTCTGTACCTAATGGGATGAGTCCTTTTAGCATCTCCCTCCATGGTGTTTGTCCTCCCAGCTGGAAGCCTGCATCTGTCACCTACCTGGGCTTGTAACTGGAGTGGGTTCTTCAGCCTCTCTCCACTGCCTAGACAGAGGCCCTGGGAGTATCTAAAATAGGATCAATAGCCCTTCAGCACTAAGTAATTCTGTCAAAAGCTTTCAAACATCCTGGATTTATTTCAGTACTGGTATCACAACATGTTTGTATGTAGCATACAGTGGAACCCTCTAGCTTGTGACCTGTGTGGAAATAGGAAATAGGAATTCCCTTTCAGAGAGCAGTTTTGGTTACTAATGCAGTTTGGTTTCAAGTAGCATCTGGACACTGAGAGTGCAATATTAACAGACTCTTGGAAATAACAAAGTGAGGCTCTAATCTGCAGCATCTTGTTATCATTATAGTTTGCATATGAATTCTCCTCAGTTATGGAGTTTGCAAAGTTATTTCTACTCCTGAAAAAGAGTGTTTTGTTTGGATGTAACAGGCACTACAAATACCTATCAATATTCCAGATTCCCATACAGCAGGTTCCACAATGAGTCCTGTTGCTTTACTACCTGCTTGGCAGGTGCTAGCTCTCTTTCTGCACCTTAGTCCTTAACTTGCTGAGCTCCTCTTCTAAGCATTTAATGTGCTCCTTGAGCGCAGCTTTGTCTTGCTGCGCTCTCTGGTTCGCTTGGCACCGGGCCTCCTCTATCTTCCGCTCGTACCACTTCTCCATCTGCGTGGAAACGGCCTCGAAGAAGTACTGGGTTATCTCCAGGGCCTGGGAGGTGTCTCTGAGCGCGGGGGCAGGCGGGGCCGAGGGCTGCTGCTCCTGGCCCTGCTGTGCCCCGCCGTGGTGCGGAGCTCTGTGCCTCGACTGCCCGCTCCTGCTGGACTTCTTTGTCTGAGTTCCTTTGTCAATGAAGCAGCCGCTCTGTGGTTCAGTCTTTGCAGGTTCAGTCAATGGCTGCAAAGCAGCTTGAACTTTAACGTGTCTTAATCTGGAGCCCGAAAGCTCAGAGGAGGGCAGCTCCTGCTGGAACCTATGGAATGTGCTGGCACTCACAGCTTTGTCCTTTGGCCTGACATCTTGAGCAGGGGCAGAAGAAGGAACTGGTCCACCAGCCACTGACTGTTGCTCTGTACCTATAAAATAAAATGTAGACAATACATTCAGAAAAGTTCTGGGTATTTATTTTACCTCGCTGTTTGACGAATGACATGGTTTCCCATGTACCAAGATGTGTGTACATTGTACAGGCTTGTATTAAGTCTATCACATCTTCACAGTCAGGTGAGGTAACAGAGTCATTAAAAAAATGTGGCTCAGGCAGGGAGGTGCTGCATTGTGTCTGGGGGGCTACAGACTGACAACAGGCAAAGGACATAAATATTAGGCAAAAATTCTTCGCTGTGAGCGTGGTGAGGCACTGGAACAGGTTGCCCAGAGAAGTTATGGATGCCCCATCCTCAGAAGTGTGGAAGGCCAGGTTGGATGGGGCTCCAAGCAACCTGGTCAAGTGGAAAGTATCACTGCCCATAAGGGGGGTTGGAATTACATGATCCTTAGGGTCCCTTCCAATCTAAACCATTCTGTGATCATCAGAAAGACATGTAATGAGTATCAGTCTACATTTCCAAACTAAGTTATATCCACTGATATTTATGAACTCCCTGCTTCTACAAAACTTGGAAGTCCCAGTAATTTTGGAAAGGTCACACATTTTGATGCTTTTGAACTGTCCCAATGCAAAACAGCTCACACTCAAGTACCGCAAGATCTCCTACACGCCTTCCTAGTCTCATGGGGCATCCACGTCTGTTCACTTTGCATAGTGTTTAGGGGACATATACAAAGTATTTTACAGAAGCCCACGGCTCTGATAGCATTCTACTTGGCTGTGGAGATCTGGCCATTCTGCACATTTCTTTTTTTTTCCTCAAAAGCTTCTGGGGCCAAGAGTAATTCAAAGCATCAAAGGACTTTTGCTTCAAAGACATGGTGGAAGCATCAGGAATAGTCAGTGGGATTCCACACAGCCACATCTTAAAATATTCCCAGTGGCTGCCTTGAAGTATATTCAAATCCCAAGATATTTGGCATATGGATGGGGGAAAGCACACAACCAGAATTATGTGGTATTAGTATCCCTCAGTTAATGAGCTCACCCCTGGATGGATATGACATCTAAATACCTGACATGGTTGTACCCAGTGCACCATCTTGTTTAACGCAAAAGTGTTGCCCAAAACTCTGTTCTGGCATCGGGCCTCTGCTCCTTCCCCCATCTTCCAAGAGGCTGTTTGGAAGTGTGGTACAGGAATGCTGGTGGGAGCCCTCCGACTGCAGCACAGGCTGGTTGGCTTTACAGTCCTTGGCACTGTGAGGGTTGTTGTCAGTATCCAGGGTCTCAGTGAGAGACTCACAAGTGGACAAAGTTGATTTTGGTCTTGATGACCTGGAATCTCCAGAAAGCTTGAGCTCCAGATTCTGAATCTTCAACAAGCACCAAGTCTTCAGCTCATCAACCAAGGAAATCTATCGGAAAGAGACTGTAAATTACATGATCCTATGATGAGATCCTCTGGTTCCTGGGCTGCTGAGGACATGTGACAGGGACAAAGAGAAATAAGCTGGGTATCTGTAGGGTTAGACTCCCTGTACAGATGTGCATGCTGCCACTGGGAATATTTAAGGACTGCAAATGAGAAAAGGTGGAGAGCTATGCATGAGCTAATGAAAAGCAGCCTCTTTAGTCCAAGCTACCACCTCTTAGACAGGAATATGCTACTTCAAATGCAAATCTAAGTCCTCTGATTTGGGCTGGCTTGTTTAATCATACAGTTAATGATACTTTCTAAGTGCAAGGAACACCACACGTGGTCAAAGATGCCATTTTTTAAGAATGAAATTCAAATTAGGCACTTCTGGGAGACAGCTTTATGCAATTACCAACCTCTGCTTCTCTGTTCATTGGGTGATAAAGGTGAGTCCACCACTAAATGATAAATCAATAACAGCTTTCAGATTACAAAGATGCTTACTAAGTGTCAGCTGCAGAGGCATTTAAATAATTTAAAATAGAAGCAGCTCTTTCACCCTGTTGTTCAATTGACATCATCAGGCCCTCCTAGGCAAAAGGACATTTAGTCAACGTGTATAGTAAAGCCCAATTCTGTTTTTCCAGTAGTTTCAATTAGACCCAACAGAGCAGGAACTGCTGACATCACTTAATTCAGTTCACTTGATGCATCACTCCAGCAGCTTGTTTCTTAAATGGAGACTACAAGGAGATGGAGCACAAGCCTAGACACTCAGAAGCCAATATAATACTTATGTCTCTTATGATGAAATAAAAACTAAAGCTGCCTTAATTTGGTAAGTACTTTTCCTTGCAGAAAAGTGTTTTGTGGCTGTTAGACCCAAGTATCTTGCTCAGTATCTTATGCAAGGATTATCACAGCTGTCAGTCTTTTAACACGGATTCGGAATGGTCTTACAAAAACACACTTTACTAGCAGAAAGTGTATTTCTCAATTCTTAGAAGAATACCAATAACAAGAAAATAAACTATTTTAAATTCACCTGTGTGAGTGGAGAAACACAAATTTCTCAGCAGGTTTTAAATGGTGAGTTTTGCAGAAACTAGGAGGGCAAGAGCTGGATCTCTACAGGAGCAGTTATTCTTGTACTGCTGGTTAAACAAGCATACAAAAAAGGACTTTCCTATTGGCAGTAATACACAGCTTGGAGATGGTGCCCTATTGCTAACATCAGAGGACAAAACTTCAGCCTTTTAATATATGGGAGGAAAAAAGATCAACTAGAGAAGAAAGGAGAGACTCCCAGGGCCCAGAACCAAATGGATGAGAGGGAAAAGGAACAACACAGTTCTTAGCCTTTTTTACTATTTGGATATCTTCCTGTATATGTCTTCTAATGAAGCAAAAGCTGAAAGCACAACTGTGAAAAATTTAGTGCTAGGAATTTTTGCAAATCACTGTGTTAGAAAAATGGTATTTTGTTATAGATCCCACACTTGAGACACACCAAATTAAATTAAAGCAGTGTGTCTGGATTTCAAATTCCTCATTTCTAATGCGATATCTTTATAAATTTGGTTTAGTGATTAAGATGGTGGATAGAAATAATTTGGTCTTTGCAGCTCTTTCACCTGTTTGAACGGATGAGACACAAATCTGATATTCTCTGCCTGCTGGAATGAAGCTTTTTAGCTGAGCTAGCAGGGGAGTAGCTGTTGGAAGCCCTACCTGCCGCTTGTCGCCCTCACTCTTCTCCAGCTCCGTGTGCTGCTGCAGGCGGTGAAGGCACTCTGTCCTCTCTGCCGACAGCCGCTCGGCCATCAGCTTGTCCAGAACACGGAGCTGTGGGCAAAAACACACACCAGCCAAGATGGTCATGTTAAAAACCAAACTAAACTCCCATCTGACAATCCTGTAAATCAAAGTACGGTCTGTCTTTCAGTTGTAGCTTGCAAAGAGGTTCCATCGCAAAATTATCAATGAATAACTATTAAAAAATAATTTAGAGGATTTTGAATCTCAATGCATACATAATTCAGTAAGAGGGATTTTGACACTTATGAGCTGATCAGCCATAGGACAGCCTTCTTTCCCTCTTAATGGTTCAAGCCCTTAAGGTTCCTTGTCTAAAGAAGCACCAGAAGCCACTTAACACATAAAATGTGTTTGCAACATCAGTTCCCTGTGGAATGTCACAGTTCCCTGGACTTGAGTATTAATGTTCAGGTTTGCTTTTACAACACAAGAAGCAAAAAATGAATTGTGACAATGAAAACATTAAGTTTAGGATATGTTTCTAAATCATATGGGCAAGCAGACCTCCTGGTCATATTCTTACTTGATGCTGAGTTTTGCTTTCCATCTGGCCCAGCTTAATATTCATCTTATCTTGTACTGTCCCAAGCTCAGCTTTTATCTCTTCCACTGTTGCCTCCAGCTGATTCTCCAGTTTATTTATCAGGGGCTCACAACGACATCCATTTATAGGTGCCTGAAAGGAGTGAGGATACATTTACTTGCTACATCCCACCAGCCTCTTAGCACACTTGGAACATTATCACAGCCTCCTTGAGTCAGTCTTGTGTTCTTCTGTCCCAGGTCCTGTATCTCACCCTCCTGACAGTATCTTACAGTAGCTCAGCAAACAGGCTGTTAACTGAAAAAACACATTCTATAAAAGTATTGATCTGATGTGTGTGGACACACCCTAGCACACAGCAGTGTTGATTTCACTGGGGCTATGAGCAGCACTGAGCTCAGGTCCTGTGTGCTGTGGCACTGTGTGCTGGCTGAGGGGATACCACATCACAGGCCTGTGCCCTGTGTCTCGATGCTGTAATTCTGAGTTGTAAAAAATATCTGATTTTGTGGATGCATGTCGTTGTGTGCATTTGCTTTTTAACCTAATGCCAATCATGTGCTCTGTCCTTTTTCTGCACTGAATGGCAAGACCTCACTGCTTCTGTCTGCCCTCACCCCACTGGCCCGGGGCTGCCCCTTGCCTGCTGGGCACTCCTCTGCCTGCCCTTGACTCACGACACCATCCCACAGCCCCTCTGCAAGGGGAGCAGCAGTGACCACATTTAAATCTCTCAGGGAGATGCTCACAAAAGCCTCCTTAAAGTGAGGACAGCTAATCCTCACTGGCTTCTCTGTAGCCCAGAGGCAGAAACTGGCTCTTTCAGGGGCTGTGCCAGTAGCCCAAAGCAACTGCTCGGAATCTGTCTGCAGAGGAGCCTCCCTCTCTCCTTTGGCCCACAGCAGTGTTTCACAAATTGGGGGTTATTCCCTTGTCAGGGGAACGTGGGTGGTTTGCTGAGCACTAAAGAAAACTTCAGAAGTGCATGTACTTAAGAAATTATGTTTGCTATTCCTGGCCTGAGGGCATCAAAGAAGACAGACAAGCAAAAATAGAAGAGAGGAGTGTCATGTATTTCAGGAAATACTATATGGGAGTCTAGCTCTTATTACGCTGATCTTTGTGAACAGATGAGATTTGTATACAAATCCTGTCTGCTTTCTGCACCTCCCTTTCTGCTCTCCAAATCCTTCCTATGGCCCATCAGATCACTGGGGCAGGAAGATACTCTTTTCAACATAAGGTCTCTCTGTCCTTCCTCATGTCTGCTATAGGATAATTCCATAGTGCCCCTGTCTGGAAATTTCTTGAACATTACATGGAGAGGCTGGAAAGTAGTACACAGCCAGTAAAACCTTTGAAGTCTGAGTTGAATGATCTTCAGAATCTTCTGAAATGCTGAATTACAGCAAGGGACTGATGAGAACTGATGGATGGATGGATGGATGTGAGAAGCTAAGGAAATGAAAGGATAAACCTCCCCAGGGTACAGGAGGGCAATATTAGGAAAACAACAATAGAGATGTTGTCTACGGGATAATTTGATGACTGTTTTCATGCTTTCTTTTAAGTGTCTACTTGTAATTAATTGTGTAATAAAGTGACTAACATATCATCTCCAAACTGGAATAAATGCACATGGGTTGGTAGTTCCTGGTTTATTTGTTAACCAGTTTTTGTACAGATCTTGTAAACACAGAATCCCCAAAGATATGTTGCACTAAAGAGAAAGAATTGAAACAAAATCTACTGAGTTTACTCAAGCTCTCGGTTTAGGTAGTAAGCTTTCTGTACTCACACACTCCTTTTTCTTGGAAAATATCTTTGTATTTCCTGTCAGAACTCTTAATGTTTCAAAGTATATCATAAAAGTTCTTGTGTCATTTCCAATCACTGTTCACACCTTATCTTTGTAGATCACACCTACTTAAGTATGTCTTCTTTAACAGGCACAAAACCAGCTTATTGTTTGCCAGACTTCAGGCCAGAATGCAGCTGAAGCCCAAGCAAGGAAAACAAATCGACAGTCATGACTTCATGTCCCTGAGAGTGCAGTTAATGGAGCACATTTTCTGTCTGTTACCTGACTGAGCCCCAGCTCCACATGCTGCTCCCAGTGTCTCCCCCTGTCAGGGCTCACCTGCATCACCTTCCCGTCCTTTCCTCGGTAGAGGGTGTAGAGCTGGTAGGCTCGGACCTCGTGGGGAGGGGCTGGAGAGGAGCAGTGGTGTTTGCTTCTGCGCTTAGGCACGTTCTTCTGGGGCTGAGGGAGCGTCTGCTGATCAGCTGGGGAGATGGGGTCCGAGAGTGCCGAAACCTGCATAACACACACACAGTGATTCCCCTATAGGAGCCCCTTGGTAAACTATTCCTGGCAGGAATGGGACAAATCCATTGTGACAATTACAGCAAAGATCACTTTTATCTGATGACTCTCTCTGCCCCATGAGCATGGTGGGGCTGCTGCCCGGAGTCACTGACACACCAAAGGGCCACCCACGCTACTTCTGAACAACTCTCCCTTCTCTCTCTCTGCTGTTTTAAATCTACTGATACCTTTTCCTTTGGCTTTTTCTTTTTGCTCTTCTTCCCTTTGGGATCTGGTGAAGTTGACCGGGGTTCATCCTTCAGATTGTTCTTCCTCTCCAGGGGCTGGTCACTGCTCGGTGTGTCGTCAGCAGCTGAGACACTGCCCTGCTCGAAGCAAAGACAGAGAGTTCAGAGCAGCTGCAGAGATGGGGAAAAGGAGCCTCTTTGATTGCCCAGTTTTAAGCTGCTCTGCACATGTGAGTGGGAAACTTCAGCAGCAAAGCATGACAGAGTGCCTGGGGCAGCTGCTGTGGCCATGTACAAGTGATGGCTCCAAACAGACTGAGTCCTGGTGGGTTTTAGTGACACTCCCTCCTCACAGCAGATGCAGCTGCTAATGCCAGGCTGTACCTTGCTCTGTACCACTTCATCCCGTGGCACTGACTGAGCTCGCCTTTCCTCCTTCAGTCTCTCTCTCTTCTTCCTCAGGCTTCTCCCACGGTTAAAACGCGAGACCTGAAGGCAGACACTGTTACTCAGTGATGTTGTGCTCTTTCCTAACACAGAACACAAGTAATAGAGCAGACTTTTTCCACATCTGTCTGAAAGGCAATGGATAAAGGAGAGTGCATTGCCAGATGGACACTGATGGGCCAAGCAACATGGGTGTTTATGGCTGTGAAAACACACCACCACTGAGCTCAGTCTATTGGGGCACGTTGTTGTCCCCTAAAAGGGTGAGCACCTCCTCCACTGTCCTTGGGCTGGTTCCCAAGCTAAGCCCAGCCCTTTTCATGCAGAGGTGACAAGAAAATACATATATATATTGCCCAT
This sequence comes from Climacteris rufus, assembly GCA_013398175.1. Classification (NCBI taxonomy): domain Eukaryota; kingdom Metazoa; phylum Chordata; class Aves; order Passeriformes; family Climacteridae; genus Climacteris; species Climacteris rufus. The sequence goes on from VZRZ01004224.1 coordinate 472,974, forward strand.
TTCAAAGCATCCTCCAGTGCAAATGACCATCTTGGGGATGGGACATGCCTGAGGCAGGCAGCAGAGTGACACAACCCAGGAGCTTCTGGGTACAGGGCAACTTTCTAACCCCTGGGCCACTGCAGGGATCAAGTGCCTCTGACTGCTCCACCCTCCCTGCCAGTCAGGACAAGGGGACCTCTAACAGCACTTCATGCTGAGGCTTAATCTGCACACCTTGCAGGACTTGGGGGCTGAAAGGCTCTGCATCAATAGACCTGAGGCCAGCCCACAATGCCAGCAGAAACCTTTCACAACAGAAGATAAGGAGCCAGGGATGCAGCCTCCCAGGGTTAACTGGCCTCAGCTCCATGTGTACTTGTGTGTTGGGGAGAGATGTGTAATGTACCTGGGATGCTTTAGTGAGCAGGAGCGCAACCTCGGGGTTATTGTGCTGTCTGGCAACCTCTAAAGGGGTCTGACCTGCCTGAGAGGAAAAAGAAAACAGCATTTCCTTCAAAACACAAGCTACTGGAAATGTGGAATTGCTCCTGTCAAGTTCAATACATACTCTGTGCACAAGAGTAAAGTGAGGAATTGCTTTAGTTTACCCAGATACAATTCAACACTTAACAACCAAGTATTTTCTACCAAGCCTATGAAGAATGTTAAAGGGACTCTACGTTAATGTAAAATACCAGAGAAACTCCATGTCCTGCTTACATTGTTGACAACAGATGCATCAGCCCCTGCCTCCAGCAACAGCTTCACCACCTTCTTGTGATTTAGAGCAGCAGCTACATGGAGCGCAGTATCCCCTGCCTGCAAGCCAGAAAGCAGAAAACAAACTTGTGACGCGAGCCCTTGGGTCTCACCCTATAGAATTCACACCCTCCTAAAAGATGCTCAGAGGTGGAAAAAACCTACACTTACTGATCCAACAACTAAGCTTAAAGAAGGCCAGGTCAATAAAATTTTTTTTTAAAAGCTGAATGGGGAGGAAGGTGACAGGAAGGGGCAAGGAGCTACTTCAGCCTGGGTTTGAGAAATGCAGCTGGGGCTCTGGTGAGCTGATTTAACTAAACCAAGTGACACACGATGCAGCTTGGAGACAGCCCAGCTCTACCTCCAGCAAACAGATACGACATCTGAGGGCAGAACAGGTTTTCCCACCACAATCTTCTCTTCTTTTTTTTTTCCAGGTTTGATCATTTGGTGCACAGGTGCTCATGTATCACATTACTCAGAAACACTCAGGTAAGTACCGGCAGTGATATGGTTGGCATTCTCTTCACAAGATTCCTTGGGCAAAACTGCTTTGGGACCAAAGCCAGGAGGCAGTCTGGGTCCAGCACTAACACACTGCCCTGCCCTTGTCCTGGTGCAGTGAGGTGAAGACAGCCATGATCAGATTTGAGCACTGGTAACAGAGCCAGCAGCTGTTCAAGTGAGACCAGACACGTGTGTATAATGCCCTTCTGTCCCAATGGTCGTCAATTTTGCCTTCGTAAAATTAGATTTTCTTGGGACTATTGGTTATCTATTGCTTGTTGCTAACTTAGATGAGGTGTATTCCTAAATCGAACCATCCTATGTGCAAATATGGAACAATTTCGGGTAGAGCTGGGGAATGAAGGAAAGGGATGTCTCTCTGGGCCAGGTTCACACCAGCTGATCTTAATATTCAGTAGCTCATTTTGCAAGTTAAAAAACTAATTTCCAAATAAAATTACATACTAAATTTAACATGCTGAAACCCATTTTTGTTTGCTGTAATAGCTCATAGTAAAGAAAGAACATTAAATATACAGTTCAGAAAACATCTTTATGCTCCTCAACTACACATGGAAAATGTTTCAGGAACATGAGAAAATGTGCTTAAGCACCACATAATATGTTTATTTAGCAGATTTAACACATTTTAATGTACTAAATTCATTCCCTTCTACCACCCAATTACGCTATGCTATAGGTACAGCAGTCAATTACTTCTCTATAAAACAACTATGGATGATTAATCCTAGGCAGGACTGATCATTACTTTGAATTTAGAGCACACTTTGTCTTCACTTTTATGTTCTCTTAATTCCCCCTACTGCAAAATGCAACAAAGTATTCCAGAGGAATTCACACTTTAGTAGCATGTAAATGTCAGTAAGTTCTGCTTCACAATGTCTCTATAATGACTTTTAGATCATTAAATCACCTCATAAATAAGCAATGCTTTAAAGAAATAATGCAAATGTGATGGCAAAATAATAAACCACTGATATGCCATTACTTTAAGGCTATTCTTAAAAGCTTAGGCATTTGGTGGTACAGTGGAACACACAGAGGGAAGCGGGATTAGTTGGGTAGGAATTCCTCTTCCCAACAACTGGCTGTATGCAAAGGGCACAGAGTCACAATGAGGTTCATGCACTGACCTGGTTCTTTTCATGGACAGAACAGAAAGCACTGAGCAGCACCCTAATGATGGGCAAGTGATTATAACGAGCAGCCACATGCAGACAGGTATCTCCTGCCTGCAAACAGAAACAAAGCTCTGAGCATGTAATCACAGTGAGAAGGCCTGTACTTGTAATGGTGTTCAGGGATTAAATAATCCTATTAAATCAGAAAGAGCAGTAAACACCACACGTCTCAACAGAACAGCAATGCTGTCTGCACTACAAAATCTGCTGTCATGGGGGGAAAAGTTTAGCAAGAGCTGGCGTCAGGCAAGGTGAGAGCATGAATTCTTTAACCATTGATGGTAAATACTGGAAAATACTGGAATTATAAAGTGCTAGTTTACTGGCACTACAAAACTCAAGTTAGTTACATTTTTCCATTAAATCTGTTCTTCTGAACCACAAACCAATGCGATTTGGAATCTCAGCTTGGGGCTGCACGTAACGTAGAAAATATGAGGAGTGAGGACCAGAGCAGCATTCCCATGAGGGGTGGCACCTGTGCAACTCCACCTGGGAGCAGAGCCCCACAGGTTTCCATTTCTGTGTGCCTCTGCCCATATTGTTATCAAGCAGGGACAAAAACATCTGGCTTTCTTTTGTAGATTGTCTTTATCATTCCAGAATATTTATAAAATAGGAGAAAAGATGTCTGAAACGGAAACCACCTTGAATCTACCTCATTGGACAGACTGGACACACAGTATGTATGATCTGCAGGTCTGGAGGCTTTCATCACTGTGAAAGTTTTAACCCCTTTAAGTTTTGCATCTTTTTAGGAGAGGAGCCCTTTTGCAGAATGGCAAGACAGTATATGGGTCAGGCCAAGCAGCAAAGGACCAGATGTCTCGGTCTGTGAAACAGCAAAACTCCATTTAGCTCCTTCTGTCCTTGCTCAACAGATGGGTACAAGTAATGCATTGCTCAGTCCAACCAAAAGCATCCCTGTGCATGATATATACAATAGCTGGGTAGTGTTTTTTTTTAAATATCATTTATAATAAAAATCACAGTTTAAAGCCTTTCTGAGTATTTCTACAAGTTAAAACAACATAGCTAAAACAAAGTCACACAAAAATGAACATGTTGTTTCCAAAACTCACATTATTTTTGAGGTCTGCTCGAGATCCTCCAAGTAACAAAACCCGAGTACTCTGGGAATGACTATTCTGGCAAGCCAGGTGAAGAGGTGTGTTACCTGCCTTAGAGAAATACAGGAAAATATAAAAGCCATATTTAGAAATTGGACATAAGCATTAAAAAAAGTCACAGGTCTTCCCACAGGAAGATCCACCCGGGCTGGGAAATTGTTATTTTCCCAAACATATGAACTAAATGAACCTGTAGACTGAAATCCCCTCTTCATCCTGGCTATGGCTTACCTGGGATATAATAAAGGCAGAAATTGGACAGTCTAATGATACCTGCCTTGGTCAAATCTGTTTGCAAGAAGAAAGAACACTAGAAACTGTCTAATTCATTATTATCAAACTTCACTAGTAAGTATTTAATTTAAAGAACTATAATTCTTGTGGTTTGGGTTTCCCCCATGCACAGACACAAAAAATCACACTACCATGGCACAGGATCTTTGATCCCAGCCTCGACTGCTGCAGGGTATTGGGCAGACCAGGGTCACAATTCCTTTCTCCTTATGATCATAACACAAACCAGCTTGAAGTCTGGCTGGGTCTGATGGTGCTCTCACTGGCCAGGATGCAGATTTCAGGCTATCAAGAAGCTACAATGCTCAGGAAACACACCAGTCTCCAGACAAGCTGAGAAGGGAGGGGGGAAAGTCATCCAAGCCCTAGAGAATCACATGCTATAGTTCCCCAAAGAAGCAAACATGCAGAAATGGACAGAAATCGAAGAAGTGTTTGCTTGTGTATTCTCCTTCTAACACGGTGAATGATTTTATTGGTCTCACAAGTTTTTCTGGCAGCATTTGGCTTTTGTTGGCCTGAAAATGTTCAGGGGTTTTGGCTCTTCGGAGCTAGAAATTAAATCACCTCAAGTAAAAAGGTTTCCCTGGCTTACTATGCTGCCTGTTCACCTTGATTATGTCCTTTAATTTGTCCCCATTGCTTTCAAGACACAGATCAAAGCTGCAGGGTTTGAATTACAAAAGGCCAACTCTTAGATGTAGCCTTAGGTCTTCACTTCCACATTACAGATCTGAATGTAGTCTCTAAGCTGTGGCAGATACGAACATTTTCCTTTCCAGCTAAATTGCCTTTAAGTGTCAATTTTTTCCCTCCCCTTCCGGGTTTATCTCTGAGAAACCTAATCAATGCCTTTATCATTTGCTATTTGGCAGATTGGCCCTGGTGGGAAGGCAGAGGTCCTCTGCAGCAGGTGATGGGCGAGGACCTCAGTGCTGGGAGAATCATGGTGCCCAGGGCCAGAGCTCATGGAGTGGCTCATCCAGCTCTTCTCCCACCGGGTGACAAATCCCTCACCAGCTTCTGAGAGGGACAGAGGTCAAGTTGTACCAGTCTGGGAGTCTTCACTGAAATGTTCAGACTGATAGACAATCTAAAAAGAAGGCTACACTGATCTCACCGGATGATCTATCACTGCAGAAGAGATTTTATTAAGCCAACTTGACTGAAAATAAACCACATCTCCAGGAGGAATTCAGCTACCCAAAACACAGTGTCAAATCCCTCCTATCTTCTGCTGCTTCACAGGTTTGGCAAATCTAGCAGCCCATATCTGTCTCATCCATCCAAAATCACATGATGCCCAGGTGTAAGTCAACAGCCTGTAGGATGCTCCTTCACGTGGCACTCAGCCCTGGCTGCCACAAAAGCTGTCAGAATGACATAGTCTTGTCATCAGTAACATAAAAAGCTGGGAGAACAGGGAAACAATTTTGGGATTAAGTAGATTTAAGCTCTTCATTTTTCTTGAAAACAAAAGGGGTAAAAGCACGTGCAAGCATGCACAATTCCCACATTTTTCAGCAGGTCCTGAGAATGTATCTTGTCCATTAAAAACCACCCAAAAAGCGAAACGCAAAGGGAGAAGACTGTGTGGGCTGGACATCAAAGACCAGCACAGGAGCTGCTCAGGCAGTATTTGAGTTTGCCAGTCATATTTCAGCCATCAACCCTGCTGAGCTATTCTGTGCACATACTTTCCCAGAGAGTTGCCTCCAGTTTACATACATGGGATTGTAAGCTAAATCTTCTAATTCCCTGAGGCACCCAGGCATGCAGGATAACCAGACTTGCATCTTAAGCCCACACATTTGTACAGAAGTGGATGTATATACATAGACAAATGTATCCAGGGGTAAGAGCATAATGGTTCACAAGATTTTATAATCTTGACTTTATAGTCAAACATGGGAAGTTTTCTAAAGTACCTTTGATACAAATCTATGTGGGCATTACAGCAAAAGTAATTGCAGAAAATAAAAAATGGTAGTTGAAATAATATAAAATAAGGAATACACATAAAATAATATCAAAGATTATGTAATTACAGACCACAAAGTCACCACAACTGTACAAACATACGCTTCTATAGTGCATATATACATGTCCACATAAAGAAACACTATGTCCAGGCAACATGCCTTTTTACTCTAAATCTTTGACCAGCTGTCTCCTTTCTTCCCCAGTCCCTTTCAGTTGTTGTTTTAGAGACACATTTACCAAAAATGCTCAGAGATCCCCCAAAGCCGTCCCAAAGCCGTGTCCCTGTAACGCAGGGCACAGTGCCAGCCGTGTGATCAGACCGACCCATCAGCACAGCCATCCAAATCCTGACTCCACTCACACCTCGGGCTCCTACTGCCATTTCCCAGCCTATTCCATTAACTTTTGAATTACTGAATTGAAGTGCCCCACAGTTATAACAATTAGAGTGGAACTAAAACCCTTTACTTTGTTATTCTGTCCTCTAAATGGCTCTCAAGGTGTTATAAATACCAAAAAAGAACATAATCCAGGTTCATTACAAGATTTTGGGAAGAGACTATGCTAATATATTAGGAAGAACTTCATAACAAAAGATGCTTTTTTTTTTGTTTGTTTCCCTTTGTGGCTTACATTCCTTTGGCTTTTTAATTTCTGGGAAAAAAAACAGATTTTCAATACCATTTTCTTATTAGTACAATTCATTTCCATTTTAAATCACACCAATCACCATGAATGTCCTCAGTATAAATTAGAGCACCATGGAGATTTCCCTAGCAATGGCAGTGTTCCTCAGCTGTAATTAATGTATCATTCAACGCGTTATTGAGTTTCTCCTGCGTCAGCTGTCAAAATATGAATTTCCTAATGCCTGTAGATGAACTATCCAGGCATGGTAAATGAAAAAAAAAAAAAAAAAAGAAAAAAAAAGTCCCACTAGGAGCTGGTCCCCCACTTGCTGAGAAATGCCATGGCCAGAAATCTCCAGTTCTGAGAATCAGCCACCTTACAGCAGAACTGAAACTCCTCCTGCATAGGTCTCACCTTGTTCTTGGCAAGAACGTTGGCTCCTGCTTTAACAAGCACTTTGGCAGACTGACTGAATCCATGCCAACAAGCTTCATGAAGAGCAGTGTTCCCATCCTGAAGAGCACACACACAAGAGGAAAAGGTCAGGTGCTGCATAACCTACTCTCCTAAAAAAATATTTTCATTTCCTACTAGCTTACCTTCTATTTTATTTTTAGAAGAGCATAAACACATTGTTATTTGTCTGCAACTTGAAATTAGTTATATTTACTCCTAAATTAAACTTACAGCCTGGAATTCTCAAGTTTCTGGGATAATAATGGGAACTGTGTTTTGTGTAGGGCGTAGTATGGTTGTGCTTTCCTTTAATTCATGCCTTAATGAGCTGAGAACAGACTGTTAAGCCAAAAACTATCAGCCTAATATAAAAGCGCAACTAACCAGTAATTTGAATTAAAGAGATGGTACAGCTTTTTTTTTTCTATGTAATTGTTCGAATTACTCTCGAAGCACAGTCACTTTACTAAGGAGTATAAACTGTAGCTTTCCCTCTGAGACCTTAATATTACTGGCTGGCAAGGCTTTGGTTTTGCCTGTTACCTTGTCTTGTCTGTCCAAAGCACAGCCCTCTTGAATCAGAGTTGCTATTATATCGGTGTTCCCTACAACAGCAGCCCGGTGCAACGCTGTCTGATCACCCTGCAAAAAGAAGAAGCAAATTTGTAAATGGTACAATTCCCACCTCATTTTGATTCAATGCAAATGCAGACAACACACACAGGGGCTGCATCTTCAACACACATACTGTTTAAATCCAAGCTGCCTTTGAAAACAGTCCCCATAAACAACTACCATTAGAGTTTCCAAGATCAATGAAGTTATCAAAAGTATCAGAGAGCTACAAACCATTTACAGAATTTTTCAAGTCATCACAGTCCCATATACAGCACTGAAGCATTCTAAAAACATGGCAGTATTAGAAGGCAGTGAATTGAATGCATTTGGCTCTATGTGTCTAATAGCCAACAGTATCTGTAGGGAACTAAAAGGAATTACAGGCTGTTGTAATTCATCATAATGATCCTCCAGGACTTACACTAACTGGATAAGGCTCTCCTGGGCTGGCTCTGATTGCTCCATCAGTCCTGCTTAGGACAAGGAGCATGAGATGAGATTGGTCTCTTCAGCACCTCTGATGAATTTACCAATTAGTGCTAAGAGTGGAGGCAACTTTATGATGAGGACTGCAACTGCAGGACTATCCCCTTGTTTCATTTGAGCAACTGAGCAATGTCGAGGTTTAAATGCCTTTCATTTCTCATTGACCTGCCACGTAGCAGCAACAAGCAAGTTCCTTACACCAGTTTATTTCCTTTATGGCCAAGTTTCCAAAAGAAATAATGCCGATGTGGTCATTTTGTCTGACTGCCTATCTATCTCCTCTCAACAACTGCTGAACTCATTTGCTGAGCTAGAGTTCAGTTTTCCACAACCCTTCCAGAAACTGAAGACTAGGGAGACTTAAACCACTGTCCCTGCCATCAGGGGCTATCTATATATTTTGATGTGCATGTTGGTGAGAACCTGATAAAAGAGGGGCAAGAGAGGGGTTTATGCAGCAGCGTGTAGGGATGTGAGACATGGATCAGTGGGAAAATGAGCTGCAGCAGCTCCACTGCTGCTACAACAACCAGTTTTGGCTTTCCTTTGAAGTTGCTTTGCACCCACAATGCTGAAGCACAGCCTGAGTCCAGGAACAAAGACAGGCTTCAAAGCTGCACACAGACTTTCTTGGGATGAATGAAGAGATTGGGAATCCAATCCACTTCTGCTTATCTAGATCACGGTCACCACAAACACACGCAGGGCAGAGATATGCCATGTGCCCTAAGGAAAAAAAGCTTTATCTATCCTAAATAGATGCCAAATTTATCTGCTACAAATCTTTATCAGATAATAGCAAATTATATTAAATACTAAAATTAGAGGACTTTCTGTATTTTCTGTTCTACAGTGTCCAATACTTATCTTTAGATAACTAGCTAATTTGAACAATTTGTTCTCAGAGGCAATTAGCAGCTGACTGAAAAATTGCTCTTGGTGGGGTTCTTCCATGCTAATGACACCAAAATAGTTATTAATCTATTAAAAAAAGAGCATTGCCAGCTACAACTTTCAGTAATCCCTACCAGTAAACCATTAAATTGGCTTATAATCATGAAGTTGATTTTAAAAGGTGCTTTTTAAAAAATTGCTCTCTAGTTTTTTTGTTTCAAGAGGTTACATACTTTTACTTTTGTTCTTGTGAATGCAAGAGTATTTTAAAGAGATTTTGAACAAAGACAGTAATGCTTCCAGGAAGTGGGACTTTCAGAAAAACACAAAGTATTGGAAAACCGATAGCACTGCAAGTGCTCTGAACTTATATTTGTTCTAAATTTTATGGAAAATATCCAAATTATACCATCTCTCACAAGTGCAAATGTCAAACAGTTACCAGTAACTAGGCCTACATGGAAACCTGCTCACCAACAAGCTGAAGAAGAACTCCATATCTGATGTTTGATAATGGCACAGCTGCTGTTACTGTAGCAATGGGAAATGTGGATACTGCAAAAGCCAGAAAGTAATCTGCCAACCTATCCCTACCAAGTGGTATAGCTACACCAGCAAACCTACAGACTAAAACAAAATGGCAACTGCCATTGTAGTGGATGGAATTTGAACAATGAATGGTTGGTTCCTAGTGCTTTACAGTCTGGAAAATTACTGTGGAGAAGACCAAATGGGACAGGAATGGATTGTACAGGATTTGGTTTGTAATTAAGGATGTTCTCACTGTCCCCATCACAGTCATTGCAGTGAGGTCAGCTCAAAGGCCATTCAGTTTTTGGGGCTTTGTTGATATGACAGCTACTCCTAATGGAATTTCATTTAAATTTAAAATGAACATGTTTGTCTGTTTGGAAAGCAGGCAGCTCACCTCACTGCTGCAAGACCAGGTCTCCCTTGGTAACCACAACCCTTGTTCTGGGGAGCCATACACTGGGGATGCAGAGCAGCACTAAGACAGCTTCAGTCATGCCCAAGCTTTCTCTCAAAATATATTCTGGTCCCAGAAATGGAAGCCTACGTAGGTGAAGGGACCCAAGTCCCGCAAATGGCAGGCTCAGGTGCCTCCTGTCCAAGGTATGGGCTTTGGTGCTGACACCTTCCCTACACAAAGCATCCAAGAGCAGGGTTCAACCCACACCCTGACTGGACAAAATAAATGCCTCATCCATGTAACTGGCAGTGTCAAAGGATATCTTAGACCTCTTTTCACCGAGGCACCTCCACATGAAGAGAGGGCACGTATCAATGTCCTGGTGAGGGTCCATCCCTACCACCCCCAGATCCCTCAGCCAATAGGACAGGGCAGGACTTGGTCAACTGTCCCCTTAGACCTCAGCACAAAATGCTTAAAGTGCTGGGCAAGCTGAACCACCAGGTTGTGATGGCTCCTGTGTCACAGTCAGATGTGCCACGGATGGCACAGCTCACCTATAAATAACAGCACCTGCACCACTACACTCTAACCTGCCTTCCCTCCCCATCAGCAGCAGAGCAAATCCCTACCTTGCCTTTGTTACAGAGTCAGAGAAAACAGATGAGTTGTGGTTTTTTCACAGCATGAATTTTCAGGCAGTATAATCACTGACTTGTGTATCTTTTATTAATTGCTAAAATAACTGTCTCTGAAAGCACTTACTGGAGTTCTGCCTTTAGGAAAGCATTAGAGGTCTGTTCCAGAGGCTCAGAGAGCAATTATACCAGTAAATGTGTATTAGCTGTCCAGACTATTATGCTAGGCACAATTTATGATCCTATTTGCAAGAGATTTATGCCTTAGGAACAGGCTACAGATCAGTAACAATGAAGAGAGACAACTCCAGTGCTGTGTCACAGAAACACGACCTTGACAGAAACAACAGTGCCTAAATGCAGATGTGGGCCCAAAGCCAAAAAGACTTAAGTGAAGCTCGAGAGAAGTGAGGCACGAAGGTCTACACTGGTGAATCTTAAACCCCCTTCCTCAGACTCTGCCTAGCCCTGAAGGCAACTCAAACTCAGGAGATTCCACTTCAACACCCTGGACACGTCAGCATGCAAGCCATGGTGGCAAAGCACACCCTTGCCCTGCCACGGCCCTAAGGCAGGCAGCTCCCCTCCTCTCTCTGGCCCTGTGAGTGCCCTTGTCACAGGAAGAAGCTCCTGGAAGAAGCTTACTGGAAGAAGCTCCACGCATGTTGCAGGTACAGCCACCACCCTTTGAAATGGGGCCAGCAAAGGAAGTGGCCACTGGCTCTCCCACAGTAGCCCAGAGGTAGTGATACTCGCCTGGTTTGTCTTGCCATGACAGCACTGCAGTGTTGAAAGTGCTTCACATTTAGGAAAAACCTCGGTATTCACTGGGAAAGTAGGAGGCTGACACTGAGAGACTGGGAGAGAAATCTGAATCCCCTGCTGCAGAAGATGCAGGACTGCACATCTGAGAGCTCTAGCTGTAAGGGGGCTTTTCCAAAGGGTGAAACCATGCTCTTTACAGGGGCCATAAACACCTGCTTTCAGGAGAGGCTTACAGGCTGGGCATCCTGAAAAAAGGCAGACACCTAAATCTTGACTTTCCCCATGGACTTTAGCATTACCGTTTCTTTAGCACTTCTGTGTTGGCATGGCTGATGGCATTTCTCGGTGTCCTGGTTTTTATAACTACCTCCTTAAGCTTCCTCATTTGCTGACTAACTTAAAGCAGTGGATACAACCACTGGGACCAGGCACCTGGAAACTGGACAGGCATCTATTTTACATCTGAAGTTCACCCCAAGGCAAAGGAAACAACACAAGCGACTTACAAAAGGGTTTCAGGTAGATTTCTGACAGCTCTCCCACGTTACTGGAGACTTACTATAGACTCTATTGTCCCAAATTAATGAAATTTGATTTACACTAGTTTGTAATACATGTTAATTTTTCCTTTCTCTGATTTAAAAAAAACCCCAACCTATAACCACCATCTTTTTCTCCTGCACATTGCTATTCTCTAGAGCATCCATCAGCAGTACAATTTCCTTTAAAGCCCTTCTGCCATGTCACATGTTGCCTCCTCACTGTATTTCTGTGTTTGCTGAAACATCTTGCTACAGGAGAATTGCACTAAAATCACAGAATCATAGAATGGTTTGGATTGGAAGGGCTCTTAAAGATCATATAGTTTGAATTGCCTCACCGTGGGCAGGGACACCTTCCACTAGACTAGGTTGCCCCATCCAGTCTGGGATTGAACACTTCCAGGGATGGGGCATCCACAACTCTGGCCACCTGAAAAATAAACAACTAAAATAACCAGCAAAAGTTCATGGCTTCAGTCCCTGATACAGAGTGCTGGACAGAACTTGTAAAGTCATATAATATAAAATCAAACCACTAAATTCACAGTAGAAATATCAAAATATTCTAAAGTTAAAATACAACCCACTGTTAAATACTCACAGGAGAATTCAAGCATACGTGGATCTCCTGAAGTAACTGTACACAAAGGAAACTGAATATGCTCTCATGTTTCTCACTGTCTCTGTGCTGCTCTCCTCCTCTTTTGCTGAAGAGAGGCAGTCATGCTACACAATTAAGAACAACTTCACTCTGCACAGTAAATGAGGATGCATGACCAGCAAAACTGATCAAGGCATGAAAAATAATAATGAACGAAACAAATTACAGCTTAAATGAAATGGGACCACAGAAATAAACCACTTTGCATATTTTCATTCAGCTAGAAACGATGAACCCTGGGCTATTGTCCTATTTGAAACTAACTTTCTGCTTCTTAAACTGGAGCTTCCAGAAGGGAAGTTTCGGGGCCTCTGGCCTTTGTTTCAAACCAGCTTGTTTTCCCAGTTAGATTTTGCAGAGTGCAGGCAGGGCAGGGAAGTGGATGCAGAGCACGGAGCGAAGCCGGCCATGCAGCCATGCACCGCAGGGAGCTCGGCCATGCCGGAGCGCCGCGCCAGGGATTCGCAGCATGCACCGGGAGAGGCGTCAGGCGCGGGGCAGGGTTGATGCACGAGAGTTCTAACCTCCTTCTCTCTTTCTGATCTTCTAGGTTCCTTCCTAGCCTTTCTCTTCTGGTTTCTCTTATTTTTTTCATCCTTGATTTCCTTCACCGGGACAACTTTCTCCTTGACTATTTCTGAGGTGCGTGCTGTATGGACACTCATTGACCACTCAGAGATGGCATTGGGATCCCAGTAAGAGTTGTCAGTATTGGCAGGGAGAAGGAAGGAGTCAGCTCCCGGAGTGCCGTATTCTACAGAGCTGGACTCCACCGGCTGAAATTCATAATAATCCCACTCCAGGCCACTGGAGGTCATTCTTCAACTAATTCTTACGGCTCTCGCCGTGTGTAAAGAATATATCTGTAGAACATGAAGGGAGCGTTTTAATTTCTCCACAACATTTAGCAGCTTTTAAGTTTCTGCTTATCATCTGGCAAATTAAAACTTAGTCTTGAATTAGATCAAAACTCCAAACTAAAGTGTTTAGGTTTCTCTTGTTACTTGGAAAAGTAAAATGTAGGTCATCTTTCTGGATTTTTGTGTGGCATTCACAACAATGCCACAGACCAAAATCAACAAAATAATTTGCTTTTCAATTAAATATAATACTCCCCACTCTCATGGGCATTTTCATATCTGAACCTAAATCTGTATTCCTGAAAAACAGCAATGAAACATACAGATGTTAATCAACATTTGAAACTAAGATGCCTTCACTGCCACATAAGCACACAGCGAAATTGACAGAAGGCATAATCAATAGATTGCAATTAAAAGAGATCACGAACATATTCTGTGGGGCATAAACTGTAAAAATCGATTATATGAGGAGAAACCATAAACAGAGAACCTTCTTTGAAGACCTATGTAAAAGGAAAGCAGAAATATTTGTTAATACCTATTGCAAGCAAAACTCTTAATTTGGACTTTTAGGCTTCCTCCTACAAGACAAATCCAAACATACCCTCTGAGACTGAGCAATTCCTGAGGCTCTCCTCAATCCCAACCAAATCATTAGTGCTAAATACAGAGCTACAAATCAAAATACATTTCAAAGAAACATATCTATGAATCCAGCATGCATCTATTCTGTTCATATTAATCACCACATTTAGAAGTGGCAGTATCCAATTGTCATGAACAAAGCCCCTGAGAAGCTCACAAGATAACAGGTCTTCTATGAGCTGAGTATTTCTACAAGTGCAAGACTCTTCACTGAACTGAAAGGATGCTAAACACTGATATACTGTTTTTCCATTATAGTTATCATGTTTACATATAAACTGCCTAGATTTTATTCCTAGAGGATTAAAACAAATAAACCAGACTTACTCAAAAAATAGTTTCCACAGAAACCCAATTTGATCAAATCAGTGGAAGCTCTTGCTTTCTTAAAGCAGCAGCTTTCTTTTCTCAGGAAAACTGACTGTATTTGTAAAGTACCTGCAATTTTGTCTTAAATACTTAATGAATCATTTTTGCTGGGAGAAGTCAAAAAGCGTATCCAAGATACATCTGAATAAACTGATTCTCCCATTGCACTTGCAAATCTCTTTCATTTCACAGATGGGCACAGGGAAAGAATAAAGAGCACAGGAAGCAAATTTTCTTCCTGGAAAAACAAGTTTCCCTGTAGAAAGCTGGCCACATCAAGACCCCATTCCCAAGCTCATCAGACAGACTGCTTTCGTCTCACAGGGAACCAGCTACTCATGCAGAGAAAGAAACCAGTTTTCCAATTTCTATAGACATTTAACTCTCTAGATGCAAACAAATGCCTAAGGGCATTTCAGAAGGCACCTAGACATTTCCATTGTCCTTCTAGCAGTCATACAGGTGCCTCTACTAACACCTTTGGACCTCTACGTCCTTTGAAGATTCTCCAGCTTATACATTACAGGGGGAACAAGAGCAACCTTTCCTCAAACTTCCAGCATGCCATCAGAAGTTAACAGCTAATTTGAAGAAATCATGATTATTCGACTGCTGTTGCACATTTCAGCCTATATCTTTTTTCACCAGAGTGAGGGAACTAGACCCATGTCACCTGTCACTCCAACGCATCTTAAAGCCCGGTCCAAAGTTAGAATTACTCTTACAGAAACCCAAGAAATTCCAGTAAGGTACACATTTCACTGAATGAAAACAAACTACCATTTGCTAAATTCAGCTGGTTTTGTTGTCCTGATGCCTCACCCACACAACAGCCTCAGAGATGTGACCAAGGCCCACAGGACACGTGGCTGCCCACAGGACAGTCTCCCTGTGGAGCTGCACGGTGCTCCAGGCAGCTGCTCTGGATGCTGAGGGATGTGTCTACACAGAAAGCACCTCCCACTTCAGGCAAACATCACAATGGGTTGTGTTTCCTACCTGATGTCCTCCAGTGTGTTCCCACAGAGCACAATGAACTCCTGGTGCATTTCTACAAGAAGCAGCAAATGACTCTCACGCCCGCCTGGCACAAGCAGAGCTTATAAAGCTCTGCTGTTATAAAGCTCTGCAGCTTGAGCAAGAGGATCAAGCTATTCACTGAAAACCTCCACATTTTACATCGTCTCCCAAGCAGTTTTGCATCTCCAAATTAGAGGTTACATCTTTGGATTAGAAAATAGAGAGACTGATTTTGTTTTCATTTAATCCTACTTCAAAGAAGTGAGGATCTGCCATTATTTGCAAATCACCTTTTCCCCTCCACCCCAAGTAAGAATGTTGTATCTACTTACATCATCCTGAATATCCAGATCACAACCTGCCTTCAACAAAACCTGGACAACGTGGAGATGACCCTTGTGGGCAGCAAGATGCAGGGGGGTCCGTCCATGCTATGAATAAGAAGAAAATAATAATACCTTAAAATGAATTTTTATGCATGGTAGTTGAATAGAATTTTATCTGCTTTTCATCATTCTTCTGTTTGTACCTAACTCTCTGAAACCTGCAATAGCAGCAACTGACATGTATTAGTGTGTCAAAGGCTTTACCTTACTTTTGTGAAAGGTGAAAACTCCTCCACCTTCTGCAACATTTCAGTTTATCCCAATTACATTCTACAAAAGGGGTATTATATTCACATAAGGTATTTCCTTACAAATTCAGATCTGGCTCTGTGCCCATGCCTAAGCAGAATTCATGACCCTTTTGTTTCTGTCCCTCTGGAGCACCGAACTGTCAACCACTGTCAACTTCCCTCTGTACAGCCAAGTTGCAATAGCAGGCCAATATATTCATGTGTTGTAATGGGCACCATCTTTGCAATACAGATAAGAATTACAGAACTGTTGCACAGAACAGATGCTCCCCTGAAAAGGAATAGAAGACTCACAGTCACTCCAAGTGACTTCATGTGTATGACAACCAACTTCATTTTGCTAAAGATCTGCCAGGTTTTTTTAGACAATACTTATTTTTTCCTCTCTCTCTCTAAAATTTGAAAGAGAGTGAAACACCTTAAGATCTGTGAAACAGTAACACTCTTAAACTGTTCATTGCGGATTATTTAATGGCAATTAAGAAAACAGGATTTTCTTAATTTTAGCAATTGCTAAATTCACAAGTGTCTTCACAAAGACTGCTGTTTTCTCCACCAGGCATCTTGTGGGAGTCACATTAAGAGTCACATTACTCTTCACCTGTATCTATTATGTATCTATTCCTTTATTACCACTGCTATTGCCTATTTTCCCACTCAGTGATTTACCCTGCAAAGGAAGATAAACAGCCCTAATATATCAACTACTGAAGGAGCAAACACTTCAAGAGTTGTCTGTCTAGTGGCTTGAAGTAAGCAGAAGGCAACCATTGGCTCTCTGAGGTTTAAGCAACTTCTTCAGTGAGAAATCTACTTCAAGTAAATAATAACCCAGGCTCAAGATAGGATGGCTTTCATACAGCAAATCCCATACCCACATAACTGGAAAAGCCTTGTTAACTTGGCCTCTTCAGAGCAAAAAGTACAAACAGAGTTGGAATCCACAGAATGGCTGGGGACAAAATGTCTGTATTATTACTGATTAGTTGTGCTGCGCTTCAGAAACATTAAGTGTTGATAAATTGTCCTACATTATTGATTTGAAGGGGCAGATCTAAGGGCAAAGTCAAGGCAATTTGTACGACACACAGGTCTCTCAAAACTCAAATGTTGTCTTGTGTTGGCAGCAGCAGCTTGTTCCCATGTGAGAAGCTTCCATTCCTGCCCTGCTGGAGTCATGGGAAGGGCTTGTTTCTGGTGTCACCACTGCCCCTGGGTTTCATCCAGCCTCCTGCCTGGGTGCCTCTGGCTCGATCTGTCCACAGGTCCCTCAGTGCCTGCCCCTACATCAAAGGACACTGAGCTGCACCGACCACACATCCTTCTCCATCAGTCTGGAAGAGAGCCAGGGCTAGCTGCTGTTCCAGCTAACTCAACAGCAGGAGGCATAAAAGTTCCCAGGCAACACAGGGGGAAAAATAAAAAAATTAAAAAAAAAGAAAACAAACAACAAAAAACCCCATCCTGACAAATCATTCCTGACCATGAACAATATGTTTGGATTATGAATATGTGCTCCAGCAGATTCGGATTGATGGGTCCTGACTTTCTACATTCCTTAATGCCAATAAGTAAATCACCTAATCCAGGCATCTATCTCACTTCCCGGCAGGTTATTAATATAGCATGAAAACAATTTATAGCAATCTGTGCATAGAGCAGGAAAAATCCCAAACAAACCCAACTTGAAGTCAGCTCACGTGCTTTAACAGCAAAGTGCCAACAACTTGAATATATCCCAGCAGGGAAACTTTCTGATAAGATAACCAGCTCTAACCACTGAAAAAATGCTGGCATGCAGTCAAAGGTACTGTATTAAAAGTAAACTATGAAAGCAGAATAGGAGTTTATTTGAAGACAAGAGACATGTTTTCCTCATGAGGGGCATGTTTTCCTCACCCAACACACCTTCCTAAGCAATTGCCACACAGACCATGCCTGCTGGCATGATTGAGTTGAAAGACTAAAGGATCATTTTTATTCCAGAGCATTTTTGCGTTTCAGATTCTCTATCCAGAAACATAAGTTCAGAGGCATCTCATCTACTGGAGAACCCTAGAGAGAGGCCTGCAGGAACTAGAGCTTCAGTACACACACAGTCCTTGGGTCCTTCCTGCTTTAAAGGGACACTATAAACAAAAACTATGACACTACCTAGGACAGGAGAGGGGGAAGGAGGATCAATTCCAGCACATTACACTGATTAGAGGCTCAGGCTTCTGGAAGAGCACCGATCATCTCAAGATGAATCACAATCCTGCAAGAACCAGCAATGCCAGATTTTCTTTTTCTTCCCAGTAACATCAAAATGAGAGCAGAGATGGGTGGTACAGCTGGACACTGTTCCAGTGTGGGCAATGCCAACACTGGAAAAACATTCCCACCCACCTCCCCACACAAACCTAAACACATACAGACAGGTACATATGTACATACACCAGCACACACCAATCCAGAAAAAACTGTGAGACAGAGACAAAGCAATTTGAGCACCCCTTGTACTGTGATGACAAACTTGGAGCACTGCAGGCTTTGGAGAGAACACTGAACAAGTCCATGTCACAACAGCAACAGTCAGGGCTGCTCTTGCCTTCACGTCTTTAAGTCAAACCAACAGCCCACAGAGTTTTTCTACCACAGCAATGCAGCCTACCCGAAATACACAGGAGGAAGAGAGACAAAGGCAGATAAACAAAACTCCATCTGTGTGTTTCCTCCATAAAGACATTTGGCACTCAGGGGGGGTTTATCTAAATACACACGAGGGTCCTAGGGGAAAGAAAACATACAGACAAGAGCAGCTCCTAGATGCTCACTGCAAGGAGACAACACCAAACCCAGGGACCACTCAATGTGCAGATTACTGACTTAAAAGCTTGTGAGCATTGCCAAATATGAACTGTAATGATTTGGGCGTTATTACAAATACAAATGAGAGACTGCTACAAGTTGGGATTAATGAACCAATAAAGCAGTCATTCATATGTTAAAAAAAAAAAAAGGCAATTTGGACTTCTATTCAAATGTAAACAATTGCTTCATCAGGCAACAAATCATACAAATGGCCCTGCATCACGGACTTATTGACAAAATAAATGGGACCTATTGGACTAAGGCTGCAGCGTCCAACCACCGTGACACGCTGCTGTAGCTGTGGGCTGTGTCGGGTTGCAGCCAAGCACTGCAAACAGCCACATGAACTGCAGCAGTAAAATGCTAGGGTAGGGTTTTGTTGGAATTTAATCTGTGCTCTAACTTGCAGACATTGACAGGCAGCTGTCGATACCATGTAAAAGCAGGATTTTCTTAGCATAGCTGCCAATGTATATGCACTCCACAAGCAAATCCATGCAGGGGGGCCTTAGCACCACAGGCTGCATTATTTCCCTTGTGTTTATATATGTGTAGGTACTTCCATGCAAGTACGTTCAGCTGTCCATCTCACCTTGCTCTTGTGATGCACAAGGACTGTTATTTATTCATCCGTTCTGCACTCATAAAAAACATGGCTGTCCACATTTTACTGGAAAGTTTGAAAGAAAATCCAAGTCTTGTCACAATGGTCACACTGATGATTTGTTAGACTGTTCTCCATGAATCACCTGCTTGCTCAAGTCAGCAGAAAGCTTCTCATTGACCTCAACAGGTATTCAGCAAGTTCCTAAATGTTTGCTAGTCCCCTTTAATTAACTTTATTTATTGTTTCAACCAGACACAAATAGCTTTCCAACTGAAGGAGTGCAAAAATGTGAAAGCACCAAAATACATTTTTTTTTCTGTTTCTGTCTTAGCTTAAAAAACAAGAAAAAGAGACTGCTTGAAAGAACTCAAAATGCTCTGAAGTTCAGACTTAAAGTACCCCAGCATCACAAAAGTGTTGCCATGTGGTGTGTTTATAATGTGACTAGTTCAAAAGTTAAATCAAACAAACAGAACTACTGAATCAAAACAGAAGCACTACCTTTTGTATTTCTTTGAGACTTTTTTTTTCTGAATTATCACCTGTTCTCTGCAGAATTCACTTCTTAATGTAGGAGCCTGCTCCAGCATGTGTTTCTCATGAGTTCACAGCCCTCTTTCAGGTGTCCACCTGCTCTGGTGTGGGTGTCCCTCCACAGGCTGCAGGTGGATCTCTGCATCTCCATGGTCCTTCATGAGCTGCAGAGGCACAGCTGCCTCCTCATGGTCTGCACCCCAGGCTGCAGGGGAATCCCAGCTCCAGTGCCTGGAGCTTCTCCTCCCCCTCCTTCTCCACTGACCTTGGCATCTGCAGGGTTGTTCCTCTCACACATTCTTGCCTTGACCAGCAGCACATCCATCCTGGAACCAGCTGGCAGTGGCTCTGCCAGACATGAGGAGGCTTCTCACAGAAGCCACACCTGTAGCCTGTCCTGCTACCAAAACCTGGCCATGTAAACCCAATACCCCTAGGAAAAGGACAACAACATCCTGGACAGCAAGGACAGCAAGGCAGACCAGCTCAGCAAAAGCCCCAGTGCTTTTGTGCCAAAGATGCAGCTGTCAATAATTTCACTGAAAAAGAGCTCTACTACGAAAGTACTTAAAGAAGGGACCAGCTTTCTTGCTTGGAAGGAAAGGCTTAAGTTCTTAGTTTTCCAGTTTTCCCAGCTTATTCACCAAAGTACATGATAAGAACACCTGCTTGTTGGATCAGCCAGTATGATCAGTTGTTCAGGGTATTTTTTGCCTTTTTTATAAAGGAACCAGCTATACATTTCATGCCTGTGAAGAATGTCAGACAAAAAGGCATAAAAATGGAAATTATCTCTTTGTCCTGTTGGGCAGAGCAGCAACAGAGCACCCTGACTGAGCAGGGGCCCTTTGAGAAGAGCAGAGCCACGAAGCCTCTGCTGAGCACCACACCTGCCCTGAGCCATGGCAGAGGGCCCAGCACCACATGGATGTGCCACGCAGTGCCACCAGCCCTCTCCCACTGTGGGCTCCCTGATGTCAGATCGCCAGCAGCGGTGCCAACTAGTGGCCATCAGCTCTTCTTTACATATTTTAAAAGGCCCCAAATCTGGAATGAGCCTGAGAGTCTCTCACTGGAGTCAGAAGAGGTGTGCGCTTCCATACAGACTTCACCTGCACAGATGCCTTCCTAATAATACTGTCAAAATGCAACAAGTGCATCCCCAACGAAATGCTGAAGTGAGCACCTGGACACGTGGATTCCCCACTGAATTTTGCTTCTTTCATATTCTTCTTCTTTTTCTGAAATCATCTACTTATAAGTGACAAAAATGAAATACTATTTTGTAGCTGAATTGTTTTTTACTGAAGCAACAATTAACCACATCATATGACCTTCCACATACCACAAAACCAGAACTGGACAAGTCATCTATAAGGCATTTACTAGTAATTGTTTGTTACAGAAAATATCCTTCATTTTTCTTGAGCTATGCTCTATTAGTCCTTTCTGAATAAAGAACTCTTTAGGATTTAGGTCTAGATCCTGGTCACTTTAAGCTGTGGCTCTGCAGTGTTATTCACAAGAATTGCTCTGTGCTCACAGAGGCGTATCAGAAACACATTTAAAGCCTACAGTGATAGGGGAACTTTTTCTCTCCCTCCAAAGAGCTTTGTCTCCATGTATCTTCCTCCAATAAAACCCATAGAATTCAGCAGGAATTCTGGCTGACAATACCAAATTTTTTGGTTGGTTGGTTGGTTGGGTTTTTTTTTGTTTGTTTTTGTTTTTGGTTTTTTTTGGGTTTTTTTTTGGTTTTTCAAGCCTGAGCAAATAATTAGACAGAACAAACTGAAAACGATTATTAAAACCAGAAGACATACAGGTAAAAGAGAACTAAGGCATGCACAGGAATAAATTTATTTTTATGTTTCATTGTGCAATGAGTTTTATCTTGCAGGAGGAGAGAGTTCTGGCTTTCAATTTATCTGAAAGCTTGGTCTATTTTACTGCACTACAACAAGCCTGCCATCTGACTTCTGTTCTAAAATTAAGAACCCCTATCACAAAAGTTATTCTTATTTTGTGCTTGCTCTGCTTATTGAAAGACTACAGAAGAACCTGTTGCTGGGATGGCTAAAAAATCCTTTTAAATTTCCAGTTTAAATACACTTGAGGCTAATTTGTACACCCTTGCTCTTGCAACAACCTTGTCCTTAGCTTAAAACAGCTCTTTCTCCTTCCAGCTTTTGTGTGTCATCAGATTAGCAAGCCTCTTCCAGGGTATGTTTATACAGCGTTTAGTAGGCAAATATGCACATGCCCTCCCTATACAGCTGGCTGGGGGAGAGCCAGGTGCAAACTACACACTGTGTACACCTGGACAGGACATTACAGAGCCTGAACAGATGGGCTTTGGTGAGGGCAGCTCGTTGGTCTCAGGCCTCGTGGTTCACATGGAGCTCACCTCTATGTGGCTCACAGTGTGGGAGGAGTAAGAGCATGTGTGCCTCCAAAATACCCCGAACACATAGCCTTGGCTGCTGCTCCAGGAGTGTCTCTGCTCCTCTGTGCACTCCTCCATAGTCTTGCAGATCTGACTTCATCTCTTCTGAGCAGGGCTTGTCACCAGACTTCCCAAGTACCTCATCTGTACTGTCTGTCGGCGTGCGAGGATGCATCCAGAATGACAAGAGGGACAGATTTTGTCATCTTCCCGGGTTCCAGGGGGATGACCCACAACTTCTAGAAAAGAATGGCTACAATCCTATTGTACCAGCTGAGCTACAGGGATGGCCTCAGAGCTCACAGCTCTCCAGCATGGCTGGCCAGCACAGCTCTCCAACAGAAACACCAACACTTTGCACCTGGTGGCACTTATGCTGCCAAATGAGCTTTGTTTTGATTTTCCACACAAAGGTTGAACAAGAAAGCAAGGGAGCCACTTATGTCATATACAGAAGAAAAATTTGTCAGCTCTAGGAAATCTGCATGGTATCAAATTAACCTGATTTTGTGTTTCAAAGTCAGAGCTACACTATTTGTTTCTTATTGTAATTAGCAGAGGTCCCTCAACAGTCTCAAAGCTCATTGTCTTAAAAAAAAAACAAAAAAACCAAAACCCAACGAAATGAAAGAAAACACAACCACAAAAACCTGAGCAACCACTCAGGTATCTGTAACTCAGTATTTCCTGGTCTATTACTGACTACCTTTAATAGCTGTTCATCAGCTACAGAGCTGCTTGGACAACAGAGCCAAACAGGCATCTACATGGGACTGTTCATCTTTATTACATCTGTGCTTCGTATCTACCAAGAAGAGGCCATTTATTTTGGCAAACAAAACTTACAAACACAGGTTGTCCTTGGATCACTCCAGTTTTCAAAATAAGTATTATCTACAACTCAAACACTGTGAAAGGACTAAAAACAACTGTCCCTGACAGATAAGTAATCTGTCTTTTCCTCTTTTTATCAAATGTACTCACATTTGCTTTCTATCTGTAAATATTAGCTCCCACATATATATAATGTTCAAAACCAATATGGAAACACAAATAAAAGTAGATAGTATGGAGAACAACAGTTCATCAAAACAGCACACCCCAAATTTTACATTCCAGTTCTAAAGATTTAACTTACCTCACTCTTTTTCAGGCTTTTTGCTGATCAAACCTTCTCTGCAACAGCCAACTCTATCTCATTTTTTTTTTGCTAGTATTATTTATAACATGTTCAGATTTAGGAATAGGTGAATATCAGTTTGAACTCTCTTGTATCTAAGCAGAAATCCTTTGATTCTGACCTTATCTCAAAGTTATGGGGAACACAGTTTGCAACCCCCAAGTTTGAAACCGATTAAGGGACTACACAGAACAAATCAATGAATGTGTCAGGTGTGAGGCTGCTGTACCAAGAGACTTCAGCAGCACGAAACACTTCCTGCATACCTTGACCCTGCCACAAGAGGTGGCTTTCCCCCATCCCCTCACCCAGGGAGATGGACACTGAACCTTCCCTTGGCAGTGATGAATTGCCCCATTCATCAGGCCACACAGTGTTGAAAAGTCAATGCACGCTTTGAGAAACGTCACGCTCCTTTGTCGACACACTGTGTTTCTAGGGACTAAGCGTTCATAACAGCTGTGCCCACCGCAAAGGGCATAAACACAAGATGTGTGCTGGACTGCAAATTTTTGTGAGCTATTTACTGCAAACTTTAAGGAAATCCGACTGAAAACACTAACCTCAGTCACATTCACACTGGTAAGCTACGAGGGCATTCTCACAGACAATGGTCTAGCAGAGCTACATGAGTTCCCAGGGCTTTCGCAAAGCGTTTTTCTCCTGTTACCTTGGTAACCGCTACCTTGGCACCCCTGTTGATAAGCTGCACCACATTCTCCACTTGGCCTTTGTAGGCGGCTACAAGCAGGCGTTCTGAAAGCACGGCGACCACATCTTGCTGGCTCATGAATTAGGAGAGAAAGGTTTTCAGGTTTCTTCAGTCCAAAAACAAAGGCTTGGGATCGGTTCAGGCAGCATGCAGGCAGGCAAGGAAAGACTCCAGCTCCCTGGACGGTGATGTTAGTGCCATGCCATCCTCTGGACCTATGGATCAGAAAACAACACTGCTGTCAGCCAGCTTTCAGATACAGAAGCAGTACAGAAGCTCCTCCCCGAGTGTTCATCTTTGCATTGGTTTGGAAGGGGGTCACAAAAACCCCCTGAAACTCCTGAAGAGATTGCACTTCTGTCGCAAGGCAGAGGGATGTAGACAGTAGCACATTTTTAATGTGCCCTCATTCCCCTTGGTTGGTACAAAAATCCTTAAACTTTCTGAGAGCTTAACTCTCTTTTGGTGCACCCTGTATTTGTGTGGCCCCCTTTCATTGTCTCCTTCCCCCAGGTTTCCCAATCTTTAATTAGCAAAGGATGGGTTAACTACTGTTGGCCAAAGCAACAAGAAGAGGTTATAGTTACTGGCTAATGATATAAATATACAAACCTCTGGCCCTGGAAGGATTTAGTGCAGTCAGCAATTAAAGGCAGCTGACTGTTCCCTCACAAGTATAAAATGCTTCACAGCCTCCCCTGAACCATGACAAGGACACCACTGGGAGAGATCATAACCTTCTATTGGGAAACACTCATCTTTGCTGTCACTGAGAAATTATGTTCCCACCACAGAGCTGACATCATGCCCCACTGACCCCAGAAACAACTCAGATTTAGCACTCATTGTGCAAACTGTGAGTATGTTTGTCTGCCTGGGCTCACTGATCCATCCAATGAGCCATCAGAGCAGAAAAGAGCTTTCTGATATAATTACAGAAAATAGATCCACAGATCATTTTAAGCTGCAGGATCCAGAACCTGCCCTGTTTGGGAAGATTTCAGCGTCACTTGTTCTTTTTTCTACTTTGGTATTTAATTGTTTCAGTACAGAAAAAAACACCTTCAAGATATCCAGTGTGTATACAAATGATTTGTCTTTCTCTCAAAATATGCACTGCTCCTTAACAGCCACCAGTACTATACACTCTGCATAGTCGAAGAGTAATAGCTACAGGCACCAGATGATCTTGGAGATTGAGAGTGGAATACAGTGTCTTACAACCTTATGTTATCCCTCTGAATCCATCTCAAAACAGCAACAACTAAAAATGTTGCTTAATTTGTAGTAGTAGGTTCTATTAGCAGAATATAATTTGCACTCCTATGGTAAATTATATTAACTAATCTTAAAATGCTTTATGAGCTTTAATTCTTAAAACACCTTTTGAGGTGAATAATGTAAAGATGAGTATTACATGCATTTTAGAAAACTGCCCTTGAAAGCACAGGAAAGTTACTGGTTTCTCTGAGTTTAATAGAAAGTTATGCCAAACCCAGTAAAAACTCCAGAAAACTGACTCTTGATCCCTGTATATAAGCATTAGGCAATACAATTTCCAGGTAAAATATTTGTGTTAGCTTTTCCTTACCTTTCTACTCCTTTCTAAGTGCAAACATGTTTGGAGCAACATGGAAATAGCTGCACATTTATTCACAGAAACCAGACAAAGACTTTTTGGGCCTCAAAGTCAGCATAACATGGGACAACAGAGGAATGGTACTGTACTCTGTGCCACTGGATTGTCTCACCCACATCCTCAACGTGATGGACCAAGTTTGTACAACCTGGTAACATGGAAAATATGGAAGACAGAAGAAAAACCCCTCATGTGCTTCACTAGCACATTGTACCCTGCTCCTCTGGCATGGTGCTGTACACGTTATAGTACAAATCACTCAAAAAGCACCAAGAAATAAAGATGGCCTACACTTAGTAATTTGATCTGTGAGGAAGAACACAAATTTCAATCTTACCTCCTTAAGTATTTGATTTCCAGTAACTGTGCTACTGAAACAAGCTGAATACCCACCCTCCCTCCATACTCCCCACCACCCACCCTGATCCCAGCCCTCCTGCTCCCACCACATCCCAAAGCTGCACTTCCATAACCCAAGAGAGCACCTCACTCCTCCCCTCTGTGACCAGCACACAGTGCAGGGCACACCTTGCAACAGGGATCTTTCTCTGTGAGCTTTTCAGGCAGAGGGATGGTGTGTTTCTGTGCCAGCTCCTGCCTGTGCAGTGGTACTTTCCAGGTGAGCTGTGCCATCACTTGTTTGTACCCATCCTTACCCCTGAGCTGGCTGCCAGCACTTTGGCTGGAGCCATGCACAATACACTGACAACTGTGCATCTTAAAACATCTGTGGTCGGATCCTGCTTGGTTTTCTTATCCCTTAAATTAAAAAAAAAAATCCAAAACACAGTGACATCATTGTCACTGACAGATTTGCATATTCATTACAAAAATCTCAGCCTCAATGGTGGTATTTTCCTGACACACTGAAATTTTTGAACAAGTTTGCAGAAAACGTAGATGCTCATCACATCTTAGCCACACGACTAGAAAGACACACTAATACCCTGACAATTTAGGGCTGGAAAAGTCTGGATAACAGGTACATACCAATGCAAGGTAAATGCTGGAAATCATACTCCCTAGTTTGATTGTTCTCCCTCTCTCATGCTGCCTTCCCATTGCTGCAGCAGTGGAGATCATGAGCCGCCTCAGCCTGCCATGCCCTGCCACACTGGAGTGATGGACTGTGACAGCATTGCTGCTATCGTGTGCTGCCAGGGAGTTTGCCTTCCTGCCTTTTCCACTACTTGGATCATACATAAAAGCATAGCTAGGAGTTGGTAGCTCTTTCACGGGCATCTCCCACTTTGTCCAAGTCTCCAGCAGTTGTCAGTCCCTGTTCCCAGAGGGCAGTCACGGCACGAGCCTGGCTCCTGCTCGCACAACAGGTCACATTCCCTACGACATCTGCTTTACATCTCCTCAACTGGGATCATTTGCCATTCAGAAAAGCGTATCCAATTAGAATAGGAAGCCCAGATAACTGAAAGACCAACTTTCCTTTTCTCCTGAGCTGGTAGAAAAAGGTGACGGGTGAACAGTGGAAGTGGGAACAACCTTCTCATTCTCCTCCCCAGGGACCAGTGGCTACACTGGCAGTGGCATCTCTCCCCCCAGCTTGAACTCCCTACATGCCTCAGACACACAGAGCATCTTCCTGCAGCCGCAGCAGGAAGGTACCAGATGCCCAAGGACTACAATTAAAAGCTTGACTGCTCCTTTCACACCCAGATGGTGCAAAATGAACCCGACAACACGATTACAGGCACTGCATCGCATCCCTGCTGCCAGCACCTGCTGCCCAGAATTAAATCCCTCATTATCACCCCCCAGATCCAGAAGCTCAGGAAAGGCACAGAGCATGCGAATATTCAAACCTTACGCCTTCAAAACAACAACAAAACCAATTCTTTTGCTTTAGTGTATTTTTAAACGAAAAACAGCCATCTCTGTGCTTCGTTTAAGATCAGATTACTTACCTGGGGCAGGCTGGGAAAGCAACACCCACTTCCCAAGCCTCTCCAAGGAAACTGGCCAGGTATGATGCCCACAGGTCCAGTTGCTTCGTGGCAGGGCAATCCCTTGCAAGGATAACCTGCTCAGCCCTGAGGATAACGTGCTCACCCCATTGGCGGAGTGTGGAAAAGGACAGGCTGCCTGTGGATTAGTATTCCCCGCTGGCAGCAGCGAGGCACCGTCCCCAGGCGCTGAGGTCCAGCTGCATCCCCACGGGTGACACCCTCGGCTTTCTGAGCCACGCTGCGCTGTGGATGCTCCGAGATGTTTGTTTGGGGTGGCACAGCACGGCGTGGGTGGGCAGCTGCTGCTCGGTGGCGGGGTTGTGAAGTTCCCAGCTCCGTCCTCTCTCCCATGCGAGTGGCAGAGCTGGCGGAAAACACTCTCTGCACATTCCCCCTCCCCAGCTCCCTCCCCTCCAAACTGCTGCCAGGCTGCTTCAGTGGCCCTAGCGCCTACACGTCAGTAACAAAAAAGCACAGGAATGGTGATTTTTGAAAGCCAAAGGACAGTCCAGGATACATCAAACATCACAGAAACTGAAAGGCTAGGCAACAGACTCTCCTAAATTCATGGAAAGGGTTAAAACCAGCAGCTTCCTCTCTGAGGGAAGAGAAAAAAAGCCAAAACTATGAAAGATTTAAGAGCTATGAGCTAATCAATTTTAAGAGTCCCCTGTGCTAAATGGAAAAGATGAAATGCCAGAGCACAGGTCACTCTCAATGCAATCACTAAGTTAAATTAATATTTGAATAAGAGAATGCTTACATAGCTAACAAAAAGTTTCCATGTGTGCTGAGATACAAGATGAAAGGGGAAAAAAAGAAGGGACTGCAGTTTTCTGCAAGGGACCCCAAATTCTCTTTTTTAGTCTATCACCAGAACTTATGCTGAATAGAATCACAGAATCATAGAATAATATAATTTCCTGAGTTGGAAGGGAACCACAAAGATCACCGAGTCCAGCTCCTGGCTCTGCACAGGATGGCCCCAAAAATCCCACCCTAAGCCTGAGAGAACTGTCCAAATGTTTCCTGAACACTATCTGGCCTGATGCTGTGACCACTTCCCTGGGGAGCCTGCAGTCCAAGAAAAACTTTCAGCACCTGGTAGCTTTATTTCATTCAACGTAAACAATGGAATAAAAGTAGTCTAAATTAGTTTAGAATACTCCAATATTAAGATATGGAGCCAGACCATGTTTTTATGGGAGGGTAAATAATAGCCAGTATTTTATACTAATAAAATAGTCTTTCTAAGAAAACTTCCTACATCTAAATACTGTTCATCTCTTCTTTGCTTAACTCTCAGGGCAAAATGGGTTTCTTCTGTTATTGGTGCATAACAGTATAAAATCTATAAAATGCTCTTTTCTTGTCCAGCCTCTTTGCAAAGCAGTTTGTCATCTATGAAATATGATGCAAACATTAAGATTATTTTCACTTTAGAATAACAGCATTATTCAGTAGAGTGGATTATTGCATTAGAAAGAGTGAGTTTCCTGGAACTCATTTATCATTTACTGCAGGATGCTGATATATCTGCCATTTCTGTCAACTGACTTTAAAAGGGTCTGTCCAAGACACTGCTTCCCTTTCCATTATTTTTCTCTAGTTCCACCGTGGATCCAGTATAAACTACCCAGGAAAAATACGTATTTTGCTAAAGAGACGGCATTGCCTCTCACCCCTTCCTGCCCCAAAAGACAATTCAAAATCTGTCAAAGGTGTCATTGTGAAAACCAGCAGCAGCTATATCTGGAAAACAGCAAAGCCCCCCACCAGGTCGAGAACAATATGGTTTTGATTCATACTTTTCTTCTTTTCTTTACAACATCATTAATATTATTTTTGCAGTTAGGTTTTATACTCATCAACATTTGGAACTGGACACTTTCATAGATGTTTAGTAGATTATGTGTTGGTCTCTGGGTGGTTTTTTTATTGTTGTCATTACATATTTTATTGTGGCCAGTAAAAACTATTCAGTTTTCATAGAGACAGTTGTGCATTCATCACCCTAAGTACCACCACTATCTGGGACATCTGAAAACATTTTCTGGGCTTTTTTTTTTTTTTCCCACTTGTTGCTATTAATTACTGCAACAATGACTATTTAGCAGCCTCCCAGGGAGCATGTGCATGACAGCTGCTCATCAGGCTTCCCACCACAACCAGAGCAGCCTGACTGATGTCACTGCTGCCCCGCAGGTGGCCGCCTGCAGCCGGACCGAGAGCCAGCCCCGCTTGGCGCTGAACACGGGGACACAGCTTCCCCCGCTGCTTTGGCCAGTCCTGCTCTGTTGCCCGGCCTCCACTGCTGGCTGCCGTGAGTGTAAATCCTCGGCTGCCTGGCAAGTCCTGGCAATGCCTTGGTGCCACCAAAACCAACCCTCGTTGTTGCACCTGCCAGGCAGAATGCTCTTGGATAGAGAGGCACGGACCCATGGAGACCAACGATGAAGATCAGAGGCAGTTTCAAGTCATTGCTTAGACATAACTAATCCCTTGGTACAAAAACAACTGTTTTTCTTCCCCTCTTACTTATCTCTTTGCCATGTAGCCCTGACCACCCTTATCCAACACACAGGTTATATACTTAACACTTCCCATATAACATGATTTGGGGGTTTTACTTGGCTTATCTCATTGAAGTTTCACAGCTTTGTTACTCCCCCTCCCTCTATTTCAGCACCTGCATCCACACACACACACACACACACACACACGTCAAAACCACTCAGTACACAGTGAGCTCAACTCTCAGCAAGCCCTGTCAGTTGAGCACTATTTACATGACAAAACAATATCTGTTGTTTGACA
This sequence comes from Climacteris rufus, assembly GCA_013398175.1. Lineage (NCBI taxonomy): Eukaryota > Metazoa > Chordata > Aves > Passeriformes > Climacteridae > Climacteris > Climacteris rufus. Next base: position 503,741 of record VZRZ01004224.1, read on the forward strand.
GGGGACAGTGCCTGAGTGCAAACACACACGCATGAGATGTCCGCTCCCATTTGCATAAAAGCAGTTAGGAGATCTTTCCAGCTGACTGCTGTTTAACAGAAGTGCTGGAGCCCAGCCTTGGGAACGAAGCAGACACACGGCTGTGCTCATGGGAGAGTGGGGGTCTGCATTACCCTCACACACAGTGGGGCTTCTGGATGGGAGAACTGTCCCTTGCTGTCACCTTCAGTGCCGGAGCCAATTAAAATGACTGCAGGACCTCACTGTGAACAGAAAGTGCCAAAAGCCTTTCCACAACCAGCTTCCTTTCCTTCTCTTCTGTTCTTGCCTCCTTTCTTACTCCCAAAGCACATCCTCTGCTGCCAAGGGTTCAAATTACCTTCAGCATGGACAGTATCTGTCATTGAGTTTGGGGACCCTGCTGCTCCCATATTACAGTGGTGGTGCAAAGGTCTCTGCATCCTCTTCCCTGCTAGCACAAGCAGCCCCACACTCTCCCAGACAGCATGTAATAGTAACTCAGGTTAATACTGTGAAAGACACACTAGAACATTTCAATAAAAAAATAATTCCGGTATTTATAGATTTTTTTCAAGGCCAGAAAACACGACTGTGATAATCTAAAGCCAACCAGCACCAAGGCACAAACTCCTATTTCAGCTAGATCTTATCTTTTATAAACATTAATAAAGATGTGCAGCCAGAAAGTCATCAGGAAATGCTCTGGCTGACAGAGCAGAGAAGAGAAAAACACATTTACTAGCTTTGAAATACTTTTCAGCTGGCAAAAGAGCATTGGAGATGTTCTTCCTCTTCAAGAACAGCATGACATAGGAGTGCCAGCAATGATGACACAGCCCCTCCTTTACCCTCACAGCTGATGTCTTGGGAGGGGACTGGGAGATGTGGTAAGGTGGACCAGTTCCACCCAGTTGAGCATTCAATCACAGAGGTAATGTGAGTACCTGAGACATTAGGGTATTGGCAGAATATTCCTTAGTATTGCTAGGCTTCTGGCACGAGAGCAAGAGTCTGGCAGGCAGTGTGTCAATTAAAAGATTCACAAGGCTCAAGCTGAAAGTCAGTGGATGAAATACCAGGGATGGAGTGGCCAGGGTGGGAGAGAGATGTATTCAGCCAAGTATGGGTGGAAGTGCTGGGTATGTCCACTGTAACCCCCAGAGAGGTGTGTGCTCCTGCTATGGTGCACACCACTACCATCAAGAGATCACTATTTTTCCAATTGCATCCCACCACAGAGCACTGCAATAGCAAGAGGAAGCACAAATATTCAGGGATTTGGCACGCCCTGGAAAAATGGGCAAGTGAGAGAAATCGAGCACAGCAGAGAAGTAAATGTGGCAGTCATATTGCATTGCATGGAATCACCCCATCAGTGATCACAGCCAGCACAGTGATCCTCATTTCCTAAACCCAGGCACTGATTTCCCCCATGCTGTTGTCGAGAAGGTGGCTGTAACTCCCAAGAGAAAAACGTTATGGATGAGCTAAAATTAGCTGCACCTGATTCACACAGGGAATCACTTTAGGAAAGGTCTCAAACCTGCTGAGTCTGTCAGAGGGCTCCCTCTGACATAAGCAGACTTTGGAAGAGCCCTGAAAACACTGGGAAGCAACTTTAAAGTGTCTCTGAGGAGATCCTAGTAAGGAGAGAGCCTAGTGACTACAAAGCCTGCTGAAAAGGTGTGGGTTTAGGGAGTTTGTACTATCCTACCCAGAAGTTTGGGCCAAAGACAGCAAAGACTCTCTGATGCAATGCACAAAGCCTCCATGCTGTACCCTTCCCATGGTGCTCCATATTGTGGGTTACACAGCAGCAGCTGAAGGGAAGGAAGCTTTTCCTCTTCAGACCACAGGCTCAGCTCTGCTTTGGTAGCCAGATCAAGTCAGCTTCCAAAGCTGCTATTTCATGGCCATGCAGGATCCTACACAACACCCACAAGAAGCTCTCTAATCCAATTCTAGTGCAAAGATGCTCATAATGACAAAAAAAAAAAACCTACACATATCAAAGGATACATTTGTCAGCAGTCTCAGCAAACAGATTGGACTGCCACCTTGAAGGCATGTAATGGCACAGAAATTGAGGCAATGAACAGAGATTTCAATACTATCAGTGTTGTACCCCAGACAATTACAGCACTCTCTTCCCCATAAAATGAGCCAATTTTATCAAAATGATCCCTAATATTTTTCTACTATGTTAATAAATGTAATGCAGCATGGAAGATCACTGTACATGGATGGAGATCCCTGCACCCTTCCCTTCTTTAATTTCCTTCATTGTTTTCTTGTCTAGATATAACACTGAAGATTTTTTGCCACTCCTCTCTAGATCACTTATTCCAGCTCTCTGCTTTTTCATCCCCTGATGTAGTTCCTTTAAGGCTTGGTACTCAAAACTATGCAGAGTATTTGCAGAGGACTCTTGATGTGAGCAGCCCTAAAGGCAACCTTGCAAGGAGAAAATACTGAGCAGAATATGTCTGCTGAAATACTAACAGAGGAAATACCTGCTGGACTGTGAAGGAATCAGAAGCATCCTTGAGAAGTGCAGTCAGCATCTTTCAAGGGCAGCTGGGTGTCTAGAAACCAGAGGTATCCTCAGATACAATCAATAAGCACAAAACAAAAGCACCATCTGAAAAGGTGAAAAATAGTCTGGAAAAAGGGGGAAACATCCTCAGAAAATAAGGTTTAGTAACTGCCATTGGCTATTCTAACTGCAAGAACAGGAAAACAGTCTAGAAAACAAAAATTGGTCTGAGACATGAGAAATCATCATTATCATCTACTGGTTCTGCCCCGTGAAAAATAGACATTAACAGCACCTGTTGGCTGCTGAAGGGGTGTGTCCTTCACACTCTTGTCTCTGTGCTATAGAAAGGACTTAATTTTTACCCAAACTGGAGCCTTTTCCTCTGAGAATTTCCTGTGCTGCTTGTAGCTTTCCTGCACAGGTTGAACTCCCTGCATGAACTTTCCACAAGATCTTCTAGATGAACTCTTGGACCCTCCTCAGGGACATCTGGCTGACTCCTAATTTTGTGACAAGGCTCATCTTTGATGTGAGACTCTGCCTGTTACTTTACTGGTCTTCCCCTGGGACCACTTCTGTATTTCAGAATCCCTGACAACCCCCACGGTTGCAATCTTCTTACTCCCACAGGCCAGTTAACCCTTCAGGTCATGACAACCAGCAGTGAACCAACCAGCCCTCTGATCTCCTCCACAGATGAATTTCTGCAGCCCAGAGCCCTGGAGCCAGGCTTACCTTTCCTTGCAACTGCATCAGACAGATCAAATTCACTTCCCAGCACACTCCAAATTTTCAGCTTTGTTTCTGCAGCCTAAACAGTAATTCCCTGCCTTGTAGGAATCAGAGATCCATTCTTAGAGTGTAGTGCTTGGCATTCAACTCAGCAGAGTTTAATCCTCTTGATTTTAGACTCAGTGGAGCTAAATCCCCATGGATTTCCCCTCCTTTTGAAGATCCTGCATTTCCTCCCCACTCCACCCTCCCACATTGCTTACAGGTCCTTTCTGTCCCACCACCCGATTTGTGAATTAAGGGTTAAAAGCTGTTTCTATTTTTCAGAAGCTGGGGGCACCAAGAAGATCACATTTGAGTGTGAGGAGCCCAGTGGACCTGTTTTAACATTCATTTCTCTGTAGTTACACAAGCAGAAGGGGCAGAAGCAGTAATCACTTGCAGAGCCAAAACCCACAAACATTTCAAGCAGCAACAGAGAACATATCTACTTGGAAACTCTTTTATATTGTTTTAAAAGACTGTTACATCCTGTTTTACAACATGCTGCAATCTCCTAAGGACCAAAGTTACTCCTTTCATTAGTGGCACCCCACAACTGCTTAATCAATCCAAAGTACCTAAATAAGTCAAATCTTTGTGGAAAACAAGTCTGGGGGATAAAAATAACTTCAAAAACAAAATTTAAAAAACAAGGTGTTTTGCACACATTCTATGGGCTATATGCATCACATCAGATTACTTTTTTTACTGTTTTACTGTATGGTGCTATTAACTTGCAGATCTCTTAATGCCAATGGCATGGCTGATCTTGCTTTCATGTTGGCTTGCAAGGGTGATAGTAGACAGCTGTGCAGGGATTATCTCAATGGAAAAATCTCTGGCAAGAGCAGACGTTGCACTGGCGGCAGCACAATAACAAGGGATGCTTTATGAGGGAAAAGACTCTCCTCAGACACTGACAGCTAATAGTCCTCAAATAACTCATGCACACGTCTTCAATCAAAGGTCTCCATCATGGAAGCTGAGGACAGTGGGATTGAAGTGCTGGAGTAAGCACCTAAAGCAAGCACCCTAACTTAGCATGGGAAAACCTTCCTCTGCTGGGGATTCCTTTGTATTTTCAGATGTAAATATATAATGTAAGTTTCAGATTCACAAATAAATGTATTTGTGTTGTAGAAGAACTGAGGATTTTCTTTTCATGTAGATGTCATTCTGCCTATCACCATATCCAGTGCCCCTGATTTTAATGTCTACATTAGCAGACACTAAAATAAACACTGAATATTTTTCAGGGTTTGGCCCCTTCACGTACGATGCCCGTCGAGGGTAACATATACAGAAATGGCAAAAGACCATGCAAGTACTATTTGCTTGATAAATTAATTTGTGGAATTGCAAAACATCAATCACTATGGGCTAAATATATTTTCCTCAAAGAGGATTATAAATCAATTCAGAAGCTTTCTGCAGACGTCTGGATTTCTCACCCATTTGCTACACCTGAAAGAGCTGCACTGGAGAAGGCTGCACTGGTTACTGCTTCAAACTGCTTCAGACTCTGAGCAACCTGCTCTAGTGGCAGGTGTCCCTGCCCATGGCAGGGGGATGGAACTAGATGATCTTTAAGGTCCCTTCCAACCCAAGACATTCTATGAATCTATTAATAGAGGTAACGTATTTCCTCTGTTTCCTCGATATTAGTGTAAGTAAGGTCATTACAAATTTATAAATCAGGTGCCCTGATTCCAGTCCCTTCATTGTTGCCTGAAAAGGTTAGCCCAAAAACTGAGACTAGTCAGGAGTAAGGGAATAAAAGGTGGGTATTTATTCAAAAGGCCTTCAAAGGTACATTTAGGGCAGACAAAGCACCCCTTGGGGCATCACCCAAAATGGACGACAAGTCACGAGTTCTCCACACCTTTATAGGTTTGGTCCACTTGCATATCAGCATAAATTCACCAATTAAAACTTTGCAATTTCCCCCTAGCTCCCTTAGCTCCCCTCCCCCCCCCTTTAGAAGCTTGGCCCTGGGCAGTCTGAGTGTCCTTGCAGAGCAAGCCCGAGAGGCACTGTTATGTCTATAGAGAACAACAGCTAACAGGCTATGAAGCACCTCAGAGTTACATGCCAAGCAATACAGAATTCAAAAAATATAAGGGTTAAAACCTAAGGCAACATCATGGCCCTTTGCTGGAAAATTTATTAAGCTATAGTCACCTGAAGCCACTGAAATGAACCACACGTTTAAAACTGCACACATGCTGAATAGGTGCAGGTTAACACAACAAGAAGAAGAAATTACTTCTTCATCTAGATAACAGAGAGGTCTGTAAACCACCAAAGTATGATTTACTCACAGAATAGTTTGCACAACAAACAGACTCATTCATTACACTTGCAATCTAAACAGATACTCTTGGAATACTTGAAGATCAGGAAACCTAGAGATTTTCACTAGTGGGACTCAAAGAGCAGGACAGCATCCCTAGTGCAAACACACACCTGCAGTACACCACCACCCTGGAGCAGGGTCATGCTTTCCCTCAGCACTACTGATATTATTTACTGTCTCCTCGTCAGCTTCTTTGCTGTCCTCTGCTTCTTTTCACATGCACAGAGCTCCAAACCCAAAATCCAGATCATGTCCACCATCCATGTGGCCAGTCCATGCTTAGCCTCATGTGCTGCACTTTTGGATCACTCTCATACATTCCTCCCTGCTCCTTTTCTACACATGAAGGTTTTCCCAATAAATGTAAGAAACAATCAGGTTCACTCCAGCTTCAGTGAAATTTGAAACAACTTCTCAAGAGGACCAAAAGTCAGAAACATTGGGATTCCTCTGTTATCCATCCAACCAGAGTTGTATTTTCATAAATCATTATTTTAGCTGTTGTATGACAAAGAGTATACATTTAAGACACAAGTTCACATGCAAGTTTTACCGTAGAGCTATGATTCATGGTAACAGTTCAAAAATAATCACTTTCATTCTGCTACATGATGTTCCTCCCAGGACAGTCACTGACAACTGAAGCCAAATCTTAGACTCATGAAAGCAAAAGAAAAAACAATCCTTTTGCAAGGAAGAGTTTGGCACCACCTTTGCTCAGTGTGCTCTGACCACTCATGACTGAGTGCAAATTCTCAGGACTGTCCAAATCTCAAGGGCTCTCTGGACAGCACTGTGACACTACACATAAAGAAAAAGGTTCATTGGGCAGTGCAGACATCTACCACCAACTTGCCCAGCTAGGCTCCCTTTATGGTCAGCAAAAGACATGGTTTGTGTCATCCTAAAGTACATTTCAACTGTCAGATACATGACACTCTAAAATTACTTATTTCATTAAGCATCAGCTCGAACACTGAACTAAAAACATCCGAAGTTAGATTAAATGAATCCTATCCACAGTATCTGAGAGAAACACTCTGCTTTCAGCACTTTGCTAGAGGACTTTTATTTGCCTGACTTCACCATGACATCTTCTGTCAATGGTAAATCACTGTGATTTACTTAGAATTAAAACACTCAGACAAGGAAAGAAATGCAGAAATGAACTGGTGCAGAAAATATCAGCAAATCTCAGTAATGACTTGTCCTCTGCATGGATGTGAGAAATCACACCACACTCTCAGGTCTAAATTTCTGAGCCCTAGGCAATGATCCCACAAGACGAGCTAGTCCTCCAGCATTGAGAGTGCCTTATTTCCCAAAAACAATGAACCACTTTAGTGCATGGAAAGCCTCTCCCTGTGCAAAGGATGGGGGACGGTCTGTGACTTTGTCTTGAAGAAATGAAGGCTAGGTAAGCTGGTCTCTTGCTTAGGGAAATCCCATTTCAGTGGGATGTTTCACGCTCCTCAAGCCACTGGTCTTTAAAAATGCAGTTCAACAGAGGTGTACAAGGACAGCTGAGGACATCAGGAGCTACACACACCAAAGGGCAGAGCAGTGTGACATAAATACCATAACCCAGTGCCACAGGTAAACTCCAAGCTCTTTGCAATCCCTAGTTACCCAGGAACTGGAATGCATTTCTAAAATGCAAATCTGCGTGGCATTATTCTTATACGTTTTAGACAAAAAAATTTATAAGATCGTATTTGTTTTTTACTCACTCTTAAGGATCTACCATTCAGTTTTTTCTGATGAACATTTTAAAGCTGTGTCTTGCAAGGCAACCTCTAGAGAAGGACACTGGGGATGCCAGCTTCAGTCTTTCCCAGTGCTGATGACAACAGTGAGTCACTGTACCACAGTATGGTACACTGCTCCTGGGTGAGGAGAAACACATCATAAATGGAGCATCACAACAGACTGAGAAACACAGAAATTTAATACCAGTGCTTTCTGCAGCACTCAGCTGCCTGCACACAGCTGAGCAAACCCAGACATTTCCTCCTGAGGTTTACCCACCCGCTTCCCACTACAAACAAAACAAGTTCCAACCACAGCTCTCCAGTTTGTTTCCCACTAAGTGACCTCTGAAAATGAAATTGTGCAGCTCTCACTCCTTTGTAAGAACAAGGAAAATGTGCCAGAGACCTTCATATCTTTCCAGAAATCACATGACAAATCAATAAAATCAGGAAAGGGACAAGTTCACAACAGTGTTCATGAATGATGGAAGTCACTTGGCCTGCATGAACTTTTGAGAGCTGACAACTGCTAAGGATAAATAATCTCTCTTGATCTCTGAAGCAGAAATCATTGCTGAAATGCCAGTTCAATGACTTCAATTAGAATTTGCTGTTGGAAGACCTTACCATCCCTCTTTCCTACTAATTAAAATCACCACATAATTTAGCTGCTTTTGCTATCCTTTCTCCTAATGTGTTCAGATCAGCAGATGTGTTTAAGTACCCAAACCACCAGATGATACATAAAGGCATTGGAAAACTAAGCATCAGTTATGTCTGTGACTTGATCTTTTGGTACTGTTTTGCTGACTATGTTGTCAAGGACAATGTCATTGTCTTGTGAATACACCTTTCTGTTTCATTTTAATTGGAAATACCAACTGAAATATAACAGAAAAAAAAATAAACTTTATCGAAACTACAGGTAGACTATGAACAGCTCAAGATGATGTGCAAAAAGACATAGCTTAATGTTAGAATCACAGAAACTGAAGAGACATCTCCAGAGCTCATCCCTTACAGCTTGGATGAACTTATACACTACTTCTATTTAGGAATAAAAGAAAACAGGTTCCCAAAATGTCTCAGAGGTGGTAGACGTTCCACAGGTTATATGCTTTTACTATGCATGTAGAAACTGGAAAAATAGAAGGTTCCTTTTTAAAACAAACCAAACCAACCAGAAACATTAGTGCTGCGAATGTGATTAAGCCTAATTCAAGTTAATTTTATTAGCTGTATCATTCTGTTCACATCACCAGGTTCATGAGGAACACAGCTAGTGTTATTTCATTTGGGTACCTTACCTCTTATCTATACTTTCAAAACTGTATACTAACAGAAGTAACTCCACATCTACACAAATAGTTTATCTGGCAAATAGTATGAAATTAACACAGTATGAAATTAACATAACATGCTGCTCAATTACACATTATTTGTTAAAAACTACTTACAATCTGAAACTCAGTTCAAAGAAAAGGGTCTGAAAAGTGAAGTAGATCCCTGTTCTATGTTTGTGAGGAAAACAAAGCAGCAGCAAGTAGACAGACTAGCAGACAGCACAGGATGGATTGAGCAGCGATGCTGTGAACAGTTTAGGAGCCCAGGCATGCTACCAGCATCTTGTGTAAGATCAGAGAACAAAAGCGTGGGCAGAACAGCAGAAAAAGCATTTAAGAACATCGAGGGCTGCAGACAGGTGACAGCTGAGGTGAGGCTGAGGAGGCAGAGGATGTTGTAACCATTGAGGAGGAGGAGGTCAGTAAAGGCACTGCCCAGAAGGAATTGTGCAAAGCTGGACTGGAAAAGGCACGGGTGCCACCAACAACTACTGACAGCACATTGAGCAATAAGGGGGAGAAGAGAATTGCAGGAGGTATCTAGAAGTGCAAATGCAACGGGTGATGGTCTGGCCTTTTTTTTTTTCATGCTGGAAGACTTCAAATGTGCTTATGTTGGTAGCAAAACCAGAGGAACAAGAAGTGAGGGTGGATATTAAGAGAGGGTGAAAAAGCAGTGAAATGGTTTGAGATGGTACATGATCGTCAGGGCAAGCAGAGGAGTTAGCAAAAAGGGCAGGCAAAGAACTTCTGCCTTTGCTGGAGAACGAAAGGTTTGCAAGAAAGGAACAAGAGCACAAGCAATGAAAAAGCTTATTTTGCCAGTATTCTCTTCAGAACAATTGCTGACTTCCTACACTGAGAGAGAACCGGAGGGAGAAAAAAGGGAATCTCCCAGGGACAAGCCCATGCTGTCAAAAACCTCACTGGGGTGGCAAATATTTATAATAAATTACTACATCTTTAAAAACCGTCATATTTGGTTAATGCACATGATTTAAAAAGCACATAAGTATTTCCCAAAATGCACTCCAGTCCATTTAGGAGGAGACATTTCAAATTTTCTCTAGATGGGAAACAAAAGTTTATATAATCCTGTTTTTTGTATCAGTCATGCAAGTCTTTGTTAATAAAGATTATTAACACATTTTTTCCCTCCTCCCCCATTTCTGATGTATGCACAAATCACTTAAAAAACCAACACTGTAACTGTGATATATGAAGGAGAAAATTTAATTGCTGGAGATCAACAACGAAACTTCAATTATCCACAGTAAGAAAAGAATTCGAGTTTAAGAAAGCATGACTCTAAAACACTAATAAAGCTGTCCTCATCCTTGAACTGCTGCTACAAGTGTTAAGCATTTCACCTCAGATTAAATATTGCATTCATCTAATGTGCAGATTTCATTTGTATGCTGTATGCACACAGAAAAACATACAAAGCTGTACAAAGCTGGTTTTAGCCAAAACCATTATTTTTCATGCATAATAAATATATTTTAGCAGCATAAATATTAATTACTATATTGTACAAGAGCAATTGTTCCTCTATAGAACCATCAGTTAAATATGTTCATATACTTGCATTCAGTTACCAAAATGCAAAGCATCTATTTCACTACCTTTGAAATATAAATATGTTAAGCTCCACCATTCACTTGGTGTACCTGGCAAAGTATTTTAAGCGATATTGGAAAATATAGTGATTTGTAAAGCAAAGACTGACAAGGCTAGACGATGTTGATACAATGCTGTAATTCTTATTTACGTTTTAATCTTCTAAATCCGGGGGACACAGGTTTGGTTCAACAACAAATTTGTCAACAGATAGTATCTTAGAAAATCACCTGTTCACTGAAAAGTGATGCTTTTCCTCAATACTGAAACAGACTAAGGTGGGGTAACTACTTTCCACAAACAATCATCATCATTATCATCCATCAAACCCTGTGTTGGTAAAGCTCACCTAGACCCCTCTTGAAGCACATTTGTTTTATTTCCTAATGGTGAGAAATCTTTGGTCTGCCATGTCAGAGAAACAGAAAAACAGCAACATTCCTGAAAAAAAGGCCAGTCTTACTGAGAACTGAGTGGCAATTAAAGCCTTCCACATATTAGCCATAAAAACAGACACAAAATTATAGCACATGCAGCAGCAATTTTTTTTAACTGAATATTGGACTGATTGTACAAAGCTGTCCGAGAGAAGGGAGACAAAAGAGAGCTGGTACTGTGCTTTATAGTATATTTGAGGAACTGCTCAACTGCTAATTTTGTTATTAACCAAGTCACTCCAAGCTTCAGATGAATGCAGAAACTGATGCTCTGTTTTCTTTGAGACCTTTTTGCAAGTCCAGCCCAGTGCACTGGGGCCACGTCTGTGGCTGGCTGCACAGCCCTCTGAGCTGCACTGTGACACCTCACTGAGAGCTTTGGCAGAGAAAAGATGATCTGCCTGTGCAAAACTGGGTATCAAAAATGGTAGACCCAGCTGGGCTAGGTTTAACACAGTGTATTGGATGGTTAGTGGCTGGAGAGTACTCAATAATGTGCATTATCAGGGCATGACATACTAAATTTCTTTCAGGGTGACTGGACTTCAATATTTGTGCAAAATAAGCTGGACTGGGTAATGTTGCAGCAGCCCTCAGTAATGGCACTAAACTGAGAGCACAGTAAAACCCCCTCTCACACCAGGGCACTGTGGAGAGTCGGAGTCTGTCCAAAGAGCCACTGTCATAGCTCATACCTGTTTTCATGCAGCAACATCCAGAGGGGAGAGATGGTAATTGGGTCTCTTTGTTCATTCAGTTCCTAATCTCTCTGTTGAGACTGACAACGGGGGAGACCATTAGTGTCAGCTCTGCTGGGACTTTCTGTTATTAAGGCTACTTAAGCTTTTCCAAGTAAATTGCATGTGTCAAACTAACACACACAGTGATGGGCAAAAAAGCCATTACACAACTGCTCTCCCTTTCTATTGACCCACCCAGGTGCAAGGGGGAAGGGAAAAGACAAAACCCGGGAGGACTTTAGCCAATTCTTTGCAATTCCCTGTTCCTCCCACTCATTATATTCCTATTTACACTATTTACAGGCAATACATTAGTCAGTCCCTCCAATTCTTTCTCTTAATTGGAAGTTAACTACTGGGCATACAAGTTGTCTCAAAGCTTTGCAATAGTCACCATACCAGATACACTACGCCTAACTTAAAGCTTATAAAAGATTCGGTTTAGCCTAGTTTAATTTTCTTCTACAGTCGATGTAGAAAGAGAAACAACTGTAATGCAGTCACAGGAGGAGTGTCCCAGGTTCTGGCCCCATCCTCTGACCCAAAAGGAACCTCACCTCTAATTTTCACACACCCTCTACGCAGATGGTGCCAACCCCATGCGTAACAATGAACTCAGCCTTTAAAGAAAGTACTTTGCTATGTCGAGGCGTCCATCTCCTTACAGAAAGAGCTAGAAATTGTTTGTAGACTGTCTTCTGAACCGTCATGTATAGCCCTTAGCTCCCATCTGAGGCTATGGGATTTCCAGTACCTTTTAATCACCGTTCATTTTTCTACCATTTGGTATCTTTAAAGCAGCAAAGCCATTCCTCATGCCCCCTTGAGTCTATCTAACCTTACATATGCAAAACCTTAAGTAGAAAATAAGTATAATTCTTGACCCTATTATATCACAGGGAATTTGCTGTTAACTGTGATGAGGTCTGGATTTCACTCCAACTCCTGATACCTAGACAGCTGCAAGTCTTGTTATTGTTCATATCTACAAATGGCTTCACATCTTTAGGCTACGTTTTCAGATCCTGGAATATCTAGTCTGTGGATCTCAATCTATAACACAGGATGCTGAAGAATGCTTTTGGCTAGGTGTAATGTCTGTTATTAAAACCAATAGAGGCCATTTGAAATGAACAGGCATTGCCACCCTGCGATACAACTCCAAAATATGAATGTTAAAAGGAACAGTTCTTAATTCCAATATGCATTCCACTGGATTATGGCATTTCTCCATTATATCTTACTTGCCTCTCTTTTGCTAGATACTTTACTGCTTTGCAGAAGAAAATCAAATGAGAAAGGGGAGAAGTAGTAGAGGGGAAGTTTAAGCACATAGAAGTTATTCAATTTAAAGTTGGGGATGCCAAAGGAAGGACAATTCCGTTACCTGCACATCCACTGTAAGGCACACACATTAAAACCAGACACTGTAACAGTCTGCAAGGCACAGACACCAGAGGACTGTTACAGTTCTTGCAGGAAAACATATCTTTATATTTATGAACTTACTGGCTGTTTATTGTTCTCTGTTTAAATGCTTCATGATGAACAGGAGTAGCTGCATCACTGTTTCATTAAGTACCCCGACATTTTAGCTGGATGTTTCAAAGAGATTTATGCCCCTCCATCCAAAAGGGGCAAAAAGAGAGGCAAAGATGAACAAAGGGCTCTGGAGCAGTATGACCATGGGAATGAGGTGCCCTTCACATCAAAACAGAAGAGCTCTTTAGATAAGAGAATAGCCAGCCCATGAACTGTCACTTACTCAACTTTCTCTAAAAGATGGGGAGTTTTAGGACTATTATGTATAGGAATTAATTCAAATAAAAGCACAGGCTGTTAAACTTTCCCCCTGGAAGAATCTGATGTCCACACTGCCTCATCTCCCTCTCATCATGGTACTGGAATGCAAACCACCACCCTGCAGGAAAGACAAGGGACTGGGGATGCACACCCCCAGGTAGCCCAGACCCATTCTCTTCACTGACTGCAGAGCACGCTTATGGAAACAGAGACAGAAGGTAATACACACTGGGCACTTCATTTGGAGAGTCTAAACATTCCTTTGGAGGAAAAACGTCTCTTTCACTAAAAGTGAATCCCGTGTAGACAGGTTGGTTTAAGAGCCAAGTGTCCAAATTTGAATAGCCTGATGTTTCAGTAACACCTGAAAGACTTCTCAAAATGACCTATTTACTTGCTCACATTCATTTCAAATCATGTTTAAAACATTATTAGCAAATACAGGAACTACTTTTCCTCAGCTAATTTAAACTAACATGTATGCTTTTTGTATATGTATGTGAGGGCATAAGATTAGTCCCATTTCTGTTCTGGATATTGTAATCTAAATATGGGATTCAGCCTCGGTGGTGGTTGCCACTGTACTGCCACTACTGACCATTTCCAGCCTTCTTATAAGACCCAGATACACCTGGACAGGCAGGCAGGTCTGTCAGAAAACATTGGCTGTGCTGGTGAGTGCATACCTGCTCAGTACACTGCCTGCTTCCCATCTGTGCCAAATAAAAAGGGGGAAAGGTTCAAAATCAGCTAACACAACTGGATAGCTACAACTTGGATGTTTGCCAAACAAAGCTAAAATACCCCAAATGTATTTGTTTGCCTGAGAGTAACCAGTAAGCACACTATTTTGAGGTTAGCCCATCAGACCTCGCTAAAATGAATGATGTGATGATGAAAATAGTAAAAAAGTTCTGCTTTTCAAAACAATGATGTCATCAGCTCCAAGAGAAACACCAGAAGGAAACAAAAAAAAAAAAGTCAGGAGTTGAAAGGAAAACATTGAAAAGAAAAGAATATATGTAATTTAAAGTCTTTTTGTGGGGTTTTGTGGGGTTTTATACACACCAATTACTTTACAAGGTCTTATTAATTCTGAGTATGTATTTCTATAATATAGTCAACAGGCATTATTTTTGTTAAGTCACTTGTGCACATGAAAGAAAGCCAGGAAACTCGTACGACCATTTGACATGGAGGTCTTCAACCACAACATCTGTCAAAGGTTTTACTCTAAAACTGTTTACTAAATGTTTAAGGAAGCTGAACAGAGATACTGCCTGATTCCTGTTTCCTGCTCATCTGCACAGAAAGGCAATTTCCCTTTTGCACACAGACAAGGATGAAGCCTCTATTGACTTAAGATGGTGTCATAGGTAGTAAAAGATAAACGTTTTTGCAGAATGAAAGAGAAAGAAAAAATCAATTATCTCTGCACTTTTTGATTTCTGGTAACAATCAAAACAAGCACAATGATTTTAGATACCTACCAAAGCAGCACAAACTACATGGAATAAACAAGCCAGGTACTGAGCTATAACCTAAGTCTCTCCCATCTAATCAGGTCTTAAGGTTTTCTGATTGCTGTACAGGCATGTAGTAATGAAGAAATTTGATTCTTTATTCAGCTGTAACAGAAAACAATGTATACAATATAAAATAATATGTAAAATCTCCTTGACAGAAAAGAACCATAGGGAATTTCTAAAAGTGACTCCATAAACCCAAAACAGTGATTTAATAGCAGGCAAAAAGGGCAGTAAAGGGATTTAAATTTCCAAATATTTTTCACAATTTAAGGTAAAAAAACGTTTGATTGGTGATCTTGTCTGTACTAAAAACAAAAAGGAAAATACTGACTGAAAGTATTATATTATACCAGAGTATCCTTATGTGCCATATCATCTCATTAAGAGGGAAGAACTGCAGCAGCCAACAGCTGCCCAGGCTGCCTCCAGCTGCAGCCCATGGCAGAGGAACTGGATGTGACCAAAGCAAAGCAGCACACTTGTAAATCCACCCCAGCTCTAAAGCATATAATTCTGAACATCTAATCACCACCAGCAGCTAACCAGACTCATGGCTGAGCTGAAGTTTTGGCATTTAGACTCATATAAAACCTCCCACAACTGCAACAAAACAAACAAACAAATTCACTCAGCTTTACACCTTCTGAAGACGACCCAACAAGCCCTGGAATTTTACACCCCAAAATAAGCTTTTTTGAGCAGCAGACTCAACTGGCATGTAAGTGAGGCATTGGGAGGAATTGATTTAATTTTAAGAACTAATTTTAAATGTGATTTTAAAAATGTGAATGCTTGGCATCTCTGGTGATGATAAAGACACAATCATTTACAACAAAACATAAACTTCATAGTAAAATTTGACAGTACTATGTTTTAACCAAAAAGATACTGTATTTTCATAAATGAAAAACGGTGAATTGTTTGGTGTATTTCTCATATAATATGATTGCTACTTCCCAATACTGTGCTGTTTTTAGAGGGAATGATATTTCAATTACAGTGGTGAAAAATAGTGGGTTTTAAGTACTTTTATTCATTATTCCAAACCACCTTAAAGACTGGTTACAATACAAAAAAACCCACATATAACATTTTTCTTTTTTATAGTTCACTGACTATTTGTTTTGGGGTTTGGTATATTTAGAAGGTTTTATTTTTTTATTTTTAACTCTAAGTATCCATTATATGTCAAAGCATACTTTGAAGAAATCCAGTACCATCTCCATTTTGCCACACAATCTTAAAAACAAAAGATTAGCTATAAGGTTTTGAAATCTTTCACATATGATATTACATGCATATCAACTTTTGACACAGTCAACAAATAAAATTCATATTAAATGGAGCACACATATACTTAAAACACCTCATATGACACAGTTAAAAGAAGAACGTTCTTTAAATGGGTATTTCCCAGTCAATTACAAGACCTTCAAAAGAATAAAGATCAAAAGAAGAGTAGAAACTGTTTCTCAAATGAAGCCACACATTGCACAGCAAACACCTGCACCATCGTCAGAGACACTTGCAAGCTCCAAAGCCGAAGTCCAATCAAGACAGAAGAAAGCAGAGATCACAGCACACCCCTGTCATGCCTGCCACTAATCACCTACTATGGAGCAAAACCACCTTCTCACCAGGAGGGGGAAAAAATAATAACAGATACATACACCCCTGTACCTATCTCTGCATGATAGAGCTCTCATTAGACGCTCTCATCAAAGCACACACAATACTAATTGCTACCTGCCAAGGTTTACAAGTGAATTCCAGACACTTGACCTCCTGGCCTTGCCTCAGAGCTGCCAGTTCAGCAGGGACAGCTCGGCGGAGAAGGGGCTGCCCTGGCGCTCCTGTTCCTGCTCCTCAACACCGGGCATATCTCATGCCTTACCACCTCCCACTTGATTTCCAAAGAGGCACACAGTGCATTATTCCCCACCCTGCAACCCAGCAGAGGGAAGGGGGAGAAGGAACCCTCTGTGCAGGATTGTGCAAGATTATATTTAGCCCAGTTTGATCCTATCCTCAGTAATTTGGACAACAAATTACTGGCTCCACTGGGGGTGGGGAAGAAGAGCGCATCCTCCAGTGTGCCTGATCCTGCTGTAAGGAAACCAACTAATCCCCTTCTGAAGCACCTGAGTTCTCCAAAGCAATTATTTTAGAAGACAGACTAGACATCAGCCAGTTTGTAGTATCCATATCCAGACATTTCCATAAGGCTCTTGGATAAACTCTCAGGTATTTCTTTCGTGCCCTCACCGATAACCACCTAATGCCCAGAATCACCTCTCAGGGTGTGCAGGGCTGTGCACACTCCCGGCACAAGAGGCAGCAGTCCCTGGCTGCATCAGGCAGTCAGCCCATGGCACCAGGACTCAGTGCAAAGAGAGAGAGAAGGAGAATTACAGGGAAACAAAAATAAAAGCATTAGAGGTTCCTGATAAACCTACAGCATTGTAGAAGCTGCAGAGGCAAGAGACGTATGCTGCTCTGCTCGTCAAAACCTCCTGTAGGGCTCCACTTCCATGTAGGCAGACAAGAAATGTGGTTATAGCTGCTGTTTATCAAGCCTTGGCATCACCAACACAGGGAACAGGAGAGTAAAGACAAAGTTCAGATGTCAATTTAAATCCTGTTTTCGAATTTCCGTCTTTCTGTGTAACATAGTATCATAAGAAAAGCGAGCAAACAGCTCAGCTGCCAAAAGCTTGTCTAATTAGCGGGAATTTGTTTGCTTCACATTTCTTGAATTCCTTTCTCTTTGCCAGACAATTGACTGAAGAAATACTCCTTTCCTCAAAAAAGCACCGAAGCAGAATAAATAGAACAACTAATATAAACTGGCAGCTGTAAATTAATCTATATAGTAGGCCGTCTGGAAGGCTTTGTTCATCCCTACGGCTTTGTCGGCTACAAACCAGAGGAAACAAAAACAACCCCAAATACTCATGCACATCCGCACACTGTTCATTAAACAGCAGCACTAATACTTAATCTCACCAGATGCTGGGATGAAACAAGCAGCAGAGTCTGAGTGCACTGAAGTGTTGTGCCAAACATGAGCAGCTACAGCACTGGCACAATTGTCTGAAAAACAAGCAGCCATACACGCCTGCACGCACAAGCCAGCAAGCGAGCGAGTTCTCCCATTGCCACCGAAGTTCCTTCAAAGGCTCTCACACTTTTTAAACTGGTATCATCTGAGCCTGTTACACACACATTACTGAGTAAATTTATGTTCTATTTTTCCACATTGACCTCTATGCCCCCCATTCACATTCATGCACTCTCAATGAAGAATTTTGAGCGATTGTATCTATTTTTGTCATATTTATTTGCACGTCCTTGTCTATTTAAAAGATGCTGAATCTAAGAGAAAGGACAGACTTTGCAGAGTAAAACACCCTAATGTATCACCTCTTTGGTAAGGAGAAAAACACCAGAGCTGTTCTGTAACAGCCAGTGTAGTGCTTTGTTATTAAGTGCTTTATTCCTCATGCCTGTCTCAAACACGTTATTACATCTTAATCACTCTGCAGCTATGGAAAAACGTTATCAAAACCTCTGAGGAGCAGTTTTGTAACTATTTTTTTAACACTGAGCTGTGAATGAAAATGTAAACAAAGAAGACTGACTCTAAATGTTTATTACATTCAGACAATAACATTTGCCTCAGAGATACATTACCCGACATAAAGATGTATTGTTTTTTCAACATAAATAGAACAGTATGTTCATTTGAAGCATTCAGATCCAAGCTCCTGGGCTCTTCAAAGGAAAAGGCAAAGTCAGTAAAGGCAATTTTAGTTTTTTTAAACTCTTGGTTTATGGTGTCATATGGAGAAAAAAAAATCATTGTATATAGCTGTTCATATTACATACTGCAGTATTCAAATATCATGGGGAAAAGCAATCAGAATAAATCACAGTCTTCTCCTTCACTGCCATTTAAATGTATTTCATCCAGGAAAGTAACCTCTAGCTGATTACTTGCAGCAGCAGCATCAGTAAGAGTGTTTCACAGCTCATTTGCCAGAGCTGCAAGAATGAAGCTCATTCTGTGCTAGAGACATAGCTCCATAAACAAAGTGAACAGGTGCTTGTGGAAATACCCTCTTTATGAGGTCTGATTTTTGGTTTCTTGATCTGTAGCAGCACTACCAGAGAAAGCTGACAGTTTCAGGTACCCATATAAAAATAGATTTAAAAAACCTAATACTGAGGTAAACCTAAAACTGAGTTATTAACCAGGTCAATTCATATAGCAGTAGAGTAGGTTTCTCAGGGAGGTGCTGGGATGATAAAAGCTTTACTATGCTGAAACATTAAAACCAGAAGTAAAACCAACTGAAAGATAAAGGAAGGCATGTTATGGCCACTGCCACATTATGATTTAGATTGGATCCAGTACATTTTGGAGGCAGAACACCACCACAGCACTGGACAGGCAAGTGTCTTTCATTGAGAAAGCACTCACATAGCACCTGTCCAAGTACATTTGCCTCATCCACGTTCATTTCACCTGAACTCGAACCACAATTGTTAGAGTTTTGGTTTTGTTTTTTTTTTTTTTTTGATCCTTACTTCTGTCAGATACTTGAATAACAAAAGCCCAAGACCACCAGGGTTGAGCACGAAGACCAACAAGGTGAGCAAAGTGAAGCTTTCCTTACACTTGGAATATACTTGTATATATCAGTTTGATACATACATTTGACACACATATATATCAAATATATATATATATATATATGTTTTTATTCACATTACCTTCCACACTCTACATTATGGTTTATAAATACCTAAGGTGAGCTTTCTCTCCTTCTGTTCTCTAACACCACCTGTCACACTGAACTGGGTAACCCTGCTCTGGGCACCTTTGGCATTTCTCCCTATAGCTGGGCTCTAGCCAGCTCCAAATCCTGCAGCCCCAAGCTCCAGCATCTCTGCCCTGGGGTAAGGCAAACCCTGGCCACACTGGTCTCACCACCCACACTGCACATAACCACCTTGTCATCACAGAAGAAAACTTCTGCTCCCCATCAAATCCCTCCAGTAACAGCTGGACTGGGGATGTCTCTGCTCTGAGCAAGTCCCACCTCTCTTTGCATCAGCTGGCCCTCCGTGCTGCTCCAGCACAGGATAAGCATGTGTCCAAGACAGCTTTCTTTTGGCTTGGCTTTACACTGCACATCTTGTGCTTGTGCTCCCACCCAGGCTGAATGGAACTGCAGCAAGGCCCAAACACCAGCCCTGGCATGAGCTGCAAGTGCTCAGCTCGGCCGGGAGGCAGCAGGGAGAGCACAGCAGCAAAGCACTCATGGAACTCTGACCCCAGGTGAACTGATGCACATATTCACAGTCTGTGTGGAAGGACGACAGCACTAAAACGTGGAGAAATCCCTGAATAAAAGGGCTAAAAGGGTTACAGTAAACTAACAGCATAGCCCTCCTACCTCTGTAAATTGTGCAATTCCTTACGGGAAGGCTTACGTCCCCAGGGCACCATGCTCTGGCCAAAACACACCCACATCACCTCGCCTTGCAGTGCCTCCCTGGATAATCCCCAGCAAATAAATATTCTCCCTGCCAACACGGTGCTGCCAAGTGCTGAAGGAAACAGTA
The DNA here is from genome assembly GCA_013398175.1 of Climacteris rufus. NCBI lineage: Eukaryota > Metazoa > Chordata > Aves > Passeriformes > Climacteridae > Climacteris > Climacteris rufus. The sequence continues at coordinate 524,285 of VZRZ01004224.1, forward strand.
GTTTGCAGAAGCAAAACTATTTCCGATTTTCAAAGGGAAAGACTCCACAACTCCAGGCTACCACATCCCTTCACTGAAACACAAAAACAAAACAAAATTATGTATGAACAGCAACTGTGTTTAGTTCTCCTATTTGTGTGTGCACATATATCCATGTGTGTATCTATCTATCTATCTGTATCTCGCACTGCTGTCTGTCAGAGGCTTTTACTAGCAGCTGCAGGAGACAAATGCAACCCCCTGCCTAATCCCCTCTCCATGTGGGAAAACAGCTCATTTTAGTAGCTGAATGCATGCTATATATTTTCTTTATCTATATGTATCATTACACATTCTTTTCTCCATGTCATGAATGAATTGGGGAAGAATCACTGATTTCTAATGAGGAAGAGCAGAAAGGCAGGGTGACAATAAAGGGACCCTGTATTAATCAAATGTCCTGTCCAAACAGCAATAACAAGGCCTTAATCTCTGTCTGGGAGAAGTGTCATTTAAAGCTTTCACTCAAAGAAAAAAGGAGAGATTTCACATGGCAGGTGCAGCATTTGCTGTAGCAGTGTAAAACTCCATTATTTCAGACTTCTGGTGAACATGAGAAGAGAAAGAGGGAAAAGAAGAAAGGAAACAATACAGGCAGCAGCCTCAATGCAGAGGGAAGTGGGAAGGAATGGGATTTCTTGCTAAATTCTCACATTTGTATGCATTAACAAATTTAAACAGACTAAACAACGTGTTGGGCCAACACACTTGTTCCTCATCTGTAAGCAACTCAGAGGAGGTCACATTTTGTTCTGGCACTGGCGGTACCCATGCAGGACAGAGACAGAGCAGCACAAAACATGAGCCTGCACAGCTCCATGGCACAGCTTTGCCTTCACATCCCTTGTGCTGGGATCCTGCTCTCATCTCTTCCCTAGAGGATGTTCCTGCCTCTTGGCTCAAGCACCACAGGCCTCTTCTTTGCCCATCCAAAAATTATGTTGGCACTGCTGGTGCAAAACGTTTAGTTGCTTCTCATGTAATCTGGAAGAGCCTTTGTACACCTCCCTGCCTCATCTACTTTCCAACTTGTTTCAAACCCAAGGAGCAAATGTGCCTTGCCTTTCTTGCCTGAGCTTCCTAATGTCTCTCTGTAACAGTATTACATAAGTCAGTGAAGTGTTTTGGCATAAAAATTGTGTGGAAGACTCTTTAAAATGAACTGCCAAAGAAAACTTATCCTCTGCCCCTACAATATTAAATTACATATTTAGGTGAGGAGAAGGAAAGATCCTGTTTATTACTTGCACTAGAAATTTGTGTCATGCTCTCCTGGGATGCCACATGACTGACTGGAAAGGTGACATCAGAGTAAGCATCACTGCAGACGTGCCAAAGGAAAGGAAAAATCCTTTTCGTTACTTTGTTTTGTTTTGGATTACGTTCAGGAAGATGCATCACTTCAGTACAATTGCCAGAGTGTTTCCTGCATTGTACCAGTCTGCAGCCTAGAGCTGGATAAACTCCCATCCTCACCATGCTGATCCTCCATGGAGAGCTCCAACACATTCAGAGCAGACTGCGGTGTTTGAAAGACTGCTATGGCAAAAAGTAAAGCAATCAAGAGAAACAGCAGACCCTTATAGGCTTGTTGCATGCAACACTGAAATAAAAAATACAGAGTTTTCTTCTTTCATTCACAGATAAACTACAAGCAAATGAAGTGGTGGGTGTGATTCCTAGATCTGGTGAGGTTTTTGCAGAGCCTAATCTTCTCAATCAGCTTCATAAAACACACAAGTAACACTGACATTCACATGTCATGGGCTATTCTCTAAAACCTATACAAATTTACAACTCTTCAGCTCAAAGCACCATGACTTCAGTACATTCACCCAGCTGTGCCAAACGTATCCTGCGCCTTGTGCTTCTCTCCATCTACTGTTTCACCTGAGTCTGTCATCCTTCTTTCATCACTCTTCCCTAAAAGCAGCTTACTGTTTTCATTTAAAATATAAACAATGCTGCTTAACCATTTTAGATAAAACGTTTATCAGCCATGTTGATGTCCCCAAAATAATGTTGTAGTCATTCAATTCTCACATAATATGTAAGTAGTTGCCTTAACTCTCTAGGCCAGATACCCTTTCCAAAGTCATGCCACAGTTTACGATAAAGAGCACTATCTGAAGCTACAGCAGTCAGAGAGTAACATCAGGGAAAATGACAAGAAAGTTCTGATGAAGATATAAGCATTTATTATATGAATATAGGCTGATTAAATATCCAACAACAATTATGCTGTAGTAAAAGAACTGTTTTATCTTTAGAAACTAACACAAACATTCATTTATGAAATTTAGGAAATCAAGCTCAGGTCATTGTTATCCAATCCCATCTTATCCAGAAAAAGGATGCTGTAGAAGTTGAAGGATCATATGGAGTCAAGGGAGAGATGGTTTTTCTTCTTTCTCTTCCCTAGACATACACTTCTGGCCACTGTGTGAGGCAAGGTCCAGCTAAGCCAATATAGCTGATCACTTTCCTGCCTTCTCTTGTTATACCAAAGAAAGCCAAACAAGAGAAAATAAGGGGAAGGTCAGAACATTTGGGAAAATAATATCAATTAAAATGCTCAGCCAATGTCCCTACACCTGTTTAGGTTCATATTTATAAACTTGCTGAGAAGAGAGAAAACACAAAGACTGCAATGGAAGGTTGTCATTGAAAAGGTGAAAAGAAGAGAAAACTAAAAGAATTACAAACTATCACCCTAACCACCCAGAAATAAACTGTTAAGCAGCCACAAGTAGAATACAAGAATGGAAGTAAGCTAACAAAACCCAAACAGCACAATCATCATCAAAAATTATGATGTAATGTTCCCCTTTGACAGGGTAACCTATCAGTAGGCAAAAAGAAAAGCAGTGTATGCATCTTGAATTCAGTAAGGCTTTTGATACTGACACATGAACTGAGGAAATACAACCTATGGGTGCAAGCTAGATGCCCAAGTGGTTTAGAAAATCAGTAGCTCAGTAGTTATCGCTGAGAGTTTCCTTATCAAACTGTCCTGCAATTTCTAATAAGCTCCGGTATATGCCTATTCTGGGTCTTGTATTCTTCAATAGTAGCATTTGAGATCAAGGGAATAGAGATGACACCTGTGAAATCTGTGTCTAACATCAGAATGGGTAGAGTTGCAAGTCCTTTAGAGAGAGACAGATCCACTTTTCAGTCATTTCAAATTGCAGAAATGATCTGGAATAAAGAGGATGCAATCAATAAAGTGCAAAGTTCCACATTTAGATAGGAATAATCAACTCTACAAATGCAAAAATAGGAATTAACTAAGTAGCAGTACTGGAGGAAACCACCTGTTAGACACAGTGTAGGCAAAGGAAGAAAAATGCCAAGGCTTTGTGTGAATAAGATATGCCAGTGTGACTTAGATTGTGATTTAAAACCAACTTTATTAAACTGACACAAAAAAATAAAGTGATGTTGTTATAAAGCAGTCCATGTTTAATTCATTTAGCACAGCTTGATAAAGAACTCTTAGACTACATCAAAGTTGCTCTTGTTCCTCCAGATCTCTTCACCTCAATAAAGGGGTCTAAATCAAGTATGAACACTGATAATGTGTATTTTTCACTTTATTCACTTTGAATGTGACCGCTAGACCATACTAAATTACAGTAAAACTCACCAGTGAGTTTTCTGAGAGAAGCAACTTCTACATCATCCCGGTTTTGCTAATCAAATTGCTTTAAAATGTGCATGAAAAGCTGAGCATTTGCAGGTGCTCATTGGAAACTGAGTGAAGAGAAACAGTCCCAGTGCTGAACCTCTCCAGTGTTTACTCCAAACCAGCACAGGTCTCACCCTTTCAACAGAACTAAACAGCTTCTTCTCTTCAAAAATGAATTTTAATCACCTTTATGTGGGAAAACTGATTTTAATGTGCCTTTTATTTCACAATTAGAAGCATTCAACATATGGGATCATTGTATTTATTACTATTAGAATCTTAAAATATGAAAACCTCCTTTAGCAAGCTGTCAATTGCCATCCTTATTACAGTGGAATAAGGTGCTCTTGCACTTTGACTAACAAAGCAAAAAGTGCATTTCCCATTTAAAAAAATCCCCTTCTGACTACACCAAATCACTCGAACAATACAGAGACACAAGGGAATTTTCAACAAACTGTCAAAAAGACTTTCTCTACTTTAGAAAACATTCAATCCTTAAATAGAATGGTGCACACAATTACATCAATTGGAAATAATCCTGAAGACCCTGTTCTCCATGGATAACAGCAGTCATATGTTCTTCAGTGTTTCTTAATACGTAGTATATCTGTATCCCACCATATTATTACTGAGCATATTTATGATACCAGAAGAAGCAGTGTCCTGCCTCTGTTACTACCACGATGGAAAGCATTATGGAGAGCCAGGTGAAAATGTACACCAAAGTAGTTTCAGAGTGTCCAGGTCTGAAGCAACCCAGACCATTCGAGAAGAGCTCAAGTTAGGAGAACAATGAAAACAGAAAAATGAAAAGGTCAGACAGGCAAATAAAGTGGACACAGAAGTAGCTGGGTCCAGTGATGTGACCAGAATACTTGCATTCCAGTCCCAGGTCTGACAGAGGCTTTCTCTGTACTGTTAAGAGTCATTTAATTTTCCTACACTTCTGGTTTACAAGCTACAGAGACACTGATTCCAGATTTACTGTGACATACAGTGGTACTGCAAGAAGTAATGCCATTTACACCCAACTAAATTTCTTACAAGGAACATAAAAGATGAAAATAGAGAGTAGGGGAAAATAATGTAAGGGAGGAAAAGGAAAAAAATAAAAAGGAATGCAACAAACAACCCCCCTTCCCCAAATAAACAAAAACCTGAAACAAGGAGTTTACAACAGAAGTTTGAAACCAACTCTAACTCAAGACTAAAAGTGTGAAAAATCATTAACATTTCTGAAACATAGGTCTCCATTAAGCCAGATTATGGCAAAAGCTCCACAACCCAGCACAAAGTAAACCAGCCTCGTCATACAGGCTATACAAATAAATATGTAAAAATATTTTTTAGGGTTAGGGTTTATTATTATTATTGTTTATTAAGTAATAGTCTCCATGATCCTTATACTGACTGATCACAAAGAATGAGGGCACATGTTCTAGGAAAACAGCATATATAAAAAAAATCTTTTTAAATTACTGATTTGCTTTTTGAAGACTTATTTAGGGTACATTATCAAATTGTCCATCTGACAAAAATTTCTTCTGGCCAAAAGGTACCTCTGATTTCCCCAAGCTTCAGCCACTTACTTTCAGGAAGAGAGGAACACTGTGTGAATGTCCTGAAAACTGGCTTTGTTGGCTCAGTCTTCTACTTTGAATGGAACAGAGATTCATAGGCAATGTAATTTCAGAAATTACTAATGCTACTCAAACTACCATATGCCTCTATTTTTACACTGTCCTCCATTCTTCTGCCAGATGCTTCTCTTCTTTCACTTCATCTGCCTAATGAAGCTCAGCTATTTAGGCCCCAGGGCTTTGATTTCAGAAAATTACGTAAGATACTTTATAAAAATACATTATCATTATTATTAAGATGACTGACTGTCTCAAATTTTTTTTTAAAAACATTTAATTTAGCTGTTCAAAAAGGTAGTCAGTGGTGCCAATATCCCAGCTTCCAGGGGGTGAAACCAGAGACAAATCTCCAGCCAGAATTAAAACAAATATGGGATACTTACAGCAGATATGGTCACACACATGAAGTGTACACAACCATTTGGGTAGTGGGGTATTTTTGCACTGACAAAGAAATGACAACGTAATATGGATGATCTACCAGTCTATAGATCTGAATGTTTATCTTGGATCTCAGTGTACAGGATTCCAGACCTGTGGATGGTTTGATTATGCTGGGATCCCTCTGACTCTAGCAAATCTCAGCCTGCTATTTTGCTCACCCCTAATGAATTAGTATTGTAAAACTCCCTGAAACCTCTCATTTTATCTTTATGCCCCCATCATACACAATGAATTTAAATTGCTAATTTGTATGACCTTAGAATACACTCTGCAATGTGATTAATTTTTAATTTGTCTTAATCGAAAGACTCGGGAAGGAATATAAAAGTTAAAAAGCAATATTCAAACTCACGTTCATTACTACTCTCAAGGGTGCAATTCATCTACCCCGAGGAGGCCAAAAAAGGGTGGATGCTTTCTGGCACAGCAAGAACCACTGTGACAAAAGCAGAGCACAGCAGTCACAAGAAGCTGTGCTGCTCTGGGTAGAGGAGTTACAGAGCAGATGCAACTTCCATAAGGAATCCTCCCAACCCCTCATCTGTCTTACAGAGAAGACAGTACCACCACTTCGGAACAGAAGTGAAGAGGCAAGGCTGGAAGCCACTCACAGCTGTAGGTGCTCAGGATCAGTGCCAGAAGCTGCTGTTACCCCCGCAGGGTAAAAGGAGATCTAAAATTGGAGCACATCTCCCACTGCATCCACAAAATCAGCTGCGCTGCCCGGAACACACAGCATCTCAGGTGTCCTTTAATGCACTGGGCAGTTCCCAAACTGCCTAGGGGGTGTGCTTGGGAGATGAAAAAGGCACCAAGGGTCAGTAAACGACATCAATTACAGTTTCAGAGTTGAGCTACTCGTTTCTGTTAGGCAGAGGGATTGCACTTCCACATTTTCCTGTTATGTGCTGTGTAATGGGCAAACGAGTATTTTTCTTTACCAGATGAGATGGGCTTTCATATTTCATAACACAGCTGTTTTTACTGACAAGTGAGATTTTAAAGACAAGTTAATCTTCTTGCATACAAAACCCCTAGTAAGAAGAAAGAGATCAGGTCCCCACCTGTGCCAGGAAGGAAAACATTAGCACAGCTTTAGAACAGTCGGTTCAGTGTTAGCTTGTCTGCTTTATTTTTAATGAACCGTGAACAAGCCAGCAACTTTGACTAACATCTAATACCTTGACCCAGCACATACATAAAAACAGACATAGCCCCAGGGAACAGGTTTACTCCCAGGTCAATCTAACCAGGGGGGGAAAAGGGTTACATATGGGTTTGGGTTGATGTAATTCAGTCGCAGCACAAATGAGGGCCAAATGCACTGCAGGAAGGATCCTTGTGCACACATGCCACGAGGGGCAGCTAAAGATATTACACAGGCCAGAAAAAAGGAGCCTGTCAATGCAGGGCTGCAGGAGAAGTTTCATAGCATGCAGTGACCCTCCTTCCTTCTGTGCCTTCCGCTGCCCAGCAAAATGACCACAGGATAAAGCACTATGCAGGACACTGGAGCAAAAGCTGTACAAGAGGGTAGTAGCTTTCTGATCCACCAACTGAAAAAGGATATTCAGCAATTTGTTTTCAAGAGGTATCTTTTCTAAATAGCTCCTGATATTTATGCTGCAGATAATGGGTATTGCAAGAATTTCCCTGTGCATGAGTGAATTTACCCGAGATCTTTTTTCCCCTCTTACATTTGGGTAATGTGATGGTCCCCAAATCCTAATGCATATATTACTTCTGATTTATATCTCACAGCAAATAATCACAAACATTTGCCTTGAGGGGCTGTAAAAGAAACTAGATGATTACAATTATTGTTATTATTTCAGTTCTTGTATGCCAAGATTACCGTGGGACCTAACAGCCCTCCTGAGCTGGCAATTGGTCCACCCTAACTAATGGATTCAAAGTATTTCTCTCTTTCTTCTCTGCTTACAGGAGATTTCAGGCAGGTGGACACAGATGGCAAAATGGCCTTTTATTTCAGCAACAGCTGGATCCAAATGATGTCAGCATACATTAGGTAAAGAAATACACAGGATAGGCTGTAAAATCACTAATGAAGTAACAACAGCCCTCACGAGTAGGTACTTCCCTCTCCTTGTCCATTTTGGAAAACCACAAATGCACCAAACATTTCCTGTAAGGGGCAAGTGAGGAGAAGGGGAATCCTAAATTGACCCCCCTTCTAGTTTCAGGAAATTGAAACATCTTTTACACCTATGCCCTAACCTTGAGAATGCTAACATTAAAAATCCATGAAATAAAACATATAAGCACAGTCAAAAGCACTTCTATGGAAAAACTGGGTGTCTGGAGGTGGCTAGCACCCCGTGGCCACGCTACTCCTGGCCCCAAACTACCATGACTGACTAAATTACCCCGCTCACCATCCCACTTATTTTTTCCTTTAAAATATTGGGAAATGAAAGCTTGCCTTCCTTTCAGTATATGGATGGAAGATAAGAAAATTGAGTACACTTACATAAAATAAATCTCTTCTCCATCAACAGTAAAGACAATCAATTCAAAAAGACACACCATTCATTACAACCACCAACTGCTGTGGGAGCACAGCCTAACTCTGATACCAGGGAAACATCTGCTTCCAACATCACCACCAATACCTTCTGAAAACAGCATAATCAGTTCCCAACTGATGCTGACAGATGTGTAAGCATGGGACTAGTATTGCCTTACACAGTATTTCCTCATCTGTGCATGCCAAGGACAGATTTGGCAAAGAGGAGGAGTGGAGGTGGAACATGGTCACTGATTAACAAGTCCAGGCACTGCTACTGCACAGCTCAGCAGTAAAAAAAATCTGATTGGAGAACTCAGCATTTCTTGAGCCCCTTGGCTGGTCCAAGTTGTTCCTTGTGGTGGTTTGATCTTGGATGGATGCCAAGTGCCCACCAAACCTGCTCTATCATTTTCCTCCTTAACTGGACAGGGGGGAGAAAATCTAATGACAGGCTTGTAGGTTGAGCTAAGGGCAGGGAGACATTCACCAACTACCATCACAGGCAAAACAGATTCGACTCGAACTCATTACCAATCAAATCAGAGTAGGAAAATGAGAAGTAAACCCAAATCTTAAAAGCACCTTCCCCTCACCTCTCCCTCCTTCCTGGACTTCACTTTATTCCTGATTCTCTGTCTTCCTCCTCTGGGGGACCAAGATCAGGGGAAGGACTCCTCACACTATTCCCCTGCTCCAGCCTGGGAACCCTCCTGCAGGAGACAGTCCTTCACAAACTTTTCCACTGTGAGTCTGTCCCATGAGCTGCAGTTCTTCACAAACTACTCCAGTGTGGGTCTCTCCCATGGGATGCAGTCCTCCAAACAGGCTGCTCCAGCTGTAAGTTTGCCAGGAACAAAAGAGAGACACGTGCATGATCATCAGCGTAGTCAACCACCAACTCAACATCTAGGAATGAGAGAAAAGATGGAGGAGAGGTTCTCTTTTTGAAGGCTAGCTTTGTGCCAGCAAGAGATGCTGATCTCTTTTTAAAACAAAAATCAAGAGAGCAATTCTTACTAGCTTGAAATTTTGACCAGCACAACCACTCTTCATAACATGAGACCAAAACTTGCAATGCCCTGTCCAGTCACTCTCAGAATGACTGACATCCTGACAAGATCTCACTGCTTCACCTGTGAAGCTGAATAGCCAGCATAAACCTTTTGGTGCAAGTGCCCTTGGCTGCTTTTTTTCTGAATGGTTACATTTTCATCATTGTCATCACCTTCACCAGATGCTCAGTGCTCAAAAGCTTAGTCAAGGGTGAAGGACAAAAACATGGCAATGATGCAAGGGCAGGTGTGAAATGACTACTAGAGACAAAATCAGTAGCAGTGTGCTACTGCTGGGAGATCAGCAGTACATTTGAAAGCTACTACCAAAAGTGGTTTTATCTTCAGTCGGGAAAGCAGAGCATATGAGACCCTGATTTAGTTCCCTTCAGGTTTTTAAAGCACTGTTCCCACATACAAAGGTGCAGCTTCTACAGATCTCCAGACATCTCTTCCAAACTCAACCATTATGTGGTATGAATGAATTTAGAAAATATTAAACGGCATATATACTGGAAGAATATAAAAAGACTTTGTCACTTTTAAAATAAATTAATTTTTACAATGACTGTAGTAGCAGTTCAGTTTCAGGGCTTTTGTTGCATGTATTCCACTTGCCAGAAGACAGACAAGATACTAGTGGGTCAAAGAATGATTTCATATGGGAATATAATTGTATCCAAGAGTGGGTTGAATTCTCCTTCAGCAAGGGAATCTTTACAGTAAGACTTTTTAAAATATCTATACACAATTTAGATAGAAGGAAAGAAGTCACACATACTTCTCTGAGAGAACAGCAGGCTGCTACTGCTATTAACTCATTTTGATATTGCCTTAATGGCTCCTCTGTCCAAGGTAACAACTGGCAGTGTCTTATTTTAGGCATATTGTAGGGAGAGAAGCTCCAAAATGAAACTCATCTTTAAAGACAAGGAGAGTTAAGCGGCTTTTCCATGTAGGCAATGCAAGTTCTCTTTGTCAAAGACTTTCACTGTGCATTAATATACATAATTAATGTTACTTCCAAAGAACAACGTGTTTGCGGGATAACACATAGGCTAACATGTTTCATGAGATGTGTTCGAAAATTAAGAAAGCATGTTCTGAATTTGTCCACCAAATGATGGATGTGTCTTTCAAGAAGCAGTTCTGAAACAAAAAATCATCAGTTCTGCTTTACTCATCTGCCCACCAGGAAAGACAGTATGTAAAATGTGCTGGCTCACTTGGAGTACAACAGAAGGTGAAACAGAAACAGCAGGAATATCTACATCAGATGAGCTAACCAGCAAACTAAAAGCACATTCTATAGGGAAACCTCAGCTTCTTCTTTCAGGGTCAAAACAATCATTTATAAGACAACGTATCTGTCCATACTTCCCTCATGAAAAAATGTCATCTAAAATTGGATCTTTTGAAGATTCTGCATGGGTTTTCACATCTATTTGGTTTGCGAACTCAGAGGTTTCCACATGTGGTGAGACCCAGCCCCACATTCACCTCTGTTCGAGCAGTAGGCGTTGTTCCTCCTCAAGAAGTGAAGAGGAACCTAACTTACAATACCATCCACATCAACTTGCAGCCCTGGAAAGGCTCGTGGCTGCACAGATGATGCCACACAACAAAGTATTCCAAACCTGCCTTCCCTTCCTGCTTAGGGACTGAGACAGAAGGCATTCTTAGAGTTACACATCTCCCTGAAACAGAAAACACCAAACACCTGGTAATGACCACTCCACCAGCTAGCCTGCAACACTATCATATTACATTTTGACTATCACACAACAAAGAGCTCTCTGTCTTCATTAAATGAATGAGGAAGTGGCAAGGTGGGGTTATGGAGAGGAGGGCAGGGATGAGAGCGCAGACATCCTGCAAAACTTACTCAGTCCTGGTCACTTCATCTTGGAGATCTGTAGGACAACACTAGGCAACAGCCCTATCCTTTAAAAACACCAAAACACCCAAACCTTTAGAATGGGCAGAAAATTCCTCCCCTCCATGCCATTCTGCAAAAAGTGTAATATACAGCCACAAATTCCCTCAGGCAGGTACACGTTGCAATCTTCACAATATTCAGTATTTTCTGACTTGAATCAGTAGCTTCTATGAGCCCATAAGAAAACAAGGAAAGCTCTGAAGAAAACTGAGGATAGCAGCTCCTCCATCTTGTCTTAATAATAGAGCCTCACTTTTACAGTAATGTTAAAGGGTTAAGACTGAGGGAGTCCCTTTGCTGGGAGCGGAGACTGTCACCTGCTGGCACTAGAGAAAAGGATATCTCAGCACATTTGCAGGGAACCATGTGTCTGCAGCTCTATTTTCTGCAGGGATCTATCTGCTTCCCAAGAGGCCAGTGCTGTGCTCCCCAGTTAGAAGAACAGACTCCATAAGGCATTCTCTCAAATGAGCAAAAGCAGCAACACTGGTTTATGACAGGGTTCATTCTCTTCAAAATGCTTTATGCCTGTAATATCAGCTTTTGCAGGGTGGAGGACAAAACCTGGTCACAGAAAGCATTTCAGAAAAAGGAATGTGCTTGTCTTTGCCCCCTTACATCCATGAGCAAAGTTTCACATTAGAGATCAGGAGCAAGTTCACCATATATTACTCACTCATCTGTGGTATGTGAATCTGGCAGGCCTGCCCTATCCCTGTAAATGTGGGGAGCTCTTCAGAAGGACTATGTTCCTGGGGTGCCCTGCCAAAACAAAACTATCAGGGAGAGCAGAGAGCCTATTTGACATCTTTGGTCTGCAGGGAGAAGGGAATAGGCATGAGTGCACCTCAGCATCAGGTGCAGCTGGTGGCATGGACTATTGGGGTGCATCCCTCACAGGTATGGGGAGAAGAGACTGCCTTGCCCTTGAAACTTGTTGTACCCACTTCTGGTTTCTCTCCTTTCTTGCTTGGTGATGGAGGGAAAAGGAGGGAAGTAGCCCCATCTAGCCAGATATCTTGCTGTGTTCCTCAACAAGCACCGTGCCAGGGCATTCCCACAGCACAGAAGATTTGGATGTTTGCCACTGCGTTCCGAGGTCTCCCCCTGAGATCTGAAGGGATGCCGGCTGCTGCAACTGTTCAGAAGAACAAGCAGTGCAGAGAGGGAGCACAGTCCTCCCAGACAAAATCCTTGTACACAGCAAAGAAGTGAAACACAGAACTGGGGTGCAGCGTGGAAAGCAGCTGCCTACCTCCCAACTTAAGACATTTGGTCCAGAAGATTTTCATACAAAATAAGCACTGGAGTCTCCTAAAAAGCTCTCCCAAACAAGAGTGGCTGCCAAGCCAATGCACCAGCAGCCAAAACAAAAAGCTGGAAGAATCTCTGGAGACAGGGCAGCTCCCTTGAAGCTGGAGACTGATGGCTCTGGCAGCAGTGCTGAAAGGATGCTTCAGTGTTTGCTGCAACAGAGCTGCACGCTTCAGCTTGGGAGAGAAGGAAACACTGCAAATGGAAACAATAGGAGCTCCTACAGTAATTCAAGGGGAAAAATACTGAACTGTGCAAAGACACTTCTCTCTCTCTCAAAGTGTTTAAATTAAAAAACACCACAGGAATTTCAAGTAATGGATTAATTTTAAAGACATTTGTGTGATACCCTGTCAGACCTAATGAAGAATTAAGGTTTTCGAGACAAGTCTATGAGATTCAGTTCTGCTAATTGTGAGCCTCCACAAGCAAGGACTTCTGTTAAACTACAAGACAGTTCCTCCATTCCATCAAGTGCCCCTTCTTGAAGTGATAGCTCACACATCTATGTTTACATATTACCATTACCTACTAGTAATAAGATACTACAATCTGAGGTATGATGGAGAACTTTACCTAGGTGTACTCCTGGGACACAGCTGCTGCAGCCCTGACCACACACTGCTTGTCACCTTGTTGAAACTGCCATAGTTCTCCAACTGTTATTGAAGGAAAACTCTATGCAAGGAAAAAATGCATGCTTGGGTTTCTGACATATCCTAGACAAAACATACATGCAATCCAAATTAATCTTGTAGGATGTGGAGGGCTGCCAGCCACTGGCGCTGGAGCTCTCTGCTCTCCTTTGGAGGAAAGATGCCTGAAGGCCGAATCCCCAGAGATAAGAACCCTCCTATAGCTCACTGTGACCAGAGGCTACCCCCAACATGCCTTGCTCTTTTTATGGTAATAGTCTGTATCCTGTTGGCTAAACTGATGTCCATCCCACCCTGCCTTCCCCATATAAACCCCCTGTGAGCACCCCTGATTTTTAGGGAAAAGCCTAGCTTTTGGTTCCCTTCACAGGATGGCTGAATAAAGCTTACCTGTGGAATTCACCACGCAAGGCTCCCTCATCTCTCTCCATCCCCAGGCTTGCCCAGGTGGTCTCATTTGAGCTGATCTCACAAAGAGCTAAATCACTACGAGCTGAAACCACTTGTAGCCAAAGCAGCTACACTCTTTGAGACCACCCACTGCTCCGGAGAAGTTGCAAAGGCCCCTGGAAAGGCTCTTCCCTTGCGGGAAGCTTTCTCCAGGAAGGTCCCAACCCCGGTTAGCCCTTGGGCACCCCCGGCTTGCACAGTAGGAAGCTCCAAATTGATGTATCGACAAACAAACCAAATCTTAGAATAGTAATAGTGTTGCAAAATAGCTTACAATTGAAAAAAATATTCAAATTAGAGTCTATTCCATGGAACTGGGAGTCAATTAGACCTGAATATCTGTTTAAAAAGTGGTGATTTTAAAACTGGAAGTTTTCATTATCATCTCTCAGAGTGGATCAATACATTCAGAGTCAAACTTCCAATGCAAATTTAAATTTCCCAAAACTGAGTAGTTTCAGAAGTGAAGCAATACCACTGCTGCATCTTCAGATTTAACAAACTGAGTCAACTTCCTCTGCATTTTCCCCCAGCCACCCTCCTCCCCTCAAAGCAATTCACCCCTCTGGTAATTCAGGTACACTAGAGGGAAGTGTTGCAGGACAACACTTAACATCTCCTCCTCTCCTCTGCAATTCAAAAGAAAGCAACAAAAGAGCCAGTAATGGAGAACCATTCTCTGAATGAAAAGGTCCAATTTTACAAGATTCATCACAAAGTCTCTTATTCATCAGCAGCCTTGGCACTCTTCTACCTCACACAGACATTTCTGGAATGTTTTTCATGCTACTGGGGAAAAAAAAAAAAAAAAAGGTCGTTTAGCAGGAAACAGCAGAGGCTTAAAGAAATGAAGAATCTGAAATCGATCCTACTCCCGTTCTACACAGCACAAGTTCTGTCAGAGAAGCATCAAGCAGAGCAGGACTGTACCCTTGGTGAGCAGTTTTCTTTTTACTTTTTCTGCTTTGGCACCTCCAGTAATATTGACAAACTATGTACGCACGGGAACAATACTTGCAATTTTGTATCGACAGGCCTGTAGCTGTGATAAGGCATCTGAGATTTTTTTATGAACTAGATTTGGAGACTGAGAACTGCAGATATGTATTTTCATCTGCTTAGGAGAAGTTCTACCTGAAAAGTTTCCTCCTTGCTAGACTGCATATTGGTTTACTAGCAGACCTGCTAGGATGAACATACAAAGAAATTCACTTTAGAAGCTGCAGGAGGTTTTATTACCATTTTTATGAGAAAAATATTGTTCTTGCTTGCTCTGATTCAAAGCTTATAAAAACCAATTAAGAGATTGAAACAAAATCAGCAGAACCAACACGGGCAAGAAGTGCCTTATTTGAGTATTGGACCTGGCATGTGGACAACCTTTGCTACAGAGTGCCAGTCTCCTCCCAAAGAACACCTTCTCTGCACTTTCAGAGGCAGTTCTGCTCTGGACCAGACAAGGGTCAAAATATTGTTTAGTAGTAGTAGTAGTAGTAGTAGTAGTAGTAGTAGTAGTAGTAGTAGTATTTCATTACCTGGATTTAAACTAATGTGACTTGACCATCACTAGTGTAGTGCAAAGAAACTTCCCTGGATGTCTAACCCCTCAGTATAGGACTTACAGCAATAGGTATTAGAACAAGGAAACATAAATTCTGAAGCACATTTTTTTCAGACTTATGTGCAGTGTAAATTCATGCAAAAGAATACAGTAAAAGCAAGGGAAGTACACAAAGTTATCCTAGTTTTGATGAATGTGTCTGTTTGGGAGCGCAACAAGACACTTAAGGAACTGGTTTGCCCTCGGTTGATGTAACACTAAGGAGAAGGAGTTAATGTTAACACTAAAGCTGCAAAACAAATCATAGGGAGAGCAGGAACTGCCAGAATTAGTCAAGCGTTGTTCCCGACGGTGCGAGCCTGCTCTTGGGTTCCAGGTCACGGCTCCCACACAAAAGTGCACTCTTACCTTTCCAGAGCCTTGCCCAGTCCCTGCTTGTCCTATGCACCACACAAAGCTTGTCTCCCACAGAGCAGCAAATACACGATGACGTCTTTCAGGTTTACACCACAGCATTGTCTTCTTACAGTTTTTCAAGTTTAAATTCCCTTCTAAATAAAAGCCACGGAACCCCAAATATCCAGCAGCACCCCATGCCTCTGCATTTTCTCATACCACTTGCCTATGCAAGTGATCCATAGGACTTGCATTCAAGGGTGTTTAAAACCATGGTACATGCCTCCCCCAGCACCTGAACTACAGGAATAAGTGCTGGAAGACACAGGCATACAGTGCAGCAGAAGAGGATCGGCTACTGGTGAGGAACAGTCAGCTTCTTGCCAAAGACTTACAAAAATATTTGTAAGACATGAGAGGAATGTTGGGAGTCAAGCTTTTTTTTTTTTTTTGGAGGGGGGAAGGAGAGGGAGGTGTTATTGAACAGTGAGAAATTATGTAGTGGCTGAGTGCAGCATAAATGAGAACAGGTTTGGCACTTTCAGAAAGGCAGATGTTGATAAGACTTAAGGCATCTGTTATAATTGGTGACCTCAGCATGGGCTGGAGTGGATTTCTATACCTATAAACACGACTATGAATATTTTCAGCTTTCTTTCTCAAAGACAAGTTACAGCAAAAATTTTGCAGGAAACATCAAGTGCTAAAAGCCCCAAGTGTTCATTTATCCCACAATTTAGAACAAAGACATTTCCAATTCCTTTCCTCTCAAACTATGTTGCATTCAAGTGAAGAAAGTCTATACTTCTAAGTGAAAAACAGGTAAACATTTGGTTACTCCATTTTCATCACAAAAGTTAAGCTGTTATCACCATAAAGTCAAAGGCAAACCTTTTAATAAGTAAGGGGATATTGTTTCTGTGATTATTTTTTTCTTTTTTCTTCATAAATCAAGCCAGGAATTTTAAACTAATTCTCATTAAAAGTACCCCTTGGGTTCTTTGAAGACATGTGCTGGCATGCCAGTAAGACTTTTATAGTTGCAGATTTTGGAGGAAGAAGGGGGGTTACGCTTGAGAAAAGGCATGTGCTGGGACATACTGCACCATAATGACAGCAGCACAGTTTTGGTACAAGATCTTTGTTTGATCAAACATACTGGGCTGAATATGTTAGTAGGACACATTTGCTGAGTCAGATGCTACAACACGAGAATCCAGGAATAAGTTTAGTTTATGCAATACAAAGTCTGAAGGCAGTCAGCATTGGGTGAACAATGTTGCAAACAGAGGTTTGAAGATATATCTGCAAAAGGCAAAAGGTGTTCAGCTGCACCAACCCATTTCATGTCATGCCCACTGTTGTTACACCTCCTTGGCTAGGATAGAGTCAATTTTCTTAGCAGCTGATTCAGTGCTGTGTTTTGGATTTAGCATGAGAATCTTGTTGATAACACCCTGGTGTTTTGGTTGTGGCTCAGTAGTGCTTACCCTAAGTCAAGGACTTTTCAGTGTCTCATGATCTGCCAAGAAGGAGGGGCACAAGAAGTTGTGAGGGAGCGTGGCCAGGACAGCTGACCCAAACTGGCCAAAGGGATATTCCATACCATAGAACATCATGTCTAATGTATAAACTGGGGAGAGTTGTCTGGGGGCTGCCAATCACTGCTTGGAGATGGGCTGGGCATTGGTCAGTGGGTTGTGAGCAATTGCATTGTGTATCACTCGGTTTTCTGGAGTTTTATGTTATTCCTTTTTCCTGATTATTACTACTATTGTTATATTTTCCTTTGTTTCAATTACTAAACTGTTCTTATGTCAACCCATAGGGGTTTGGAGGTTTTTTTTTTAGTTGTTTAAGGTTTTTTTTCTGATTCTCTTCCCATTTCACCAGTGGGGGAGGGAGGAGTGAGCAAGCAGCTGTGTTGTACTTAGTTGCTGGCTGGGGTTAAACCACGACATTCCTCCACCTGTATCTGAGAATATCCAAACCAGCCCCAAGTAAGGCAATATCTCTGCAACAAGCACAACAAAATCAGTAATCCTAATAGACACATCAAAGTTCATTTTCCTCATCAACTGTTTATATCCAAGGATGCAAAGCTGTGACACTCAGATCACTCTTGCACAGTGTTCTTGCTGGTCCTTTACAAGATGCAAAATAAATACAGGTAGTTGAGAACAGAGGCACTAATCTAAAACTCCATTATTCTGCTCCTCTTAGACATTCAGTTTGTCAGTGAGGTTTTTAATGCATCACCCTAACATACCTAACAGTGAGTGCCATAACCATGGTAAGTACAACAGGGTTGCATTTGGATTCATAATTCTTAGAGGTTTTGTTACTGAAACAAAAGATAATACAGTTAATGCAAATAATAAGTTGAATTAAAACTGAAACAGGGCTTATTGCTAAAGCTGCAAAGACAAAATACCACCATGGGAATTATCCTATACAGAGAGAGAAACTTGGCAATTACTATCTGAAAAGTCAGTTCAGTCTTATTTTTTAAAGTCAGCAAATAACCTGCTTTGGTGTAGCAAATCACCCATCAGGGTGCTTGTCATGAACCAGGAGAAACATATCCTTTCAAAAAGTCTGAGAAAGCACATGGATGAGACTTCCAAAGTTCCCAACAGAGAGAACACATGCATGCTTTATATCCTATGTCAGTCTGAAGGTTTTCTGAAACCATTCCCATTGGATACTCTGAACAAGAGAAAGTCACAGCTTAACTTTGCCCCTAGGAATTAGAGAGTATCAGTGGAAAGCAGATGCCTGAAGTAATTAAAACAGGAGAAAGCCAACAAGGATGACAAGTTCGGGACTTGGGGGACCTGATTCCCCATGGACTAGGGACTTGATTCTCCACAGAAATAAGGCTTCGATGTTTAAAGCACTCACCATTACCAACAAATATTCAGGGCGGGGAAGAGTGACATGCCATGCTGATACAGACATGCTCCAGGTTGTTCTGGAAGGAAGACTATCATAAGTATCTGCAAAAAGTTATCTGAAACCCCCCATGAAGTTGTAATACTATACAACAAGGTCAAGTTGCCCTTCACAGCTGTATCTGTGTAAGTGGTGTTTGTGAGTAATCACCAAACAGGTCATGCAGACAATATTTTGGAAATCCTGATGCTCTTGCCTGGCCCCATGGCAGACATGGAGCTGCACTCTCTCATCAAGGTGTGGACACCCTCTATGCTTTCTTTAATCTTGATAAATTCTCAGAAAGTTCTGCAGAAGACTCTTCCCCACTCCTATGCAGGAGTTCAGTGTTGGGAATCTCATACAGGTAACTGAAGTCTGACTTATGGTTCCCTACCTCAGAGCTCTTTTGTTCCAACCCACTGAACAGCCCAGCTCCCAAAACATCCTTCCTCATTTGTTCTGTCAGGGTAAGGCCATGCAGAGCAACAGTCTCAACTCAGCATTTGACTCGTGAAGAATGCCTCCTCACCAAGCTCAAAATAAACAAAATCATATGTTTTTGTCCTATCCTACTTATACTGCAAACTAGGATCTCAATTAATTAATTTTAGAAAGTTATGCATCAACACAAAATACTCTCAGGACAAGTAACTGAAGTGAATCTCTCTCAGCACAGGCTGTGGCTCTATTAACACATCTAACCTTGAATATCACACTGCTCTTCCATGTGTCTCTTGAGAATCTTGCCAGCTGTACTAACATAGGAACAACAGAAGAATGTAGCTATCACAAAACCTTGGATCTTGCATCAGGTGACTGTAATGAGCATTGCACAAGGGTGCTTTGATGTTACGAAAGACCTAAGAAAATGCCAGTGGGTTGGGATGTATTTTTTGCTGTGTTTACTTTCTTACCAAAGGGCACTTGTCATACACATGCCATCTGCTGCATCGAAACACGATACCCAACCAGGTAAAATAAAAATTTCCCACACCAGGAGCCTCTTTGTACAGATTAAAAGGATCTGCACTAATATAATTTTAGGTGATTCAAGAGTCTATGGTACAGAGACTGCATTTCTTGAAAGCTTCGTCTCTTGCGGGACAGAACCTCAGCTCCCAGTGAAGGTTCTGCCCTCATGGCTACACACAAGAAGTCACAGGTTCATCATTCAGAAATATTTGTACTTGTGCCAAGTACAGAGACCTCAGAGTGCAAAGGGAACACAAATTATCCCACTCCCCCTCACTGCTCCACGATCCCCCTCCTTTCCCTGCATGCTCACAGGCCCTGCAGGGACCCAAAGGAGTAATCTTGCAGTGGAAGCCACCTCTCTAGGAATGGAAACTGGGTTTAAAGAGACTCAGCCTCTTAATGTTTGTGGAGGTCTCTCACAATCTGAAAGAAAGGAAAACCTGGCAAAGCCTTACTACATAGGCTGACCTACTGCACCTGGGTAAAGTCAGGATCCCTTAGTACAGGCATCTCCTTGGTCAGTCACTGATAGGAACTGTGGAGGATGATGCTACTTGTTGCACCCATTTTGGTCTGTGTTTCTAATTTGTCTTCAGTCAAAATAGATTATTTGGTCTTATTTTGAGTACTGAAAAGAATCAGGCAGTTCAGTGTATCTGCTTTATAGTTAATGAATATTCTGAAATTTCAGCATATCTGAGTCTCCTTCACACTTTACAAGAGGCCAGCTTGTACAAGATTGTGTTAACACGTGGAGAACATTTCACATTATCTGCCCACAAAGGCTGTCCAGGTCCTAAATAGAATTATGCAGCAAAAAAACTCCCAAACCTGATGACAGAATAATAAAGAAGGGCAGGATCATGCTACAGGGACATCGTGCTCCTGGACCATGCTCCCAGAAACAGGCAGGATTTTCCTCATGGAAACACCTGTGGTGGTTTGAGGAGTTTTGGGAGGTCTAGCTTTTTGGGTGTGGTAGGGGCCAAAAGATGGCTCCTATAAGGAGCTTCCAGAAGCTCCCACAACTGTCTGGTCAGGGCCTATCTCAGATGGTTCCTGGAAGATTGATGTGCTGTTTTCCACAGTTGGGCCAATTAGGAAGGACAGAAACGCCTCTGTGACAGTATATTTAAAAAGCAATCTCTGTAGTACGCAGGCACGCACCATGTAGCCATGTAGTCATGTAGGTGTAGGTTAGGCAGAGGAGAGGGAGTATAGCAAACAACAGAGAAGAACAAGCGAAATGTCAGATATGAAAGCCAGCAAACTCTGCCAGTCTGCCAAAGAAGAGGAGCGATGGGGGAGGAGGTTCCTGCATCATCAGAACTGAGACATTTTTGTGGCCTGTGGTCAGAAACTTTAATCAAACTTGGAGTGGAGACAGTGCAGAAGGGAGTGAACTCCCACGAGAGTAGCTGTGTCTGGTGGGGACCAAGGACTTTGCTCCTGATTCAAGAAGGGAGTCAATTATGTTAAAAGAAGCCTGGTTTTGTTCCTACCCTAAGAGAGAGACCAGCCCGACGGGGGAGGATGGAGCGGAGATGGTGCAGAAGGGAGGGAGCTCCTACAGAAGGGGTTTTGGTCTGGTGAGGAATGAACACAGTCAGTAACTGCTTCTACTCCTAGAAGGGTTGAACTGCAGGAGTTGGTGAGGTAAAGAAGCTTTGGGTCACCCCCACCCTAAGTATGGACCAGCCTGATCTGGGAGGAAACAGCGGCGGCAGTTTCGGGCGGGCTGCGTGCCAACTTCTGCAAACCGTGCCATGGTGCCAAAGGAGAGAGAGAGAGAGACCCCTCCAGGTATAATTGCTAAGAAGAGGAAACATCTGAGCATCTGAGGACTAAACTCCTTAGAGAAAAACCCCCTCCCCGGGTTCCCCTTACAATCTGGGAGAAGAGAAAATTTGTGAGACTGCTGGGGGGGGGAGGATGGGAGGACGGCAGAGGAGAAATGTTTAGGAGATGTTCCTTTGTTTTTGCTTGCTCCTTTGACTCTGTAATAAATTCACTTTACCACTTAGAAGCACTGACCTTGTCTCAGCCTAATTTTGCTCCTCTGCCAGCATTTCTTATCATGGTTTAGTAACACAGTTCTGTTCAGAAGGGGAAAAGAGCAGTTCTAGTGGGGCCTTGGCTGTTGGCCAGGGATAAACCACCACACCTTCTGCTTCCCCACTCTCTGGAAGCTCAGCACTCCTATGCCTCATATTTGGGGACACTCTTTCGAAAGAGATCGCATTTTCACTTTTACAACATACAAGGAAAACACAATAAAAATCTCAAGGAGGTGTCAGTTCCTGTCGAATAAGATAGAAATAGATATTCCTTCACTATCACTCCTACCAAGGAACACAGTGGACCAGTGTTGTTAAAAAAACAGTGTACTGATAAGGACTGGAAGCCTAACAAAGCTGGAAGCGCAAGCAGAAAAACCCATAAGCTACTGATCTTGGAGCAGAGAGAGTTGAAAGCACTCAGAGATGGAAAAACATGCCCCAAGACCCAAACAACACTAGAGTTGAAGTGAAACCAGGAAAAATGAGATTGCAAAGTGTGACAGGTAAAGCCTAGAAGACAGGATGAGGAAGAAAATACTTAACACAGGGTTTTTAAAAAGCCTCAGAGGACATGTCACAACAACCAATCTGATCTGTAAAGATCACCTGGAAAGGTATGGAAGAGGAACACAGATCCTTTTTCACTGTCTCACAAATTCTTTTTTAAAGGTTTGTCAAACAACCTTTTGCTCTATTCATAGCTGTTTGGGGTTCAAAGTGGTGACTCAGCACTTATTAACCACTCAGGAGCACAACTAGCAAAACAACAGGAGATTTGTAGGGGATGAGGAACAGATCCAAGAAAATCAGATGATTCTCAGATCAACTAGGGCGAAAGACGGGGGGAAAACAAAGTTGGGTAACAATACAGAGCTTTTGGAAGTGGCACAAAATGAAGAGAAAATGGGAAAAAGAAATGGAAGAAAGGTCAAGGACATCTTCATTACCCTAAAATCACGGGAGTGGTCTAATATGGCAAAAACATGCACTGGTGTTTCAGTGCAGACAAGATCAAACTTCACTCCTGAACCATGCTGATCCATCTTTGGACTTGCAGCAACTGCAGTGTGAGTAAGGAGGAATTAACAGCAGAGTTTTCTCTGTTGGCACTGCAGGACCTTATCATGGGAGCTGTGTTGCCACACAACCACCAGTTCTCAATACCGTAGAAAACAGAGAGAAAAAAGGAAGAGGAGGACTTACTCTAGTGATGTTTTCTTACAATTAGTCTTCCCATTTAATTTTGACTCAATACAGGGAGGTAGAAAGGAGGGGTAGAAAGAGAAAGCAAGCAGATTATGTATTTGTATTCTTGTTTTCCAGTCCTTCCAGAAAGGCCAGTTTTGTAAACAGAGAGAAAGCTGAGATTTTCTTTATCTTGTTAACTACTCCCATGACTGTAACACACCATGCAGAGTTACCACAAGTATCTCTCTGCTCAGCATTATCGAAAATGCACTGCAACTTCTTTTGCACCACATGTTATTTTAGTCAGGCTATCTGCACCTTAAAACACTCAGCCTATTGTTTCAAAAGTACAGACCTACATGCTGAATTATAAAAATTGTCTAATATCATATCATCTTGGCTACAGATTTAATTTCACGGAATATGAAACTTCACTGAAAATCATTGTACAACAAGAAAAGGAGACATAAACATTCATTTCTATTTGGTTTTTTCCCCTTCATATTAAGTATGAGCCTACTACAACTCCCTCTGGGAGGGTATTTTTCATACAAAGCCACATTCTTTGCGTCTTATTCACATAAACAGTCATTGAACTGAATGAGATCAGCCACAGAAGCAGGGAAATCAGGGTTTGATCCAGCATTAGCAATACAAAATACAACATAAAATTCAATTTAAAAAAAACCAACAGATTAATAAGCATCCATCTTTTAACAACCTAATAATGCAAAAACTAGTTAAAGGTTTTGTTTTCCAGCTCTACCCTTTTGAGATTGAATACAGTAATCTAACTACAATTTTGCACACAAGTTGTTGATAATTACCTCTCTATGGGCCATACTGTTCTGTGAGTATAAATCAAGGGAATTTTTTTAAGAGTCATTATTCTAGTATCACTTTATTCTTGATCCGTAATTAAGCAACACCTGAAAATCTCACTTACAGAGCATAAGGGAAGTGATTATTTAATGGTACTTGGTAAAATCTGCTAACTCTTGCATGACAGACACTTCTGCCTGATCCTGTTTTTCTTGGAAGACCATCTATATTTTGAGCTAAGCTTAAGACAGACGAACCATGAGAAACTTTTCTGTTAGCAGAAGAGTGAATACTCACACTCAAAATTTGAGTCACAAGAACTAGTCAACTGAAGGTCAGTTTGCTTTTTACAAGAAAAAAGGACAGACATACAAGAGATGCTTGTTACTGTATTAAAATTTAGAATGTGACTTTATTAATAACAATCAAACTAAGACAATGCCTATATAGCTAATGCTATTCAAAATCTTAGTATTTTGGGGAAGATGACAAGTATACAGCTCCCTAGACAGGTAGAAAAATCCATCATCTTAGTGTGAAACACTGTAG
Source organism: Climacteris rufus (assembly GCA_013398175.1). Classification (NCBI taxonomy): domain Eukaryota; kingdom Metazoa; phylum Chordata; class Aves; order Passeriformes; family Climacteridae; genus Climacteris; species Climacteris rufus. The sequence goes on from VZRZ01004224.1 coordinate 548,531, forward strand.
CACACACTTAATACTGTGCTGAGAAATTCCCTCACAGTGTCACCCTCCTCTGATTACCCTCCCTGCCTTAGCTTACTTGAAAAGTGCATTTAATATTTTTTCCACCAAGGCAGAGTATCTGTGTGCTTCATGAGAGCTACACAGAACTAAAACACAGAACTGAAACACAGAGCAAGTTCTCAATTTCACTGACACTCTTTATTCCATGTCTGGGAAATACTGACAACGGGTCCCAAACAAAACTAGCTTGACACCACAGCCCCCTGAGTAGCTCAACACTTATTTCAGCCTAGTCAAAAAGAGGGTCTTCATTTCAAATTGTGAGGAGAAAAAATAAACCTTTAAAATGTTGTTTTGTTTTTTCTTTCAAGTGCTGTGCTCAGTTCTTCTGAATGCACCCTTACTTCTTTTCTTGGTGCGCCTGCGTGTTACCAAAACCAGCTCATCCCAAGTAAGTATACTCAGACATCTGCTGCATGTGCAAAACCACATATGATATGTAAGCAAATTCATATTAATACAGTATTTCAAAAAGATATTTTTAAAACCTGGAAACAAGTGCATCCAAATTCTGTGTGCTTGATTTTAAATAAAATATGTTTCTAGCTTCCATGCCAAGTATTCCACTTGGAGGATTACAAACAAAAAGAAGAAAAACTTGACACACTTCTATTAAATAAGCAGCAATATCTTCCTCATTTGTTTACTTGCAGTAATGGACATGAAAAGCTAAATTCTCTGAAAGAATATGGAACCCAGAAGTTTGCTTCTAAACTTTTCAAACAGGTGTTGGTGGGCAAAAATAAGGGGAACAGATAAAAGGCAGCAAAAAATTGGGATTTGTTTCTTTCAACCTAAATTACTCTTGTATAATGACTGTGAATCTGGGAATAATTAAAAAAAAATTTTTTTCTGTTAAGAGACTCTGCCAAAGACCAGAGCTTATACCTACAAATTCTGCTTTAATTTATTGATGTGGCATGCTACTTGGTACAAGTATTCATACCACTCTTTTAATTCTGCCATTCACTTTCATATTGGGTCCCATCTTGCTTCCAGGTACACAAAGTCTAAAATTCTTATTGAGAGAGGATGGATCTTTTCTGAACAAGCAAAGCAGGCTTAAATACAGAAATAGTCAACCTGGTCTGACAAGCAGGAAGAACCAGAAACAGAAGTGAGTTACTGTAATTCAGGCAGGGCACTCCTTGACTAAAACTAAATCACAAACAGAATACTGAAACTTAAAATTTTATGAAGCAATCTGGGATGTGATTGCAATGTAGATTAGTTAGAGCTGAATGTTGATTGTTTGGACACAAGACAGATGTTTAAATTAAGCTACTTCACATTTGTGGTGAGTGTACACGTAGCCTGATACCACAATTTCACTGATGTGATGTTATTTCTCAGTAACTCATGTCCAATCCCCAAAGATTCTCTTCAAAGGAAGGAAGGCTGCTTAAAAGAAAAAAAAAAAAAAAACAAAAACACAAAAATATCCCAGTTTTATAAAAACTAGGCAGCCATGGGATAACAGGAAAAGTCCTCATCTGTACAGAGAACCAGTTAGTCAGGAAATAAACAGTACAAGGTCAGTCTTCACAGGGGAACAACATTAACCCTGCAGCCCCAGGGCCATCTGCATTAAGCATATATTGTGTTCATTATACCCACTAATGAATCACAAGGGGACAGGGAAAGATTACAACTGTTAAAACGGCTGGCAGATTTCAATACCATTTAAACACAGACTGGCATTTGTGGAGGGAAAACCCACTTCAACTTCTTATGCATAATGATGGGCTTGAGATGATTCAGGAATGAAATCCTGGATTTACAGTGGACTGTTCTTATGAAAGCATCAGCACAGTTAAAAAGCAAGGAGAACGCTAAAAATTATTATTGCAGAGAACACAATCAAAACCACCTTTATTCAACCATCTAAGAAGCTCAACTGCATCTTAGAAGTTGTAACTCTGGTCTTCTCTTTTTGGAAAAGGTTTAGCAAAACTAGAAAAGTTTCAAGGAAGTAGAGGACATAAGACAACCAAAGGCAGGACAGAATTAAATAAAAGAAAATCAGTTGAAGGCATCCAATTAAACCAGCATATTTCAGGCTCAAAACAAGTGAGAAGAAACAGCTCTTCTTATCATAGAGCAATCTTCAAGCTGTGGTTTTCATAGCCTTTCTTCTCTGATTTTCCCAGCGTGTTTCTCATTCACTTATGTACCCTCCTCAGCTTGGAAGAGTCACTGGTATGGATGCCCTACAGGAGTGAAAGGCATTAAAGAGAATATATGCCATGTCTCACTGCAAATGAAATGCATCCAATTTAGAGATGAGAATTAGCCAGGCTGACCATGAAAGCATTCACCTAAACCTCCACACCAGGCTTATCACACCTGTAGGCACATGACTTGCTCAGCTCCTGGCTACAGTGCAGGAAGAACTTAAAGAAATCTTCCCAGACTGTCCCAGTCCTGTCCTAGTCAGTGAGAGATGTCCAACTCTCCCTGCCTTCAAGTGGTCTGAAATATGATTTGTGAAGGTGGTCACACAGAGAAGCTGATAATGTCAGGCACTCTTGTTTTTCCAAGCTATGTTAAAAGCATCTATGCCACTTGGTAAGTTTTTGAAAACTCTTTACATTATTAGAGTTTAAATAAATTAGATTTGATCTTACTCCTTTTGAGGCTAGCAGCAACTAAGACAGCTAACATCAACACTCTCTGTTGACTGCTCTCCTCATTCATGCCCAAATTGAGTTCTGCTTTATCAGGCATGCTGGTAAGGAAGCTGCTCACCTGCAGGGGCACCTCCACTTACCTGTCAAGACACCAGAGAAAGTGAAATGGATGACAGCCTCATCCAGTGCATGCCAGGTCAGGATTTCTTAAACCCTGGCTTCTCCAAGCTGATTAAGTGTAATCTTACAGGTAAATAACAGAATCCAACTTGGTAGTTGACTGTTCATTAATAAAATACAATACTTCAAACTCATGCTTCAGCTTTCTCCACACCTGAGTCTACCATTCATATCAACAGACTGAAACCATAAGCTTTAAAATAAACAGAAAAAGCCCCATAAACTTAAAAATAAAAGAAAAAGCACAGGGAAAGAGCATAGCCTGATTTTACACAGAAGCTGTGGAAAAAAACCCCATACTACTGGTATTCAGGAGCTGCTGTAAAGTCTGGAAAAAACAAACAGATATGAAAGTGCTGTACTTTCAAAATCTGGATTTAAACCAGAACAATAACGTCAATGAAAGACTGTAGATGTCAGGCAGATAATTCCACAGCCAGAAGAAAGACAACCATCTCCCCATCCCTAAATCCTCTCAAAAGATTTCAGCCAGACATAGTCTAATCCCAAAAGGGGTCAGCAAGAAAATGAAGGAAAATTACTCATATGTAAGCTTTACAAAATAATAATGAGCTAAGCAACAGATCTGCCTTGCAGATATTACTGCAGTTATCTGAGACAGTAGTTATACAGTGAAAAGATCATGTCCTGCCCAAGACTCTGAACCAGCTGCAACTTCTGCATCCGCTGCACACACGGACATCGAACTCTGAATAAAAGTAAAACATACCTAAAATTATTCAAATATTGTGCTCATACATAATTACCACATATTCATGGTACTTTCTTATTTTATAAAGCTGGCACTTCTCCTCAGTGATTGACCCATCTGAGACAATTTAAGACATTTTAACTCAGAAGTGCATTGGCACAATATAAATAGACTAGCAACAGATCTTGCTAAGATGTCACATTGCAGATGCTGTTAAAACCAACAGAAAACATTCCTGACTTGCTTAAGGCAATTGGCATCTCAAACTGGAAAAGGAAATTATCCCACTGCAATGCAGACACAATGAAGATGGACACCGTTACGGAATTAATTTTCATCAAATCCAACTGCATTTTCCATAATGCAAATGAAAATGCTTTCATCCAATGGCATGCCATGACATGCACACAAAACCTTTATCTTCAGTGGCTCACTTCACAAAGTGGATGGTGCCTAGGTGGGGAAGGTGGCAAGTCAAGAGAGAGAACGGGAACGTAAGGGATAGACTGTTAGAAGAAGCTTGTTTAAATCCAGGATTTGGAAGAGGTATGATTTCATTATTTGAAGAGTATCCCAAATATGCTTTTGATCACAACATAAGATAAAAAAGCCTAGGCTTTTTTAGCATAGGGGTGTATAAATTTTTCTTCAGGATTAGGGTACCCATGTTCAGCACATCACACCCCAGCTACCCCATAGCCACAGTATGCTCTCTCTGGCTGACATCCACACCAGATACTTCCATCCACCACCTCCCACAGATGTGCCCAAATCCCATCCCCAATCAGAGACAGACTCCTGCTGTGGTTGTGGCTTGGCTGAGATGCACCTACGGTTTGGAGCATCAGCAGTGGGTGTGGGGAGTGGGAAGGAGAGAGCCATGGAGGAGCAGGGAGGAAGACATGAGTGCTGGCAGGGAGAGTCTTCCTGTTGATCCTAAGGACCTTTAATTTCATGTCACACATGGTAGGATCACTGACAAAGGATCAAAAATATAACAGTACGAGAACAAGGCAGCCTTTTACAGTCCTGCACTATATCATGAGCTACCTATGCACTCAACATTGCACCAGAAGTACATCACTGATGCTACCAAGACAACTCTTCCACAAGTGGATAATGCAAGCATTCAAGTTGTTGTACTCATTAGGCCATCCAGTGGGGATTCACTTATCACAACAGGACATCTTCCTCTTTCTTGGTCTTTCTTTCACCAATAGTTCCCAATGAACTATTGGTGGTAATAGGCTAGATTGCTTTTAACCTCAAAGTCCTATGCAGCCTTAATACTTCGTTTATCACACACGTCTCAAAAATGTGTCCTAAATTAAAACTCATTTCATCATTGGTTTTTGTTTTTTTGGGTTTTTTTTTGATAGCATTCTTGACCCTGGTATCAAACTATTGCTCATCAACTGTATCCTTCCTGCTTCACTCTCAAGACCTGCACATCTCCAAATGGACCTCAGCGTTTTCCAGGAAACAAGAAATATACTTGTCTGGCCAAACCAGCACCATTTTGAATACAAAGCATCACTGTGTCATGTGCAACCTGTCAAAGGAAGCAATACACAAAGAACATCCCAACATATATGCATTTGTAAGCTATGTAACAAATAAGCAAGGAACCCACGTTTATTCTGACTCCTCCTAACTTTGGAACACCTGCCTTCACAAATCCAACAGTCTTATGAATGGCAACATGAGATATATACAGACAAAAGGAGTAAAAAGAGTTTAGAAAGGGCCCAGTACGCGTAATTCAGTGATGGCAAGACGGGGGCATTTCAGGATTTCACTCTTCTCACAACTGCTATCAATGAACTGTAACAAAGTATTCTTCAGCAGCAGCTGCTATGTTAGCAGGGAGTGGAGTAGTCAAGTGAGAAGTAACTAAGCTCTTCTTAAACGGTTCACAAATTAGCAAGATTATTTGCTAGGATCGTACTTGAGATTCTGGAGATTTTTCAGCTCTAAATAGCTGGACAGGCAACAGGGAAGAAAATTAGCCCTTTACTGTTCTGAATGAAGGTCTTTCCAAAGTGCAGCTCTACACCTTCTATTTTTGGCTGGATCATTTCTGAGGAAGTCACAAATTTCACTCCTGAATAAATAAAAGGAACTAAAAATATTTATTTCAAATTTTTACGTGTTCAAAGCAATTACAATTAATTTATGTTTTTGACAAATATCTCCTTAGGTGAGTCTTGCCAATGAAATATGGCACCTTATTTGTGGTTTTAAATAAAATACTTCCACTATGGACAAGTTGTACTGATATATCTCTAAAAAAAGATACAACTGTGAGTTCTCTGGAAGTTCATCCAAAGTCCTAGCTGTTGAGGGAAAAAGAGGAATTGCACATCTGAAACTAATGAGAATAAATATAGTTGTCAGATAGGGTAATTAATTTAAGAACCTGAAAGTGCTTTGCAAATGTTCATTGGTCCACCACCCATCCAAACCAATAGGCATTTTTCATCCTGTTACACAGATTTAGCAAATAAGGGGCAGCAAGGTCTTTAGTTTTACATCACAAAATGACTCACTGGCAAAGTCAAGCAGAGGTGACGCTGAAGACAGATGGAGAAATGCAGCTTGAGGCTCAATGCTCATTACCACACCCTACAAGCACCTGATTTATTAAGATATCATTCATCTCATCCAGTCCAAGAACACCATAAGTTTGATAATCTGAACTCCAGAACGTGCCACCTGTGACAGGGCAGGATGCTAAGCCTGGCACTGCAACTACATTGTGTCAGCCAACACTGGAGCCTCTCTAGCACTCACAACTTCTGTTCCCAAAAAATGAAAAGAGCTCTGCAAAAAAATCTTGAAGAAAAGCACCTGGATGATCAGGAGGTTGATGACTTTCTATTTACCAATCATTTAGTGGCCATATCATTTGTTGTGGTCAAAGCCAGTCTCCCACATGAGGCTGACAGCAATGTCTGGGTAAATAGTAAGGAGCAGGGGAAACTGAAAACTATTCCAACTGAATACTATCACAAAGCCCCTTTTTAATTTTATTACAGTTTATTTTCAAACAAAAAAACAGGAAGAAAAGCAATGACATCACTACCACTGCTACAGAATTCCCATTCATTCTTGCAGACTAGTAGGACCTCACTGACAAACAGGCATACATCATCTACATATGAGGCATCTAAATACTTTATGTAGCCACCCAACTGTAGTTTTTGGTACATGCAGTGTATTTAACTAGTATTTTCTGCTCAGAAATTCTTATGAAGATCTGAATGAGACACTATGTCTTGTGCTCTGCAATGCAACTGCAGATCTTACATGTAATCACACATCTCCAGAAACACTTTGTTTTCCAGCTATCTAGAGAATGAAGATTACACAATACTTGGAACCTAAGCCTGCCAAAATAAGTTGTTATAAAACTAGCTGCACAGTCTGACACATCACCTTGAAAGAAAGTAAACAACATTCTCCTCACAATAAACCATAGACTCAAACAGTCCTAACAGAGAATCTGATCCATGCCTAACCAATGCTGCATAAGAGTTTAGACATGGTTATATTCTTCTGTCTTTAAACAAAGGTGGACTTACTGATCTTCCCAATTCCTCCTTTAGCACTGGTAGGACATTCTAAGTTCATTTAAACAACTCACAGGGAAAAGATTCACTGATCCACTTACAAACAAGCCACTTGCTTTACTCTCAGTGTTTCCCTATGAACAAAACATACACAGTGGCAGACAACATGTACTTTTGGTCACGTGCATTGCAGAACTACCAAGCAGAAACCCAAACAATCACTTCACAAGTAGTTGTAAAAATATGAAGATATCAGTTATGCCTTTTTGAAAAAACAGCACTGTCTATAACCCATGCTGTAATGCACACAACACCCCAGAGCACGATAGCCCTTCATTAATGCTCGCAATAAAAAGCACACTGCAGAACAATTCCATGCCGTAGCCATGGGTTTCCACAGAGAGCTCTAAAGCAGCCAGTGTGTACTCACAAGGTGTTGAGACCTCAGGGGAGGCTGATGTTTGCAGCAAACCAGTGGAAATATTTCCAGTGGAGTTTTCAGGTGATGTCAACAACAGGAAGGATGACTTTGAGCCAGATTTCCATTTCTCATCAGACGCGGCCTTAAAAGTTGGAAAAAGAGCGCTAAGGCTGCCAATTTACAGCCCCAAACCCGCAACTGAAGCCCTACGTCGACACAGGCTCCTGTACCTACGCGGCATCGCGGAGGGTGCGTGTCCGCCCGACGGGGGGGTCCCTCCCCGGACCCTGCTCCGGGCCAGGATAAGGGAACACTTCCACTACTCGGGCGCGGGGCGTGCGCCTC